>WBMV01016876.1:3848662-3930628 GCA_013396655.1 Campylorhamphus procurvoides | reverse complement strand
GCGGTTAATTTTACCTACACTGTTCTAAATTTCAGCAACTAACAAATTTTTGAAGCCAATTGATGAATGCTGCCATTTCATTCCAGTAAGTTCAGGATGTAGTTACTGTCTTTTGAGTGGGAAAACATGGTGAAAGCATACTGCAAGTCATACTTTATGCCCTAAAATAGCTGCACCTTAATGTCAAGATGATGTATAAAGTGCAGGTTATTACGAATATATTGTAAGACTTATACTGGGCAGAAATGCATTGGCTGTCTCTCCTATTCAGAGAAAAAACATGTGGGTCAGAAGAAGCAAGTCTCTGCAGTAGCCTCTTATACAAATACAAATGCATTAAGTATAACTATGTGGTAATAAACATCTGAACAATGATGTTTCAGTCCTTATAAGCTCCCAGATGCTGTGCAGCGCTAGGCACACCTGTAAATTTAATGGTTTTCTTCTTTTTATAAAAGCATTGTCCTTTAAAGATATAAGTAAAATACAGTAAATACATTCCTAATTTCAGGACCAGGTTGGCTCTGTAACTTATTCCTCTGTGTAAAATTAATTGGCTTTCCATAATAACATGCTTCATGTACTTGTAATGTCTTGTACCTCAGGAAAAAAAAAAGTAAGAATTTCATAAAGGTTTAGAAACTAAAGAACTCAAGGTAATGTGCTGGTAAATCCCAGAATAGCAAAATATTTAGTTATTGACAGCAACTCTTGTCCTTGAAATCTCAGTATTTTAGGCTTATTCACTGTAGGAGCCAGAAGAAATTGGGAAGTAGTTATTGTTCTTTGTTCAGTTTCCATAGCAGCAACAGTAATAAGATGGGGACTTTTTATTCATTTTTTATTTAATCTTTGCAAACCTCCTTTTCCCCTTCACTATACTGGAAGTTTCTGGAGATATAACATATCTATCCCCAAACATACAATTGCTCTACTTCTGCCTAGGAGGAGCTGTGTTGCAATAAATATTCTTGAAGTATTTATAGATATATGCTTGAGAATTTGTCATTTTATTGCAATGATTTTATGTAGTGACATGGTGAAGTCTGCCACTTATAAATCTATCACAATGCAAACATACTTCTCCCAGACACTAATTAATATTCCAGTTTCCTTTTCTCCCTCCGGTAAGGAAGGAGCATTGTTGTCCGATGTTGTATCACAGGAAGAAGTTTAATGAGACTGTGCAATCTTGCAGCAATCTCTAAATGCTATTTGATAAAACTCAAATAGTGGCAGCAGTGCCCTCGGTCTGATTTCTGCAGAGCATGGCTGGTGCTAGTCAGCACTGATCCTATTCCCCATGGAGGTCCAAGGTGAGCCACATCCTACACCCAGACTTTTATGGGAAAAGTTCAGGACACAATTATGTATGTCAGTCAGATCCATCAGCACAGTGTAAAATGCAACAGAGGATCAGTATTCCAACAGCTACTCACATTACAAACCCACTTAGGCGTGATGTGTAAGTTAATATGTAAATGAATCAAACTTGAGAAGGGCATAAGAGGGACCTCTGGATAAAAATACTTTTTCATTTTAAAGTAAAACAAGAGATTTTGTACTCCTCTTCAAAACCAGCAGATTCAACTCTGCAAATTTTCTTATACTGACCAGCATGTAAATTATGTTAAAAAAATTAAGGAAATCAACCACTTTTGGACCAAAGATATGAACTTCACTGCATAGTTGTTGGGAGCACAGTCTGTCATTAGAAAAAAAATTATTTTTATGATTTCATATCTCTGCTATATATTCAGAATTTAAACTACAGTATTAACTCTAGTATAACTTATTGATCCCCAGTATGTTCTTTTCTCAAAGTAGCCCTGCAGCTTTGAAGTACTTCAAAACACAAGCTTAATATGTGCAGCTTAGGGACTGGTGAGTATCAGGAGGGCTGTTTTAGTGAACGGCAAGCTGCTCATATCTCCCCTTTGAAAACCTCAGTGGAATCCAAAAATACATCCCGCTTCAGTGAGTAATTCCCCTGAAGCTAATGGTTTTATTGACAGCTACAACTCCATCAACCCTTCTGGTTTATTTGAAATGGCTCATATAAGCCAAATATATTAGGTACACTTAAATTGAAACTGTGTTTGTGTAATAGCTTAGACAAATGCTCATGTACTCAGTAGCCGTAGTTTAAAAGGGGCACAGGAGGCATTTGGCATCACTAGTTTCAAAGGATCATGCTTTGAGTGAAATCCAGGTATTATTGCCTAAAATCGGAGAAAAGAACTTTTGAGACAATATTAATATAGATAGAGAGATGGTCTTTAATGAAAATGCTTTCAGGTTCCACAATATGTAAGTGCACACCCACTATAGGGTTTTTACAACTCTATAATTAATTATCATATTTAATGCGCATATCCAACTTGAGAACCATTCGCCCTGGGTACCACTCTCAGAACTGCCCCATTAGAGTATTTCCAAGGGTTCTGGACCCTCTATCTTGTTTTGACTACAATATATCTTATTATTTGGGTGCAGGTGTATGTGCCCCAAACAAGATGTCCTTGCTAAAATCTCTTTCCTTAAAAAGACTGTTAAACAGAATTTCAAGAATGTGGCACAAACCATGAGAAAGGGGTTTAGAAATTGTTAACTGGTACCTGAAGTGTGAGAATCTATATAACTATATTAAAATATACAAATCTATAAAAAATCATAAGGCATCAGTAAGAGTTGAATGCTTGTAGAAAGAAGGAAAAACAAAGCTCTGACCAAGTCCTACTATTAGTTACTGGTGACAGGTAGCTCCAAATGTTTTCTCTTAATTTGGGTGGGAACTCGTGCACATAAGTAGTTACTAATGTGAGTAAGAGTTTGACAGACTGACTGTTCTCTAATTTCACCCCATTGTTGCAACTGTGCGCTATGGAAAATAACCAATGCTCCCCCATTTTTCAGACAGTCAGACCTATGCCAGACATTAACTCAGATTTTTTTTCTTAACTTGCTACTATTTCTATATTCCTAAATCTTCATTTGCAAAGCCTAGCCATGATGATGATGACTATTTCTATAAATTAATTTTTTTCCTTTCTTTATGACATCTTTGTTCTCAAAGTAGATTTATTATCATCAGTCATAATGTCAATATAAAAAAAAATTCTACAATTCAAAAAATCTTTTAAGTGCTAGAGTTCAGCACACATGGAAGCAATTGATTTAAGACAATGACTGGTCAGATTTCCCCAGCTTCCTCCAGCCAATTTTAATCATCAATCTAAAGGGCAAATTCTTGTTTAAAATCTCTGATATTCCAGCTCAGGATTGTGAATTTAGAATTTGTCTGAAACCCCTGGTGGTGAAGCTGGGCTCTTTCAAAGTGCTGCAGATTTGGAAGACATACAACTGTTTTAAATGCTTTTTGTGAATATCTTGCTGGGAAAAATGAGAAAAGACAAATGTAAGCTGTCCTATAAGCAGTTTTATCTTCAAGGACGTAGGTGTGTATAACTGAAAAATCAATTCTGAGTGCCCAGTCAGTTGTTCTTAGATCAAATTTTAGTCTATAAAACCAAGAAAAGTGAAAAGGTTGGTACAGCAACAAAACTTTTCCAAAATTTCCTCACAAACTGTATTTCCAAATGTCTACATCTTCAATTTTGCACCTTTTTTCCTGTTTCATTAGTTGCCTGGATTATTTCACCACTTTATATTTCATAAATGCTTAGAAAAATATTTGGAGGAGTGAAAAGAGTTATTTCCATGAACAGACTAAAGGTAATTTAAAATTTAAATAATTTTATTTATTTAAATAATTAAATTAAATAAATTAAATTAAATAAATTAAAAAATTAAATAATTAAAAACCACATAATATTTCTAAAAATAAACTCATGACATACAGTCAATAGAAAGGGAAGCACAAAGAAGTGACGTGCCTTGCAGGTTAAGACCAAGTGCATCGGAAGAGAGTTCACCCCTCTGAGTCTCCACTTATACTTCTTGCTTGTTACGTGTATGCATGATTTGGGGTTTGCTACTGTGACCACTTTGGCCTGTGCCAAGTGGAACAGACTGCACTTTGCCTTCCTGTGCTAAAACAGCCTTGCTCAGGCTGTGCCTGAACCTCCTTGGTTACTGCTCTGCTCCATTGCTGATTTCAAGGACAGATATGGACAGAGCGACAGAAATGGTAATTTCCTTGTTAACATAGAATCTACTCCCATTCATATTTGCCAGAAATTCCACTGGAGAAAATAGGATTAATTTTTTTTCCTATTTCTTTCAACACTTTCTTCACAAATCTTTCTACTGCAGCAAAACAAAGCAATAAAACTCCCAGTCCTTCACAGGACAGGTGCTCTGGAGATCAGACATCTGGCCAACATATTTCTGTGGCCTCAGAGTCTCTGATAATGAATTTCACTGTCAGTCATTACTAAGATATTGCTCTTACACAAATCAATAAAAAATAGATAAATTATCCAAAAGGATGGAGAATTCTTCTAGGGAAGGAAGTGCTGGGGCAGACAGCATTAACAGAAGCTGAGAAACACAAAATGTAAACGGAAGAAGGGGGAAAAGCCCCAGCCTACCCCACAATAAAAGACAATATTCTTCACCATGCATCTGACTGTATATGTCATATGTACATGTTCACTCTGCCCAGTAACCCTCCTGTTGAGAAATGTAAATTTAATAATATTAATCACAATATAACAAAGGAACTTGTCAAGCAGCATTGTCAGTTTCATAAGACCAGGGACTCTGTCCACCACAATCTTTCCTTAATATCATGTTGGAATGATATTAAGGAATGAGTCAGTTCCTCTGACTTTGGAACAATTCTAACCATACGTTTATGGTTATGGACTCTCCCCAGTCCACAGGCCACCACGACATGCCCCACATTTCTGGATGTATTTCACATCCATGCACAGTCACCCAAAGTAACTAAGAATGCAAAAATTAGTGCCAGATCTGGTACCTGGAATTCACTTTGATAATTCCTACACATCCAAATGGACACATTGAAAGCAGCAATTGTACCACTCACATAGAGATTACATGCGACTTCAGGAGGTACAGCCAGAAATCCCCTGAGAGGCTATAGGCATTTGGAATGCTGTGAGACAGTGAAAGATGGAAGAATCTTGCCGTACAGAGTAAATACCTCTAAATTAAGTGCAGTTCTCCCTTTTTATTGCATCCTAAATTATCTTTTAACCACACTGGAAATCATCCAGACTACATATTACCTTGGGCAAATATTCTCATTGCTCTTTATATTTTTAACTTTTTTTTTGTTTGTTTTTTGGAAATGAGTTTTTTTTGTTTGTTTGTTTCTTTCTTTCTTTTTTTTTACCTAAATACAAAGCTGACGCTACTAATGTTTAGAATTTTTTTACCTAGTTGTGAAAGATTTACATTAGAGAAACAAAAAAAGAAATCCAGCAAACATGAAGTCATTATTAATACACAGAGCTACATTACTGTCTAATAAGCAGCTCATGAATGAATGTAAGATTTATTTTGAACAAAAGTACTTTTTAAAATCTGAAGTTTCTTTTGAAATTTATAATTTGTATCATCAATTCCAAATAATATGCATCAGAATACTCAAAGCTGGGAATGTTTACATGGTTTTGCTGAGAAGATAAATTAAGTAAGTTTATGGAGCTTTGTATTTTTTAAAACATCATTGATATAAAAATATTTGTTAAGCTTTCATCAAAAATCAATAAAATATTTTAAAGTTCTCAAAAGTTTTAGAAGGGAAGAGGAAGAATTATTTTGTGACAGATTAAGCCACACTCCTAGCTAGGATCAAAACTCAGAAAGCTTGACTGTATTTTCTCATTTTTCCAATTTTCTACCAAATATTGCCTACAGGATTTTATATTTACAGGTTGGTTTTGACTAAACATCAAATAAGTTCTTGGTCACCTATACTTAAGGAGAACCTTTGTCTTTAGCTAGATCACAAAGAGGAGGGACTGTTTTCTACAAACATTCTAGTGATTCTACCATAATCACTTTTTCCTTAAGCAAAATTCCTTTTAGGTGTATTGAATGGGTGAAATGAAATGACAAGCTCATCTAGTCTTCAAGATGTAGCCTTGTGCTACAGCAACATGAGGTAAAAGCTGAGGACTTACTGACAGCAGTATAAACTCCCTAACACTGAGATTGCTCTAGTTGGCAGAGAAAGAGGTGGCTGTGGTGCATACAAATGAAGAAGCAGAGCATTTGGGAAGATTGCAGTGAGTCTGATCTCTGTCAGCAAAGGAATGAGGCTGTTCACTAAATATCACAGCCTTCAGCTTGAGCAACCATGCATGGCAAAAAGAAGATAACATGAGGGGTGAGTGAAGAAGCAACTATGTCCTCTGTGATTGCTCTGATTAAAACACAGTAGAGAAAAGCATTCGAAGGCCGAAATGATGACAGAAACTGGGTGCAAATGAAACAATGTGGACTGTTTGAGTGTGCCCTTGATTCATTTAGTGTATCTCTAGACATGTACTCAATTTAGGGCAATACAATTAAGAAGTTACAAGGAGTTGCTTGCATGAAGTTCATTCAGAAATGTTTCTATCTCACCCCGAAAAAGAACTGAAGGAGACAGAACATATGAAGGAGGTGCAACAACATTTCCATGTCTGATATATCTCCACCCTTTGGCCTACTACATTTCAATACAAAAATCAAACTTATTTCTTTTTTCAAAGGACATATCAGATAGATGAATCTTCTTCTAGCAGGGGGAATTCAGCCCCTGTGGGCAGATTCCTTAGTTTTCCATTCATTTTATGTATAAAAGTTCACAGGGAGGTGATTCTCAAAAATATGTTTGTGTTGACCATTTTTATCATCTTGTTCCATGTATCAGCAGCAGTGTGGCCAGCAGGACCAGAGCAGGGATTGTCCTGCTGTACTAGTGAGGCTGCACCTCGAATCCTGTGTTCAGTTTTGGGCCCCTCATGACAAGAAAGACATTGAGGTGCTAGAATGAATTCAGAGAGGGGCAATAAAGCTGGTGAAGGGTCTGGAGCACAAATCTTATCAGGAAACTAAACATCACCTGAGGGAACTGGGGATGTTTAGTACAGAGGGAACCTTTTTACTCTCTAGAACTCCCTGAAAGGAGATGGTAGTGAGGTGAGGGTTGGCCTCTTCTCTCAGGCAATCAGTGATAGGATGAAAGCAAACAGCCTCAAGTTGTGCCAGGGTAGGCTAGATTGGACATTATGAAAAATTACTTTGCAAAAAGAGTTGTCAAGCACTGGAACAGGCTGCCCAGGGACATGGGGGACTCACCAGCCCTGGAGGTATTTAAAAGATGTGTCAGTGTGACAGCTGGGGACACGATTTAGTGGTGGAATGAGCAGTGCTGGGTTAACGCTTGAACTTGATGACCTTAAAGGTCATTTCCAACTTCAACGCTTTTATGATTCTATGTGCTTCAATGGAGCTGTGCTTTGAAGCTCCTAATCTTGTTCAGACCATGTTCAGGGAAAGGAGGTAGGAAATCATCAACCTTTGATTTATACTCCATGGGACTACTAGATGGGAGTAGAATGACGCTCATTCTAAATTTTTCATTTTATCTGTACCTAACAAATTGTCCTAGTTCAGCAGGAGGGACCAGTTATCACTGTGTGGGTGTGATCAAAGCTATGTATTCTACCCCCCTCTATTCATTTCCCAAGAACAATGGACCATTTGCAGCAGCTGCCCAGGGAGTACTTAGCAACTTCACACCCAGCCTGAGGGAGTGTGGCTGCTAATGGGCCATCAACAGTTCAACAACACCCCATGACTCACAGAGTTAATCACCCACTGTGTGAGTCCGCGTCCTGGGGGAGGGACTGGGTGCTCCCTGAGGGTACATAAACGGGGCTCAAAAGACCTCAAGCACTTCTCGTTGGATCCAGAGGAGCAGCAGGACCTCGACAGGAGGAAACCACCACTCTCATCCAGACTACGACCATCACTCCCAAGCGGACCACAGCCATCATCTGCACCAACAGGTTCTTCATTTCTTTTTGATTTGGACTCGGGGGAACCACCGGGTCTCAGCACAAGGGCTAACAAAGCCCTTTGGGCTTGTGCCATGGGACACTGTGTTATACTGCTGGGTTTCGGTGAGCTGAAAGCAGTTTCCTCTCTGTGTCAGTGTATTTATTGCAATATCTTTCATTAAATTGTAACTCTGACTTATAATCTCTCTTGTGGTGGGTCCATTTCTCCTGCCGGTTTACCTCTAAACCAGCACACAAATCTATAAAGACTTACAAAAATCTCCATGGGTGAATAATACAATCCGCTGTTTTCTAGATGTTGGTGCATGCTTTATCTTCCTTCAATGAAAGATCATACAGTATATTATTCCTTAAAGGACGTTTCTTCAAATAGTGAATAAAACTGATTTTTACAATAACGTGAAGAACTACAGGAAGCAAATTGAATGTTTCCCAGCAAGGAAAAGCTATGCTTAAAAAAATGACCATCATGTCACCCCAACACAAAAATGCTTCATTATCTGTATTTCCTGAGCACAATGAAAATAATAATAAAATTTTCTTTGACAATTTCTTTGTCAAACTGGAAACTACTGCCTGCCATATTCTGACATCAGAACTCAAGTAATTATTTATTTCAACTGTAATCTCTGTAGGATTCCTTGATAAGTGAGCTCGTAGGACCAGTGGTGAGTTACACATACTTGTTTTGCTGAGCCAACAGTATCCCTTAGAAAAATTCTTTGACTCTTGGAAGACATTAAGAAAGTTAGTAAGCATGGTCATTATTAATAAAGGTGGGCTATGTGGTTCTAAATATTTGAAATTATAGATTTTTTTTTCACAGTATAAATGGATTTATAGCTGCAGAAATCAAAAGGACTGATGTTAAAAAAGTAGTAACATTTTGGTTGTCATAACAACTGAGCTCACTGAGTAGAGAAGCCAGAAAAGGCTAATTATTTTTTTTCTCAATGTGATAAACCGTTAGGGTAGTTTTGTTCAGCAGTCAAGTAACAGTGAATCCAAACCTAAAAAAAGAAGGAAAATAAAATAATATGGGAAATACACATATATGCTGAAGCAAATAGCCTGAATTCTAACTCAAACAAACCCCCTTTTGATTTCTGAACTGAACTATGGCTAAGATGTTAAAGATTTTATTCTGAGAACCTGTGCAAAGCTATTTTGGAACCAAAGAACAGAAAAACCTGATACTGAGCCTGTTTCATTAAAGAATCATATACTGCCTCCACTGAAACAATTTATCACTTTATTCAGATGAAGGGCCTTGAATTGAATACTGACTGGGGGTTTATCCTTAGTCCAGGCAAATTGTCTTGACTCTACTGACTTTACTGTCAGAATGCAAATTTACCCTCATAAAAGTTGATTAATTGCCTACAAATCTACTTAATCTTGTACCAAATCTTTGCTCAAAGAATAATAATAAAAACATTTGAATTCAACAGTCACTGATTTCCTGTAATAAAAGGCTGCAGTTACGCCTACAGTTTTTGTATGACTTGTTTTCTTCTGTGACTCCAATCCCACTGAAAATTAGTCCAAATTCAGCCCCTGGACTCCATGCCAACATCATAGCTAACCAATAATCCCCCTTTAATAATACACAATGAAAAACTGTGCTTGATTTTTTTTCCAGTAGACAATTTACTAGGGCATTAAACTGGGTTATAACATATACTATAAATTGTCCTGCTCCTGCATCTTGTTCTCTCTCTGTTACAGGTGAACATCATTCCTGCCTGTGGTTCCGCTGTGTAGAGCGCAGTGGATTTATGGAAAGGCAGCTTTCCCTGCTCTGATAGTGCCAGCCAGCTTGCACTTCATTCTGTGTGACATAGGGCATCTGAGATCTCTGCAACAGTTTTATCCCCAACAGGGAATCTCTGAGGCACCCCAAATATTGCATTATATACCCAGGGTTTCAGTTACTTATTACTTTCCCAAGCAGTGATCATGCACACTGAGTTTAGTCTGTCTCAGGCAGAATTCTAATGGGGGTTTTGTTACTTTTCTTACATAATCTGATTCTCTCAATAAGTCTTTCTGTGATTGCAGTGGCAGCTAACAATACATAATGACTCAACATATTACCACACAGATGACTCAACAGATCTGCTAAGGTGACTGCCAGTCCATCAAGGTGATGCACATTGTTCCTTTCATCATCCCACCTAAATGAATATAAATTACTCACTTCCTTATTTTTCTGTGCCCTGAATCTGTTTTTCTAAGTCCTTCAATCACAACAACAGAGGATCCAGAAAATATTTTTTATTCTGAATTAATTTTTTTGCCAAATACATATTTACTAATTCAAATCTCAGTATATCCCTCTGTGATCACTCATGCATCATCTCACCATATTTAATACAGGAAAAATAATTTTTTGAGAAAATAAATTTATCTCCAGAGATGAAAATCTATCTGGTATAGGTATATTGTATATCCCTACAGGAACTGCAGGTGCATATAAAATATAAATATAAATGCTCTTCAGTAAGTTTAACATGAATGAAAGGGAAATAGCATATTCTTTGATCTTCTCTGTGGAACATCACAAAAGTGAAGTAGTCAATAATGACCAGGAATGATCATGGATTATAACTTTTATTTTCAGCTGATGTAAGACAATGCATACTTTGGGGGTTTACCACCTTCTGAACAACTGTTTGGGGTGGGTGGATTCTCTGACTTTTGAGACATGACAGAAAAACACAGAGTAAAAGTAAACATTAAAGAGAAGGTTTAAGAAAAAAAAAAAGAAGGGTTAATCTGGTAGCTACCAAAAATGTGCCAACAGAGGAAAGGAAAGGTAGTCACACTTCATTTTCAGAGCTTCTAAAGATATCAGTAGATACTCGACTGAATGCCGGATAAGAAATCAAAACAAAACCTAACAGTGACTCCCATTACTTCCTTAACCTTAAATTTGTAGTTGGCTAAATTTCAGTGTGGTAATTCCTGATCTAAACTTATTGAAAAAATTGCACCTTCCTCCTTTATTTTTCTGTACTTTGCTCATTGATTTAAATTATTACTTTTAGTTCATTTACTGACAGATATTTGATACAAACAAAGTGAATTAATTTTGTCTTTAGGAAATGACAGTTTTGCCATTGCTTTCACTGGGCAGAGGTTTTTATGCTTATTTTGAACTCAACTTCAGTAAGGGAAATACTACTTTTAAAGTTTCAGGGTTAACATGCCTCTCACCTTTTCCTTCATCATCTAACCAGTGATTGGCTTCAATCATAGCACTGTTTTCAATTTAAAAAGCATTTTAGATATTTCCTAAATTAGCACTTACAGTGTTCTGCCTATTATTCTGTTCATTCATAATTAAGGATACTAATAGGTGAATTGGCACTATAAAACATCTGTCAATGAGGAATTTAGAATGCAATTAATTTCTATTTAGTGCTATAAAAGGTTTGGAAGGCATCTTACATAAATACACATTTGTATGTGCAGCTGCTAGTACAATAACAAAGGACTCCATTATTATTATTCCAATCTAATTAGGGAATAGAAATATTTTTTCTACCAACAAAATTGCAGAATAAGTCAAAGCAGCACAGGTAGACTGAAAACATTGTAGATTAATTACTTTAGCTTCAAAAGGGCATCCGGCTCAATATGCTACAATCAAAACAACAATCCACCATGTAACTAATGCTGCTAATTGTTGAACTTGCTATAAAACAGGCTCTATGCTGTATTAACACTTTATTTCATAGAGAAATATACACATAAAATCTTAAGTTGTTAATATAAGACACTGACCTCTGTGAGAGGACTTGCAGTTGGGTATGGGAGGACAGATGAGGACTGTTTGGTGCTACAGTCTCAGCTCTGCCACCCTCCACTGTCATTCTACTACAGAAGGAACCGGTTCTGTTGTAAACACTCATGTACATAAGCATTTGCATGAATTAGAATTTATTCACATAAATGTATGTTGAAGGACTGGGTTATGATCTGCCAGTTTTTTCTCATAAAGACTTGCTAAGAAAGATCATAAACTATTGGAATGTCACATATCACTTTAGCAATTTAAAAGATGAAAGTTCAATTTAAGCTCATTGCTGAAGGTGTTTTTACAGTCAATCAGGGAGAAACACTTCTAGAAGCTAAATGTATATGCCATCCTGATCTCTAGACTTCACTGGGACAAATCAATTACTGGAGACGTTTACATCTTATCACTGCCTGCTGAGGGAGTTTGCATGACTTGCTTAGACTAGACTGTTTGAGAGTAGATGGTGAATAAGATGAAACCCTCTCAAAATGAGCAAACATGGAGGGTTAAAATGCACAGTCTTTTTAGGTATGTATTAAGAGAAATTTCTACAGATATTAAATAGTAAACACTTGCAGCTGAGTTTACCTAAAGATAAAACTGACCAAGATTTTCCACTGCAAGAAAGCATTTTAAGCTGCTTTTAACTTAGTTCACCGTAATGATTTAAGCTTCCCATGAATATTCTTGAATTTTGAATGAAGAAACAACTGACAAGTCTAAAATTAAATTTATAAAATTATATCCCATTCTCCATATATATAAGTTGGTCAAGTAGTCTTTAATAAATCCCTATTGCCTTCTTTAGGAAAAACTACATAATATTCTACTATGTTGGTTAGCCTTTGGTGTGTGCTATTGACTGTTGATGCAAAAATACGGCTGGATTTGTCCAATCAATAAATCTCTATATTGGCTAACTGGGTAACTTTGAGCTCCTGAATGTGTAACAGTGTTACTTCATTAATGTACTTTTTTCTGCCCCATCAATCAAAATATCAATGACTATTTTAATTACTTAAATTGTAAAACAAAGTAAGTACTAGTGATTGCTCCTTAGATTTCTTAAGGCAGAACTGATGAACATCTGTCTCAGGTATGTAATTGCAATGGTATCTGCATCACAAACTTTTGAAAGATGTTCAGTTTTGATTTAAAACTATAACATATGGTGTAGGGCTAGTTTGTGCAATTAATTGCTCTTGATTAAACTTTTATGTTTCAATATTAATCTGAATTCCTGCAGCTTCACTCTTCAAACATTAGATTTCATTATAGCTTTTTTCATTGTAGTGTTAACCATTACTATAAATCTCTCCTTGAGATGCTATGTCATCTGGTTCATTCAACAGCATTAATTTTCAATTCTATATATAAAGGTCCTCTTCATATTTGCAAACTATAGAACTTGAAAATGTAATGCAGCCAAAGCTGCCTATTTTTCTGAAGAGCCCAAAAAATCCTCATTTACTCATTGCATTGTATTTTCAAAAAGGGAAGCACCTTACAAATCATAAATGATTCTTGACAGAAGAATATAAAGTAGTACAATACTAAGACTTTACTTGCCCTGGTGCCACTTCAGATCACCCATTAAACATGGAAGAAGAGTCTAATTGCAAATCAGAAAATGCCTAGACAAAATTAAAGGAGTTGTTGATTCTTTATTCTGATGTGAGGGTCAGACTAAGTACAACATCTAACATGGGATGATGGAGTGGCTGTCCAGGTACCAGGGATTCAAGTCATCTACCTCTGTATTTAACTCAGCCTGGTTTGTATATTTCATTACATTAAATACCTACTTATGGAGGCTATTTGCAATTATTTTGTCTATAAATTTGTATGGTTTTTATCTTTTAATTTCAGATTTTGTTGTTGTTGATCCTGTGAAATACAGCTGATATAATAACCCGTTCTGAAAGTCTGGCCTGGGTTGGTGGCTGAACCTAGAAAATAGGTAAAGTTCTAAATAGAATATTATACAGAGACATTTCATGAAGCACAGCATTTATTTCATTTTGAAGCAATGGGACACTAAGTCTTATCAGTACACCTGAATTAATTGATGTAAGCCAGGTTGAATTAAGGATAAAAATAGAACAGTACCTCTTCTGTGGTCACCATGTCTAGTGATCCTCCACACACACAGCTGCCAGCTCTGACCTGATGGTTTCCTTTTATATATGAACTTACTTGAAGGCTAAAAATGCCAACAGCATTGAGGTCTCCTCTTTAATTAGGTGCGGGTTTTATTGTCACCAAAACTTACAACAGTAGGCGCTGCCATTTTTCATTAGATTTGACAAAACAACTGTATCATTACTAGTATTTCACTTGCTGTGAATGAAAAAATTGTTATTTTAACTACAGGTTCAAGATGAGCAGAGACAGTGCTTGTAAGTGCACCTTCCAGTCCTTCCTGACCATGAGGCACATAAAACTTCACAGCAAGCAGCAAGGAAAGCAGCAAGCAGCAAATGGCTAAAAGCCCAGAAAGATAGAAAAAAACCCCCAAAATTGGTTTTGGGCAGCTGATACATTTTCCAGACACTGAATGATCTGCTATTTGATTTTATATTTATCTCTGAAGGAGACAAATCTGTTAGGGATATGGCATTACCAGAAGCAACCTGAGTGAGTGTGCCATCTCTGTTACTGAAAAGGTTACTACCTTTTTACCTGTTTTCCATGTGTGAAAATACTCTGAATGACTGGTAATAGATGCTAGCAATAGGAAACTATTTTTATTCATAATAGAAGAGCTGTGGAAGTGTATAATATTGAAGAAGCCCAAAAATATCAACTTTTTCTCTGTGGCCTTGCAATTTCCCCTAATTTAAGTTAAAAAATGGTCAGACTGCTTGTTTAGAATGAAATATGTCTGTAGTGCACAATGGAATGTTGTTCCAATAAGATCAAACCCATCACACTTTAACATCCACAAATTCCATGGTGCTGGAAATAGTTTTTACAAATTTTCCTTGGGTGCAACACCATGCTGATACCAGTGCTTTGTTTCTTTTTCCCAGATCCAGCTGTACTGAAACTCTGCTGAAGTCTCCGGACTGCACACATTTCTGCAGTGTCTGCAGCTGAGATTCCATAAGCAGTGGTGACCTGGCAGTGACTGCTGGACTCTGAAGATAACAGTGAAAGCCTGACACAGTTTTTAGATTGGTTGGTTTTCCCTTTAAAAACTGGGACATATTAAATGTTCAACATACGTGGTTGCCAAGATATTTCCAGGTAAATGCTAAAACTGGTCAAAATTTAAAGCAAAAGTCCAGAAAAAAAAAAAAGAAAGAGAAAATGTTAAATATTTCTGCTTTCTGTTTCTATTTCTTGGCAAGCCAGACACATGTACATCACACTTTAATATCCTAGTAAAAAGATAAAAACTAAAAAATTACCATGTTTTCTTCTCTAACCAGTCACTGCTGCCAGACATGAGTTTATACACCCAGTCATTGCCCCTGCAGGCTGTTTGAGCTCTACTTGTCTACAGAGTCCATTCTTTCCCACAGAAGAAGAGAGAAGGCCATTCAGTGAAGGAACCTGTGCAGCTTTTCTGTCTGGCTTTGGTAGGATGACATCACTGCAAAGGACACATTTTTTCAGAAGTATACGATCTGGTTACTCCCCAAACATCTGCAAGCCCAAAGATGTTGCACGTAAATATGCCAATGACTATGATTTAAAGCACAAGGCAAACCCTTTCAGCCACAGCTGAGTCCCTGTAATTGATTGCAATGGTAAGTTTGACATTCTGCAAACATGCCAGAAGAATGGACTCTCATCTAAATTTACCCTGAGTTTTACTTAAGGGCTGCTTTTCTAAGTGCTTTATGCTAAACAAAGCCTTATATTATCACAGTTCATAAATATTTAAAGCAGATATGATCTGAATTTTTGGTTCTCATTGTTTGTTCAAAAGTACATTGAGAAATAGCATATGAGATTGAGACAGAGATGAGAAAGGGCATGGAAAAATGGTGTGAACTGAAGGATGACAAATAACATATCCGTTTATTGTCTAGGAAATGTCAGCACCAATAACATCTACTCTTTGAATTCCAGTAGGAGAGTAGTGACACAGATGTTGGTTGGCATATGTGGCACAGAGATACTCTGCTGTACTCCTTCAATTCAAAAGAATTAACAGAGGAACATATCCCTCTTCATGTTTTACAGGGGGATAAGCAGAAGTGAAGTGACTTAAACATGGTTATAATACATTACACCAGACTCAGGATTATTATCTGAGTTTTGACGTACAAGAGTTGTACCAATGCCGGGAGAGTCCTACTCTTTTTCACAAAAGAAATAATGGTGAAATGCCAAAGAACATAAGAGAGAAGATCACAGTAACAGTTTTTCCTCTGTTTCCTGAGCACTTGATATGGAAAATAAAATAATAATAAAACCATTTCAAAATGGGAATATTTTCTGAAAAAAAAAATCATAAATAAAAGCCCCCTCTATGTGGATGCTGCCTCACCTCAAATTCTGTGTGCAGTTTTGGGTGCCACGATATAAAAAAGATACATAGCTATTAGAGAGCATGCAGATGAAGGCTACAAAGATGGTGATGGGTCTGGAGGGGAAGCCATAAGAAGAGAAGCTGTGGTCACTGAGGAGAGACCTCACTGCAGTCTAAAACTTCCCTGTGAGGGGAAGCATAGAGGCAGGCACTGATCTGTTCTCTGTGGTGACCAGTGACAGGTTCTGAGTAAATGTCTTGAAGTCGCTTCAGGGGAGGTTTAGATAGGATATTAGGAACAATTTCTTCACCCAAAGGGTGGTTGGGTGCTGTAACAGGCTTGCCAGGGCAGTGGTCAAAGCACCAGACCTGATAGAGTTCAAGAAGCATTTGGACAATACTCTCAAGCACATGGTGTATTTCTTTGGGTTGTCCTGTGCAGCATCAGGAATTGAATTTCAGTGATCCTTGTGGATCCCTTCCAACTCAGGATATTCTATGACTATGTAGTTTTACTGGAGTGTGTTGATATTCTCCAGAGTTAATATAAATCTTCTGTAAAGAAAGCCAAAAAAATGTGCAGCAGGTGAACAAGAAGAAAAAGTTCCTTTCCTGTCTCATCAGTAATCTCAGAAGTCCTCCAGTACTGATGATTCTGCACAAAATTTAGGTGATGAGTGATGAGAGTAAAGCTGCCTGAGTGAGCAGAGGAGATGGCAGTGGGCTAGCATAATGAGAAGTCCAACAAACACTAAGTCATATTAAAAAGAAATGTCAAGGAGTATGCTAAGAGCAATTCTACAGACACAGTAGGAATTAGAAGATATGGAAAAGTATCTTGATTCATCAGGGTGGAAACACAACAGTGCAGGTCATCCATATAGGGTCGTCTATATTGTAGGGTTTTCAATGACTTAAACTGTGCTACATTTAATAATATTTCATACACATGATCATTTGGATCCATTTGTTTGAATAACATCCTGGCTTAGATAACAGATTTTCTTTTGAACCAGGAGTGGCATCAGAGCTACGTTGTTCTGCAAAATGATGGTAATGTAAGTAGAGCACCGATGTCCTTTCCTGGTAGGATTTATTCTTTCATTTAGAGTACAGTGCTGAAGGATGAAATGATGTAAAAGTATAGAAGAGACATGAGGTTTGTTTCTATCTCTGCCATACTGTTTTTGCACCACCCAGGGAAGTTACACATTATAACTCTCAGCATATCATGCAATTTATGGTCTTTTCTGTTTCCATAAATGGAACAGGGCATTGAAACATCTGAAGCTGAATTTGTAGTGTATAGTCTCCTAGGGATTCAGTTCTGCGTGTCTGATCTGCCCCATTTGAAAATGGAAGATGTCACTTTTCCAAAGGCAATAAGGGATTAAATGCTTTAACACTACGGAACAGAAAAGGTAACAAGTTTTTTTTTCTTAATACTTATGCTTCTAGAAGATTAACATATCTAGTGTTTGCTATACCAAATGCAGAATGTTAGACATCTTTCATGTATTGACCATTAATTATTATAATCTGAAAAAAATGTGCATGGAAGTAAACATAATTCAAAAATCCCTGCTATGAAAAAGTCTAGTACTTGCCTTGTTCACATTCTCCAGAATTAATATATCTAAAATTTATTACTCTATGTGGTACTAAAGACATTCCTAACTGTTCTATTTAGAATCAGACTCTTTCATGAAAAATGTAAGATAGAAATTCCTGAATCTGATTCAATGGCTACTTATCTGCAGTCAAATTACTCCTCTTCCAGAGTCTATTTTGGCCTTTTTTCTAGAAAGGAGTTTAAACGGGAGCACTTGTGCAACAACACAGAAAATCTTGGACAGCTATAGTTAATGTGAAAGGATCTGGAACTTAAAATTCCATATTTAAACACTCTAAATATATAATACCTCCAGCAGTATCTCTTTAACTAACGTTTTGCCAGGATGGCCCATTTTTGCTAATCTTTTTACTTTCAAGGTGTGAGTTCGCAAAAGTAACACTTAACTATCAACTGGAAAGACTGTGCATAACTTTGGTTATGGCTTGCACTTGATTCCATTAGTGTGTTACAACTATGGAACCTTGTAACTCAAAATAAGGATAGAGGAAGTCTAGAAAGTAAATTTGGTATTAACCAAAGAACTGGCCAGTTTTTCACAGATTTTTTTAAAAGAGCAAAAGTTGCTAGGTACTCAAAATCATAACTGAAAAAAAAAGAATTTAAATCTGATAATTTACTTTGAAATCAATACTAGTTGGCATAATTATTTCACAGCTTCATTGATTCCACATTCTGCTTCATATGAATTTGTTAGGTGAATGTAGTTCTCTCAGCTACCATTTGTGCTAGTCATTCAATTAGTACACACTGTTTTGCATGCAGTTTTTCTCAGTGCCAATACGTTTTCAACTCCAATTTCATGTTTGAGAGTTTTTAGCACCGTTGCCGGAGCTCTGTATAAAATATTTAATCACTGAGAGTATCAAAATAAAATTGATTCTTTGTTGGGCTGTTATTAGCATTAATGCTTCTGAGCTACAAGGAGATGCTATGGGACATTTTCACAGTGAGCTAGATGGCATTTTAATCTTGCAGTTGTACTGAGTATAATTGGAGACAGGTGGCTAAAACTCCACATTCTATCTCAAAAATGTTATGTTCTCTCCATTCTGATATGCCTAACAAAGCCTTAAATTCATGCTGTTGCATTTTGCCAGCTGAACTTTGCAAAATGGAAGATGTCATAGAATGTAAAGCTGTGTATTCATTCAGCTAAGCCCACATGGATTTCAGGTAGTTTAAACTCATACAATGCATGGTTACAGTATTATGTATCATAGATTTTATGCCAGAAAACACTACAATGGCCATCTATTCTGACCCCAGCTTTTCCCTGCCCACAGCATTTCAGACATTTTTTGCAGTGGAAAGATGATTACTTTATCTTGCAGAAGAAAAGATGACTCTGGGGAGGAAGATATCTTGCTCAGAAACTTGATTTCTACTTTAGAAAGTGGATAATTTAAAATGAAGAATGTATAAGATGATACATAAGAGAAATATGAAACTTCAAATCTCCAGGATTTTAAGCAGCAAGAGGAATAAAATTTTAGACAGATTACTATATAGCCACAATCTGCATGATTTTGGACTGATCATGATTTTGCATTGATTTATCTTTAACACTTGTCCCTGGCAGACAGCATGGATTACTGATCTGATCCAAGAAGGTGATTCTTATGCCCTTAACTAAAAAATGCCTTAAAATCAGACATCTGGATGAAGAGTGCTTCCTGTCCTGTGGAACAGCATCAAGAAACATCCTGGTGCAACATTTGGTAATATTTGGATTCTGTGACTGAGATTTTTAAAATTACTTGACAAAGGAGACCATATCCTGTACATTATTGTTAGACTTATGCCCTCTGCTTCTCATAGAAGTAAGCAGAGAGGTATAAAGCCAGACTTAATTAATTCAAACGTGAAAAATTACTTGCATTTGAAACTCCAGCATATTAATTTTCAAAGACCTGCTTTCAATAACCTAGATGCCTGGACTAGACACATCTAGTAACTAGGCATTTATTTACCCAAGTCTGCTGAGACCTCTTCCACTTGTTCTAGAAAACTTACATATGATTTAGTTGGCTGAAAATTGCACTGCAGAAATCTAATTTTAAAGCAACATAAATACACTGCTCCCAAATTTGATATCATAAACTATGATTTAAAGCACTTATCCTGAAGAAAAAGAGACAGGTTGGATTCCTTTTTCAGCCTTGAAGAGATTCAAACCCAGAATATTTCCATGACTGGTAACAATCCTGACCAAAAGCCTATTGTTTGCTTCAGGTGGGGAGAATCATTTAGGCAGCATTATAGCTCAAATCTTATGAACAAGGTCTGCAATAAAGTTCAGGCTGTGCTTGGAGGCCCCTGTCCTGGCTCTCAAAGTTCTAGGATAGGAGTAGGAGACAAGGCTGTACTCCAGAACAGTTCACAGATGTCCTAGTACAATCTAATGTCCCACTGTGCAGCAACACAATTTTTTTCTTTTGTCACATATGAATATCTTTTTTTTGCTGCACAACTGACCATCTTTAGTGGGAGTGAAGAAGGATAATCCTCTCTGGTTTTTCATTCCAGAATAAGGGAAGCCAGCCCTTTAATACACACAGAGTTGTGCCTTTGAGTTTTTTCAGGGCTAGCGATGGTATTGCTCACCAGTTTTCTTTTCAAGCAAATGATCTAAGAAATAATTAGTATATCTTCAAATAAGATAGCCAACACTTCTTAAAAAAAGCAAGGACTTCTTAGTCCTTATGCCTCATTACTACATCACAGAAGATAAGAGATTTCAGTTTCTCCCCAGTTACCGTGTTTTTTAATGGCTTAGAGTGTCTTAGACAGTATTTTTAAGGTACCTCAGCCTTTTTGAAAAGGGAGCCTTTTGTCTCCCTCTGTAATGAATACAAAACATGCTGCTGAAATTCTGCCAGGGTCTGTGGTACAGTTGTGGCCTGTCTAAACTCATGTGTTTTTCAAACAATGCTTGGTCACTGCTCAGGGGTGAGGAGGGAATGAAGAACATCCAAAAGAAAGCAGACTGGATGCAGTTATCCTTTTTTTTGGTAAAGAGGGAGCAAGCACAGCTGAACACTCACCTGAACACAAGCCACTCTGTGCCAGTTAGATGGATAGAGGTGGTACCTGTCATGTTTTCCTGCTATAGAATTGCAGATGGGTCCTACTTCTGAGCAACAGTTTTGTTGCAACTTGGCCAGGATTCAGAATTTTGGGTATGCAATTTTTATTAGTCTATGTCCTTTGGTACATCTAGCACAAGTTCAGCCCAGTGAACAGCTCTGTTCCACAAGTGAGGGTGACCTTGCAAGGTGACTGTAAGGCCTTGTGCCTTTGTATACCATGTCAATTTTGCTGTTGACAAAAATCCTTGCTCAAGTCCTTTTATGTTGAGAAATGATGATTAGCACCAATTATATGAAATTGGTGGATTTATGTACTGATTAAAGCACTGCTCAATATATCTCTAATGAAAGCCTGCTTCAGTAAATTCACTAGAGCAATCTTTTCAAGCTTTCTTAGGATTGACAATGAAAAAAATAAACAAACAAAAGTCAATTAGTTTTAACTCTCACTGGAAGTTCTTTTATCTAAAAACTTGTTTGCTGTCAGAGAGTAATCTATGAAGTAATGAACAGATAGTTCTTTACTAAATTTATTTCAAAGCTCTTTATGTATACTCAATTTATCAGTTCCACTGATGCCTTAATAAGGACACAACTTCATAACATATACACACAAATAATTTCTAAGGAAGGCATAAGATTTTTTTACTTCAGAGAGGACAAAACTGAGCCAAAGTAACTGATAATGTTTACTTTATATTGAAAGATATGGAACAGACACACACACACACACACACATATATATATATATACATATTTAGTTTGGAAATTAAAGCAAACAATTAAGACTTGCTTTATGTGAGAAAGATGCATTTTATCTACTAGACAAACCAAACATGATCTTGACAGTCTTAGAAGCTCTAGAATAGACAGAGCAGCAATTAATAGCTAATCTGCCAGTCATCAAGTACTTCACACAGAGAGGCTAGAAGGCTTGACTACATGTTCCTGTGTTCCTGTCCATATGGAGTGGGGTGTGCTGTCCTGCACTTGGTAAACCCAACAGACAGTGAGATGGGTCACACAGTTAAGGAAGACTAAGATCTCCTTAAAAAAATGAATGTTCCTCCCACTGATTTGTAATGCTTAATTTGCATAGTGTATTTTGACTTTATCATTTTGAATAAAAATTTACATTACTGACATATATAAAGAGTATAATTTTATATAAAAATATTATGCCATTTTTTCATCTAAAAAACCCCCACAAACATGGGTTTCAAAGCTAAACAAGAGAGGAAAATTTGTCTTTTTTGTCTTCTTGTCAAATGTTGAAGTAAACATATTTCATCAAAACACATTCCCATTTGAAATCTAGTAGGAATGTACTTTGATTAAAGAAATACTGCACCAAACAAATGTTCATTTAGATCTCAACATCTAGCTCATTTAAATGTTCAGATCTAGTTGAAGCTGTAGTTGTATAAACTGTCCCTCTCCCTTCAATTGCATCTAAATAAATAAAATAGATAGTTGTGTCCATTAAGAATAGAAGATTTATAGAAAGCTGATTTTTCTTCATCTTTTCTATTTTATACCTCTTAAAGACCAGGAATTATGTATTCTTTCATTTTGGAAAAATAAAGGGAGTTGTCACCTCATGGCTTATGTTTAACTTAGGAACACTTCCTGCCAGTATAGATGCACAGCAGCAAATACAGTGAAAATACCCTCCTCTCTCTGAACTTTACTGAATAATGTTTCAAAATTCTAAAAACAGAGGTTGTATCCATCCTAATTGCTCATGGGAGAATTTGAGACAAAAATGAAATCCTTTTGTAAACGTAGGTCTTACATTCCTATTCTCCTGTAAGAATGTACAGAAGCTCCAACTAATAAAACACAAGAACAGTCTTGATCGCTCTCTCTATAATGGCTTGAGTTCTTTCACAGAGGTTCTTAAGAAATTCAATTACTGTGGATCTACATATTCTAATTCTATAGTGCTATAGGATGCATAAGATAGTATTACCCCACTCAACTCCCCCCTCCCTCCCCCCCCCCATACATTAATAATGTATGGAGAACTTACTGACTTGACAAACAGAATTCAGAGCTCGTGATTTCCAGATTCGGGTTTTAAACTATATATGAATTCTCATTCAATAAGCTTCAAGTTCCTGTTCAGCTTTGATAAATAAACCATTATCCCAACAACATTTTAGGATCTTAATAGTCTTTATACCTGGCTGTGTGAACAATCTCTCCTGCACAAATGTTCCTGATACCCATGCTATTCAAATGAGACATAGCAGCTAACAATGTTTGGAATGGCCCTATCTAAAGAGACTTTATTATATTTATACTTATTAGAAATTTGCAGCCAGTGATGCTATCTCAAGACATTTAATTAGGTTTACTTTCATTAGAATCACAAAGTTAGCTCTTCTCCAAATACTAACAATTTAGAACTTTTATTACTACTTTTCATCTAGAGGTCTGCCTCATCAAGGTCAAAGCCCTTGCAGAGTCACACTGTTTATCCAGTTCCCCAGAGGTGTCACTAGATGAACATTTGGTAAGTTCTGTCGTCCAGAAGGAACGGGGGCCAATTTTCGAACTCCTGAGATTTTCTCGTAAGTGAAATGATACTGTTCTAAAGCTAATATTGCTTAGTTGTGAATAGCTTCTACAGAAAATATTTTAATCTTTAATGCTGTTAACAAATAAACAGAATATGATACTGCACACAATGTTACACATCCTTGCAAATTTCTTCTTGATTGCTGATTTTTTTTTATGGTGTTATGTAATTGTACTTCAGAACAAAACTTTCACTTACAACTCTGAAACTCTGATTCTGCAACAACTTCAGTATGTGCCACCTCTTCAGTAATCCCCTTCTCCCTCCCACTTGTGATGGGACAACACCTGGGCCAGGCACAGAAACTGTTCAGAGGAACAGCTCTATCAGAGCTATGCAATCCATTAACTCTCCTCAGGATATCAGTGATTATTCCGTCCTCATTTTGGGGACTGCTATGCTGACTAAATCCAGTAACAGTAGTAATTATTAACAATGTACTTTAATTTCTGGTAACTAAGAAAGAAAAGTAGAAAGACGAAAGATTAAAAGAAGTAAGAAAGTTTTAAAAACCTGTCAAAATTTTAACTTTCTATGTTCTGACTCTCTTTAACCAGAACTAGCATTGTCTCAACTACATATTGGGAATAAACTCCAGAAGCATGTATTCATATCTTAGGAGGAGGTGCTAGAAAATCTAGTTGTCATAGCCAAAAACCTAGTGATTCAAAATAGAGATTATGTTTTTTTTTCAGCTTTATTGTAAAAGGGTTTATTTCCAGGTTTATAGTGTAGCCTTTTTCTTTCCCAAGTACCAAAATTCCTGGTATCAGAATAATCATCTATGGTAGTGGATATTAATAAGAATGACAAAATAATAATATTACCAAAATATTAGAAATAAAATATGTACTAACATAAAAGTATTTACTAAAATATTATAAAAGGGATTACATCTGAGACCTTTCAGGGAAAAAAAAAAACCTCAGTTGTTCCTTATGGAACAGGAGTTTCTCTACTAAAATATCTAAGACATTCTGCAGTACAAGTAAGAAAAACTGAGCTTAATATCAAGTAAACACTTAGAGTTGAGGGACTGGAGGTGGTAGTTTAAGTTCAAGGTGCAATAAAAGACAATGTATATTACCACCAGCTTTTCTATATTCAAAATTTCTAAGGAACTCTAAGGATAAAGCTCTCAGTGAAAGTAATCAAATTATCCAGAAAAAGCTGCAGTTGCAGCTGGTCCTTCAGTCATGACACACATTGGAACTTGTGACAGTCTCTTATCATGGGAGGAACATCCCCACTCTGGACAAAGAATTAAATGAAAACTAAAAGTTAAAGCTTTAGATTAATTTTTAAATGTCCAATAATAGAATTATTTGGACTATGTCTACTGCAATAGAACATCAAAACTCACAGTGAATACTACTTAAGGTGAATTATTTAACAGACTTTACTCAAGTGCATGGTCAGAAGGTCAACTGATGTCAAAGAGTTCACAGGTTGTTTAGGCTGAGTTCTCAAAAACTGGGATATTGACACAAAACTCAGGAAAAATTATAGCCTGTGTGTTGTGTTTAAAAGCTATAAATTTAGTGTCATAATCTGTTTAGATAGTCTTTTTCATTAGGATTTGAGCCATTCTCTTTGAGATGCAACAAATGCAAAAACTTGCTAAAAAGATAAATGTATTTTGAACATCAAAGAAAGTTAGAGCTCCACTGAAGGAAAAATAGGCAAAGTCAATTGATCAGAACTAGTTCTACAGTCCCTGAGCAAAGTAAAATTTACCCTAAATTACCCCAGAAGAATTTCATAATGGTAAGAAACAATTCTGATAAGACTTCAATACAATCTGCACTCCCTAGGCATTAGGTTGCAATTTTTTTTTTTAATTAAAGCAATGTGTTTTCTTAACTGTATTTCAACTATCTCTTAAAAAGTGTAGCTTTTTCCTGGTGATACAAAATATTTGGTGTAAGTGTACATTGCCCATGCTAACAAAAATTCAAGTGCTAAATTAATAAAATCTAAAGCAAAGTGAAAAAATATTCCCTCACTAACAAAAATGTGAATGTGTGTGCAGTAATGTAATTTACTTCCAACAAACATAATTCAGCACACGCACTATGTTTGAGTTGCATTTTTTATATATATATAATGGAGTAGTGTTAAAACAGTATATCAAAGGATCACAGAATATGCTGAGTTGGAAGGATTCACAAGAGGACGATCCACAAGAGACACCATGTGCCTGAGAGTATCATCCAAATGTTTCTTAAACTCTGTCAGGCTTGGCGCTGTGATCACTGCCCTGGGTAGCCTGTTATACGAAGGGGTAAATCTAAAGCAAGGGACTGACAACAAATTAGATTTTCATTGCCTGCATTCTGAGGCAGTTACAGGGTTCCCCTGCTGGGCTCTTCATTCACACAACAGGAAAAACCTACCCCAAACCAAAGTATCATCAGAAGTTCTAACTCAAACTGCAAAAATACAGGTCACCAGCATCTGCTTGTGTAGGAATTTTTACTGAAATAGCAACTGCTTGAATCAGCTGCCTTGAGACTCCCATCCTGCTCAGGACACCACGTGAGCCACTGCCCCAGTGATGCCACAGCAGGGCTGGTTTTCAGCAGCCTCCAGCCCAGCCTTGCCTGGCCACAGGTGCCACTGAGCCAAGCCCAGCATCGTCCCATGCCCAGGCTGCTGCCTGATGCCCAGGGCTGGGGCTGTCTCCAGCACTGTGCTCCTGGCTGGGCTGGAGGAGCCCTCATGGCTCATCATGGCATGCACTGCTTGCCCTGACTGCCTGCCTGTGATGTTTACCACAGTGTAGACACAAGGATGTGGTGGCAGCACTGAAGTGTTGCCAAAGCAAATAAATACCTTCACATTCACCCTCCCTCCCCCATTTTTGCTGCTTGAAGTGTTGCTACAGCAGGCACAGAACCAGTGCTGTGTTGTTGACATATGTTCAATCTGCTCTTAATACGTTGATCTTTTTTAACACTGACAGCTCCTGAGTGTGATCACATCACTCTATCCCAGCCATGTCCACTCATGGAAGTCAGAACAGCCTGTTCCAAAGAGTGAGAAATATTGAAATCCCACATCTTGTCATCTGGAGTGGCAAGCTCCTGAGGAGAGCTGTGAAAAGGTCTGTGCTTACATGAGAGCCAGAGGTTGGTGCAAAGGGTGAAGAAAGTAGCTCAAATCCAATCCTTTCTAAAAATAAGAGGTAGTTTCAGAAAATACCTCTTAGCAATGAGGTGTCATCCTGCAGACGGTGGCTGGCTGTGCATTTACTTCTTTGTAAACCTATACCCAGTTTTAAGATGAAATGAATCGCTTCAGATATTGTCCAAGTGTAAAACAGAAAAATTTGAAAAATATGGTAGTTCAAAAGTGTTTGGAAGATCGTGGAGCACTCGCAAACAAGAATTAGGGAAAAGTCAGATCTGCCAATAGAGTGAAACGGAGCCTGACTAAAGATGGAAATAATAATAAAGATTTTCAATTTTTATTAATAAGACAGATCAAATAAACTCTTTGTGTGACTGGAATTAAATTTGTTTCCAGAGAGGCATCTGATACCAGGAGAAATCAGTGAGTGAAAACCCTCATGGCAGTTTTCTTCACTCATGTGAGCAGAACACAGCAGCTGTGTTATCAAATTTATCATCTGGCAACCTATAATATATTCAGATTTTTGAAGTGTGCACCTCTCTATTAAATTAAATTAAATGTTTGCTTGAGAGCAAATTCATGAAGATAGCAATTACTGGTCAGTGGATGAGATAATTAAAGGTATTTTTACTTTCCACATTTATGTTTGAAAGAAGAAAGTATTTTATACATCATACATGCAGCAGAGGACGTAATTTTGGGCTTTAATTTAATGAGAAGAGAAACGACCTTTAGCTTTACATGCCTCTTGAGTAGAAAGTCAATGGTAACTGATTAATTCATACAGTTTTAGTTAGCTGCAGAAAACTGGATAGGGCAAGACTGCTGATTATACTTGCAGTGACAAAGGGAGCAGAGGTTTAGAGGCAGCTACTCCTCTAAAGAGAAAACTCCTTGGGTTGCAAATATGCCACCATCAGAGGCTGTGAACTCTAGCCTTTCCTTGCTAATTGCTGTTGCCCTCTCCTCCTCCTCTCTGCCCTCACTGCCTTCTGGTGCCACCTCTGCTGACCTGAGAGCTGAACTATTTTTATCAGCATGACTTTAAGTGCTTCTGTTGGAATAGGCTTGAAAAGTAAACAGGTCTTTGCTACCTCAGCTGATTTTAACTGCAGCAGTGGAGGAACCACTCATACGATCATGAGGAGGTGACTTCTACAGGGTCTGGGTGAAGGAAATAACTTATCAAGCTGCTGGGACTAATTGGGGTCTTCCCCTCTCAGGCATTTTCTTGGCCTCCCTCCTCAAAGGCTGAAAGTCTCTTGTCTGAAGCAAGGTTCAGACACACCACCACACGAGAACTTTTATTTTCCTTTTGTTTTTCTTTTTTTTTGTTTGTTTGGTTTGGTTTTCTTTTTATTTTTAAACAGAGATGGGGGATGTAAAAACAGTTTGGTTTGACCTAGAAATTTCCAGAAAAATATATTTGATCATTGCAAATTACCTGTGTGAAAACATTCAACATCTACCAGCTCTTATTTTTTTAAATCAGGATTATTTTTTGTAGATAATGTGGATGTTTTCATAACTAAATCCTGAAAAATACTATAAAGCCGACACTAAGCATAATGCTATAGAGTCTCAGAGGTCTCTTACATGAGATTTCCTGTTAACCATAAATGCCATCCTAAAATCCACAGGTAACCTATATATCAATTTTTACTAAGGAATTGATTCTGAGAATATACAAGATTTTTTTCTTCTACATCATTATAAAAGACAATACAGAATTACAGGAAGGAATAAGTAGAACAATATTCAGCTGCTTGTTTACTAAAAATTAGTAACTTGAGTGATGTGACTCTTTAGGGCTTCACAAAGCTGCAATAGGAAAATTACAATTATGGAAGTGCATGTTTATTTCTTCCACATTAAAACAGGACTGATTTAATCCCTGCTACCCTGAAACTTCTCTGTCTTGGGGGAAACTGCAAACAGTTCAAACATAGGAAAAAGGACAAACATGAATCAGATTAACAGACTTTAGGTATTGTAGGCAAAGAGAGAAGCAGGAAAGAAACAGAATAAATGCTCAATTTTTTTTTTAAATTTAGTAGCATGTGTTATGAAATATAGGAGTGACAAGAAAAATACAGAAGAAAGCAGTGTGGGAGGAGGATCCCTTATATGGCTGAGTGATAGAGGTGTCTTCCAGCATAAATCCTCTCACTTTGATCACGCTGGAGTCTATAGGTATCCTAAATGCATTCTGTTCTGTAAATAATTTCCTGATCCACAGCACTTTCATACCTTCCATGGAGTACATTTAATCTAGAAAAAAATAGGCTGAAACATGCTGGCCTTAATTTGATGAACTTCAGTATGTATTCAGGCCTCTGACTCAAATACCAGTGGTTTCCTGATTAGGGATATTACCTGAATGAGTCCCGGTGAGCCTTTTTCTTTCTCAATCAAGCATACACGGCAGTTTAACTGTATCCTCGTTTCCCCAAATTGTGCATCAGTACATTCCTTTGGGCTGTTGGAAAGCACTCCTGTCTGCCTAAGGCCCTCCACATTAATGAGGAATTGAAGGGACGCACACAGGAACACACGGGGTCATTCATGCAAGACGTTTTGCCAGGGAGTCATAGGGGAGGGCAATTATCCACCCAAATGAAGGCTCTACAGTGTGGATATCTTCAGCCAGCTGAGAGAGGAGAGATAATTATCTCAGGGTCAGGAATCACCTTTTAAAGAGGAATTTCTCTCATGGAGTCATCAATACTGCAGTGTCTCAAATTACATGGTATGAGTCCAGGAATGAGTTGTTTCTCATCCGAGGTATCTGCTAGGTTAGATGAATACATTAAAAACATCTGTTTTTCTTCACTGAATTTAAAGGTAAATCTGTTTGGACTTCAATCGCAGATGTTTATTTGTTGAAAAGGCCTTTATTGATTTATGGGTTAGTTGTTGATTTGAAGACTGAAAATGGTAACTAAAGCTGAGTTAAACATTGCAGTCAGTTTTTAGTCATTGTAAAGTCAAGAGTGTTTTTCCTGTGATGCTCACTGTTGAGTGATCTCTACCCAGGAACCTTTTGTTACATTTTCTCTCCCCTACCCAGCTGAGGAGGGCAGCGACAGAGCAGCTTTGGTGGGCAGCTGGCATTCAGACAGGTTTAGTCCATCACAAACAGTAAAAGTGACCCAGTAATGCTGGACCACTGACTGGAGTGATTTATCAGTCAGCACTCTCTCCCTTACTCTTTGCTCTCAAATATACACGGGCACTTTAGCCTAGAAACAAAATGGGGTCCAGCTTTCAAGTGTAGTACCTGGCAGAGGAAGTGGGGAAGAGGAAGAAGAAAAGGGACATGGACATTTAAAGTCATTGTATTTTCTTCCATATTTAAAGCACCCTCAACTTGCAAAGATTAATCTTGAAATTGTCAAGGTTTTTGTTTTTCCAAAGGCAAAATGGAACATTAAAATGCACATTTAGAATAAATGAACCAAATAGCCTGCAGACCCATTCTGGACTATATAAATGATTAGTTTTGCTAGTGTTCGAAGCACTGACTTCCAGTTTATTGAAATGCTAATGAAATTTTGATTATAATATAAAATATCATTTTTCCTCTATAACATTATTAATGCCATTTTAGAGACTAATGTTGCAACCAGAATGCTTCATTTTTCATTAATCATCCAGTTCAGTGCTGAATTTACTTATAAATCTTCTCCTTTATCTAGTTTATGTCTCATTGCTCCAGCAAGTTTAAATTGTATCTAAAATTTTATGACAGCAGAAGTGTATTACTGCAATTAAAATATCAATAAAACAACCTATAGCACCATTTTCACTATTATTTGTACCGTCCTGGAAAAATGCAAGGACTAATGTGAGCATGGGCCCTTTTATGATTTAACTGTGCACAGGGAGAATTCAGGCACAGTGTTTGAACAGAAAGATTTGATAACATTAATCAACACAACTAGGAAAAAAGCAAAAGGAGTGCTGAATCCCATTAATCATGAAATTAAGTTTAACAGTACCTTTTTTCCCCTTTCCTCTCACTGGTAGGCCATGTAATGAGTATTAGTTTTGTTGCCATGTCTGTATTGCCTCTAGTTCTGCAGGCACCATCAGCACCTAAGTTCCTGCCAGTCGTTCTTTAAGAAACCTAACTACTGTTTGCCAGATATTTTTCTCTCATTCTCTCTCTAGGCCAAGGAAGTGTGGATGAAAGTGTGTTTTATCCCAGAAAATTGAACTTTTCATCAAACGAAGATGACATTCTTCCCTGTGCTGGGTACTTAATTCAGATGCAGATTGCAGCTTTCAGAATTATTACCTGCTATAAATCCTATTGTAGAGTTGGCATTGTCAATACAGGTTGATAAAGGTTTTAACCATCTTGCATATCCTCAGAGTGGGCTTGGGGAAAAAAAAAATTACATTTTCCTAGATTTGTTTCAGTGTTTTCTTCTCTCTAGAGAGGTCTGACTTTTAGTTTCCCTGTCTCTCTTACTTTTCTTCTGACTGTGTCTTATTGTAGTAAAATTGCTTGAAAACCCAAATCTATGTGGGAGATGAGAAGAGCTGTATGAATCATGATTTGGTTACCAAGACTCTTGCATGTCAACAGGATGATTCACCAAACTCCTTGACTTCTTGTTCTGTGGGTGGAGTGCCTTTTAACAGCTATTGATACTTGATTTTTCCCCACTCCCACCTTCTTGATCAACAACTAATTTGAGAAATACATGAACACAACTAAATATTCTGGTGAGTTCAATTTGTTCTAGATTTCGTAAAGCTCATTATCATTTCAGTAAAATGTGAGTAGTGAAACACAAGGAGTATTTTTACAGAATGCAAAGCAGTTTTGCAATATCCAGTCTATCCACAATGTATCTCAGATTCTGAATTTGAATTACCTGCATATATTAATGGATAAATATAATCCCGATATTACTCATTTTGTCTGTGAGATGCATTGGGAAGGTAAAGAATATTTGATGGAGTGATATTCTTTGTCTGTCTTCCAAGTGAGAAACTTGAAAGGTTTTTGTAATAGTAACAAATTAAGAGCATATGTTTTCCAATTGCATTAAGTCTAGTATTCTATCTTTTAAACTCCTGCTGAATAGGACTCTTCACCAAAACCTGGCAACTTACAATTCATGATAATGCAAAATTCAAACAGGATTGGTATTTTAGCAACAGAAAGAGTAAATTTTGGTTAACTTTAACATAATGTTTTTGGTTTTTTCTGTTCAAAGATTTTCTTCATGAATCTAAATGTTTCATAAAAGTTTGGTTGCACTGTTACACCAAATTTGTTCTTCTAGAGCTCCCAAAGTTCTGATTTACGTTTATGCAAAAGTATTGAAACTCCCACTGATCTGAGAGAATAAAAAGTCATTTTGCTGTTAACAACTGTAGGATATTATTTATGTTGCTGTTATCTGGGAGAAAGAGCATATTTCTAAGGTTAAACGCTGAAGCATGGAGTTATTGCAGAGAGCACTACCAACTTCATTTTTAAATGTAGATCTTTCTTCTGTGCAGGGTGAATTACTGTGCAGCTTTTAATGTTCATTTATTCGAAATGCCTTGAATGTAAGTGGGCGTTTTCTGGTATTTTTTTCATTTCATTCCTCATTCTTATGTTGTGCTCTGCTGTATTTTCAATAGTGACTTCAGTCTTGCTTACAGAAGCTTTTATGCAGCAAATATGCATTTCACAGGATTTCATGGGTATCTGCAACTGGGCACATAGATGTTTGTCTTGGTGACTCAAACAGCCAGGGAATGCATGGGAACGAAAGAAAAAGGAAGCCTGCCCTGGTTCATAATGTAGTGATGGACCTACTTTATACTTCCAGCGTAACCTTACAGCTGCTTTGTGCTCCATGAGCAGGGATTAGGGTATGGAAGGAATTGTGCCCTACTTACTCCATCAGCTTTTACTGCTGCTGTATTCTGTGACTGTATTCAGACGGCAAGCCTGCATCCTTCTACTGGTATTTTCTGCACATAAACAAAATTCCTGATTCTTTGTAACATCCATATGATTTCTGTTCCACTTTGCTCAGTCCTGCCCTAAGGCACTATCCTGGGGACCATGTGAAATACTTAAGTTTTCCCCATGCTAATTTGATCTTAGACAATATACAACTGTGCCTTTTGAATTAACCTCTATAATTTTGCTACACCTACACCTACACCAGTGTTGAAACCAGAGAAGAAAACTGCAGATCAAGACAAGACAAACTGGGATAAAAAATCTGCTAAATGAACAAATGAGGGAGGCCTGATAACATAATTTTGAAGAGTTTCAGAATCCTTATTTCATGAAGTGGGAAATGGTAATGAAAGAGTCTGTTGGGGTGTTGAATTTTGTGAGGAAAAAAGTCGAGCAGATGTTTAATAACCCATCCTAAAATCCACTAACTCAGAATGATGAAGAGTGTATCTCCAGCTTTGCAGGAGATACATTAAAAGTCAGGTAGAGAAAATGAATTCTGGCAAGAGAAAATAAGTAACATGGGGCCTTTAATTTTGAGGGGTGAGGTAGAAGAAATTCACACTAAACTCAGCAACTCCTCCCAGACAACTGAAAGGCATGTGAGTAGATAAATTTCTTTACATGGCTCTTTCTATCATGCTAAGTATGTACACTACAGAGCTTTACAGAGTTCATCTCTCAATTAAAACTCAAATAGTAGACTGTCAGCATCACATCACTCTCTGACATATTGCTGTTACTGTTCTTAATTGAGAGATATCTGCCAATAAGTTAATTCAAAGAGCACTTTCCACAATGTCACTAGCAAGAGTGTCAGTGTTCTGTCAACAGTGTAACTGCAGGAATGACACACACTTGTTAATTCTGGCAGAACTGCATGTACTGGGAATATCTGAAACATATCATATCATCCCATCTGGTCTCCCCAGTTAAGCAAGGATGGTATAAGACAATGCTTTAATGACAGACTTTTATAAAGAATTTAGAGCCTTCAACTCAGCGGTGTGAGCTGCTTAGATATTCTTTTTTTGGAGGCAGTAACAGATGTGCAATGAAATAGCAGGGTTTATTCTGCCTGGTCAATCTGTGCACAAAATATCCCTCTGCAATCTTGTTTCAGAGATGCAATGATGGAAACACCCTCATTATTTTAATCCCAACCCTCTCTGCAGCATGAAAAGCATCGTGATTTTAAAAATAAAATGGAAAACCATAATGAGAAAAATCTACAGGGGAACACATTCTCTTACAGAGGCTGCCTCTCAGGACATTTGCTCTGCAACAGCTTGTGCTACTCATCTGAGTAACCAACACACAATCACATCCTGGGTGACCATTAGACCTGGGTGACCATTAGACCTGGGTGACCATCTTCTCATTGCTTCAATGCCTGTTCATTGCCAACACTTTTGACAATGAAATGTACTGATTCTCTAAGTTTTTAATCATAGTCTTCTCATAAATGGAAAGGAATATTGCCTTCAGTTTGAGGTGAGTTACCTCAATGCGTTTCTTTGCCAGGAGGATTTAAATGTACTTAAGACTGAGCAAGTGGAGCTGAGGCTGCACACCACCTTGTGGAAGCAGACTAATAATATATGGTATTTAGTCATATATTGTAAATAACGGTATGGTTTTATGAATCCTCTCTTGGAGAGGGTCCCTCTCATCCCAGTGTGATAGAAAGGAGTCTGCTGTGGGTCTGTGTTCTGATGGACCCACAGTGAGGTAGAACACATATTCCCAGCTGGTGCACGTGCACACACTCGCACACGTGCACATGTGGGCAAACACACTGACCAGCACAGAGAGAGGTCGGTACCTGTTTCAGCACCCGCGTGAACACTCACAGCGCTCACACTGATATGAACATCAGAGATGGTCTAGTCCTGTTCCTCCTCCTGGGGCACTTGGCGTTGGAGTCAGGATATTTACACAGCCTCACTCTAGGTTCACAAACACACATATGTGAATTTCTGGAATCCTAACACTGACTTTAAATCCATCCAGTATCTGTGGCCCTTCCCTGCCCACTTTCTGCCCACTCCCTGCAGCACAGATCTCTTCCTACTTAGCGCCGGTCTAATCTGAAGTTCACCAGCAGTTTTCACCCACAGGCTCAGGGAGTGACCCAAACAGAAAATAGAATGTATGTAATAAGAAGTTATGACAAGCTGTAGTAATCAATCACACAATTTGCCAGGCTTTTGGCTTTTTTCTTTTTATTCCATTTTTTTTCTCCCTGACCCAACTTGAGTCCTGCCTTCCCTTATTTTTGTCCTTTCCTCTAAATGTTTTCATGTTCTTACAGTCTCCCTGAAGACACTCCAAAGTTTTATATCATAAAATGCATTTGTATATCTAAAATACTTATATCTCCTCTGCATCAAAGAATATAGAATAATAGAATCAAATTGAATTGCTTCAAAAATATTACAAAAAATAAAATTTTTCATTCCATTTCTATAATTTTTCATAAGTCAGATGAAGTACAATAAAAATACAAGACTGACTGCACAATTTCAACGTGTAAAGGATAGAATAATATATAAATTTAGGTAATCAAACAGAAGATAGCAGCACAAATGTCTGCCATATATCAAAACACTCTTCTCATGACTGCTGTACGTCCTCTTGAAGCTCTTTCACCCTTACACAGTAGTTATGCAGTAACTGCATACTTTGGTTACAATGGAAAGGCAGTCTTATTTTATCTTGCAAGCCTGACAAATCAATCAACTTGTTTTTAAGAGAATCTTAGTTCAAAAATCCTTCAGCACGTGTTTTTTTTTTGTTTGTTTGTTTTTTATTTATGCAGTGTTTCAGGATTCAGAGACACAAAAAAGACTGCATTGCAATCTCCAGTGAATAACTGATGTGTTCACATGCATTTTAACTGATGTGCTCACATGCATTTAGGTCAATGAAAGCTTCACAGAATTTATTATGGCATAAAAAATGTTGATTAAATTTAGCCGAATCATCACTTCATTAGGTATTCCTTTTTAATCCTACATCACATCTAAATTAACAAGGCATTTTAAGAATGATTTTCTTCTTTTCATAGACACATCTTTTGAATTTCATCCTTCATATTTTTCTCTGGCACAACTATTGTGGCTTCCATTGGATAAGTACAGTCTCCAGAGGCCTGGCGGGGGTGGGGGGGGAAAGAAAGGGTTATAGCAATATTCTTAAATAAAAAATATTTCATCTGCAAGGTGATACCTAATACTTTACATCTATGTTCATTGCCAGACTTTAGTGGCAGAATTCAGTTCAAAATTAAAATATCCAAATTTAGTTCTGTATCTGTAAGTATCTGCAGATGTGCCAGATATCTAAATCCCCATGGAGTCAATGGATATATAATTATTACAATCAATGTAACTAGAACTCTCCTAGAGGTTGCCCATGAAGTAAATATCTAGGTCTTTGACTCAATTGCCCACATACAGGTGCTTACTTCTGTGTGATATTCCCTGTAACAACCAAAACATCCTTGTGAGGCTGGTGAATTTAGTACCCAATATTTGTATACTTTGGGGTCAGGAACTGGCAGACAGGATGCCTTAGAGTGTCTCATATTCCACTAAACTTTCATGAGTGAACAGCTAACAAAGCCTCAGAACTCTTTTGACTGCAGTGCTTGCTGTATCTGTAGACACACAATGTGTGGGGACATGTATTTAGCTCTCTGATTTCTGAATTGAATCCTTCACTGATTACAGAGCGCAGTGCAGACTGTTCTTCCAACAGGATTTTCTATAGAGTTTTCTGGTCATAATGCATCCATTTATTTTTGGTATCTTGAATTGTATACAAGTAATGGAATTCAATATAGATAGGGCTCACCATCAAATTAGGTTTTGTGAAACTAGACTCACAAAGTTATCTTGAATTTTTCAGCTGCCAGTTTAGATCCCAGCATCTACAATTTATATTCACAAAATCATTTTAAGCTACCATTTAATTCTAGAAGTAGCAGAAGGTCTCTAGTTTCCATAATATTACATGTAAGCCACATAAACACTTTGCTTTTGATTGTGTGCATCAGCTTCATGCCTTCCTCTTCAAAATTGCAAACATTTTGTATATTTTGGGCAGTATTTCGGGGGCAACATATGTATATTTGGGAAGTATATTGTCTGCCCAAATCTGCTGGCAGACTTGGCACAGAAAGGTTCTCAGAACTTCCATAGTTAACAGGCTCTACACACGTGACTGGAAGGAAGGTGATGTGTTTTGTCCAATATACTCAGTGATTAAAAGAATATCAGAGGTCCTGCTTCATGCCTGTCTTGAGCCTACTGGGAGTCAACCCCCGTCTCATGTTTCAGAAAGATAACAAACCGCTGTTTCCTCTCACAACATCACAGAAGATACTTAAAACCCAGGACTTCTGTTGCTAAGTATCTATTGAATCATGTTGAGATTGTCCCTTGTTTTCAGTGCTGGAGAGTGGCTCTTAGATGACTCTCCCCTAAGAGGCTCTGTGAATTAGTGAGGTTTTGCAGTAGTCCTTATTGCACAGCATAAATATATTTTCTTGTATCTGCCCTTAGTTTTGTTTTGTAGACAGATAACTTGCATAGCTCATTTTGGTTTAGTATTATGTCCCATAAATTAAGCACTGAAGAAGCCATTTAGCACCATATTGCCTCCCCAGAGCAGTGCATGATTCCCGATTGAGCTCTTCACAGTATGTTTCCAGCTATTAACTATATGTTCTTTTGTTATACTTGTAAAATTGATTCATTCCAATATGCCCAACTATCCTTTCATGCAAAATATTCTGAATAGTGTTTACATATCTAGAACTGAAGAATTAAAGACAAATACTTTTTTTTAATTTAAATTCTCATGCTAGTTAAAAAAACCCGAACTTGTAATGAACTATGTATACTTCTTTGCATATCTTGGAAGTATGCTTATAGTTTTATATAAAGGATGAACAAGAATATGATTAGGTGGGGGTTTCCTAAGAGTATTAGCTTTTTTTTCCAAATGAAACTAGTTTTAATTCTTCACAGATCAATGACTGACTGTTGGGAAAGACTTCTATCACAGCATATGCAGAGCAGAGACAGAGGATTATACATCGTGGAAAAAGAAGTCCCTGGAGAAAGGACCAGCGCTGTGACAGCTTCCAAAGGACCAGAGACTTTATAATTCAACATTACCTGCGTCTTTTTATGTACGGGTTTTCCCCTGTTTACATTGTAACCCTTAGAAACCCCCGCACACATGTGAAAATACACTGCTCCTTTTATTCGGGTATCCAGACCCGCCCCCCTCCCTACCTTATTGGATATATCATCTGTCAATCCCTATCCCCGGGTTCCCACTGGGTTTTGGTCCTCCTGCTGCCTTATTGGCCCCTGTGCCCCCCAAGCCACACCACTCCCCCTGAACCCTTACCCTATCACATCCTACCTCTCAAACCCCGCCCAAGGGATTTAAAATACCCTGAACACTGATAATAAAATGCTTTTCTATGACCACTCCATCTCGGACTGGTACATCTCGTTACTCCCGACCACGTGGGGATTTCGCAGTCCCCTTCAGACGCCGGGAGGCTGTGGGACCACAGGGGAGCCGATTCCCCCCACCACAGCTGTTACTGACATAGCATGATTTTACTCTGTAATCCTTTTAAGCCTTTTTTTCCCCCCTTGCAGCCCAAAACATGGTAAAATTATACTAAAAATTATGAACAAGCAATTCCTGTATTCAGAAGACGTTTCACAAGCCAAAATGAAATTTTTGTCTATGGAGAGAAAGAGTTTAAATCAGTGCATGAATGACATATTACTGACCTTTGCAATATACTAATGGTTCCACATTTATTAAACCAAGACTAAATATACGAAAATACTCTCAAACAAATCTGAAGGAGATTAGTGTTACATAGAAAATGTTTCTAATTTTCTTTAATCAGCATGAGAGAAATAGACAAATTGCTCCATTTGAGGAAATATATTCAATGGATGGTAAAACTCTAGAAGAGAGCATGTTGATTGATAGGAGGGAGGGAAAACATTGGTTATCCATTTTTTGCAGTCATCACTCCCATAATACTTCTTAATATGCAGAAGGCAAGAGAATAATGTTTTTGACTGCTCCTTGTCACAAATATATGTAGAAAGAGAATCTAGAGTTCCACATGGCTCGTGACTTGTCATGAATATATCTTGCAAATCCAGATGTATTTGTAAGGGGCCACAAGATTGAAATTATTCCTCTTGGAGCTCTGAGAGGTGAAATGCTCCAAAGATGACAGCCCATTTAGATCCACCCAAATTCAGTCTGAAGGGCTGGGCTGATATCACAGAAAATGTTGAAAGAGAACTTGATTCAGCTTCCACTGATAAATGTCTGAATGCCTAGTATATTTTGGGTCCTCAGTGCAGCTGGGTTTGGCTTTGCTAAGGAAAAACAAAATACAGACAAATCATAGATGCAAATAAAAAAACCCAAATGAACAACAACGATCCCTCCCTCATTAACACTATGAAATAAAGACATCCTGGAATAATTTATGTTGGAAAAGACCTGTAAGATCAGTGAGTCCATCTACTTACCTATCTCTGCCAAGTCTACCATGAAACCATGACCCTGGGTGCCACAAAGAGCCATAGAATCATTAAGGTTGGAAAACATCTTTGAGATAATAAAGTCAAATGATCAACCCAGCATCATTATCATGTCCAACATTTAACCATGTCCCTAAATGCCATATTGACACACTTTTTTAATGCTTCCAAGCATGGTGACTCCACCACTTCTCTGGGCCATCTCTTTCATGGCTTAACCACCCTGTGATGAAGAAATAATGCCTAATATCTAATCTAAGCCTCCCCTGGTGTGGCTTGAGGCCATGTCCTCTCATCCTTGTTACCTGGTAGAAGAGACTGATCTCCACCTCACTACAACCTCCTTTCAGGTAGTTGTAGAGAGTGTAACGATCTGTCTTGAGCCTCCTTTTCTCTTGGCTAAACACCTGCAGCTCCCTCAGCTGCTCATCACCAGAGCTGTGCTCCAGACCCTTCGCCAGCTCCATATCCCCTGTCTTGACACTCTTCAGCACCTCAATGTCTTTACAATGTTTTGGACCCCGCAATGTGAGGGGCCCAAAACTGAACATGAGATTTGAGGTGAGCCATCAGCCCTGGTCCTTGCTGGCCACACTGTTGCTGATACAGGTCAGGATGTCATTTGCCTTCTTGGCCACCTGGACACACTGCTGGATCATATTTAGCCTCTGTTGACCAGCACCTCCAGGTCCTTTTCTGCCTGACCACTTTCCATACTGTTTGCCCCCAGCCTGTAGTACTGCAGGGATTTGTTATGACTCAAGTGCAGGACCCGACACTTTGCCTTGTTGAACCTTATACAACTGGCCTTGGCCCACCAATCCAGCCTGTCCAGGACCCTCTGCAGAGCCTTTCTACCCTCCAGAAGACCAACACTCCCACCCAACTTGGTGTCATCTGAAAACCGAGGGTGCACTTGATCACCTCATCCAGATCATTGATAAAGATATTAAACAGGACTGCCCCCCATACTGAGCCCTGTGAAACAGCACTAGCGGCCAGTCAACAACTGGATTTAACTCCATTCACCAGCTCTCTTTGGACATGGCCATTCAGCCAGTATTTTGCATCCATCCAAGCCATGAACAACCAGTTTCTCCAGGAATATGCTGTGGGAAAGGTGTCAAAGGCTTTACTAAAGTCCAGGTAGACAAAATCCACAGCCTTTCCCTCATCCACCAAGCGGGTTCCTTTGTCATAGAAGGAGATCAAGTCGGTCATGCAGGACCTGTGTTATTGGCCTTATTCTAGATTCTTGTCCTTATACATTCAACTATATTCTTCATCATCATTAAGATTTAGATGATCAAAACACTCCCTAGCTCTCTCTCACAATACCTCACTCCTTGTCTACGTATTCTGAAGAGTTTATAGCCATGTGTTGTAGCACTCTGGCTGTGTGAGTTAAGACCTATTTTTGCATTGTTACGGAACTTAGTTGCCTGAAGATAGGTATTCAGCAAAATTTAACCTCCTAGAGTCCTGGAGGATTTCCTCCAAGACCTCCTTGCCTCACAGAAGTGATGCATACAAAATTAAATTAACACCACAAGAGTAAGATTAATTTAATGTGCCTCTGGACATGTAAATGTTACATAACTAATCTAACCAGGGCACCTAGACAGTAACTGGCAAAGAAACAGGGAAATCAGATGGGAGACATACCCTATGTATTTTAGAAAGTGAGGACTACTCCTTTCCTTTCTTCAAGGACTATTGAGGGAACTAAAATTCCAAAATTAAAAAAAAATGTAGATAGCTAAGTTTAGGTGAGATCAATCATTCATTGAGAGAATCATAAATGAATAGTCTAAGCTAATCTAAGATATTCTAATATAGTATATTTTTATGAACCCTTCATCTTCCCTGGTGGTCTAGTGGTTAGGATTCGGCACTCTCACTGCCGCGGCCCGGGTTCGATTCCCGGTCAGGGAAGCAGCTCTTTGTGGAGACCAATGCGTGTGGTATGAGGAGCACACAATGGGATGCATCATATCACGCCTCTGTCTCATCACTGCAGTCTCTTGTTGCCAAGATTTACACTGCACCATCTTTGTACCCATTTGTTGGACACCAGATTTGTAATTATTGCCTCAAAAACACCTTGTGGGGGGTGTGTGTGTCTGTGTGTGGAGGGGGAAGGGATGCGTCAGTCCTCACGGGTGGTATCATATCCCTCATGGGGAAGCCCTGGAATGGTTGTCAGTCACAAACAGCCCGGGAAAACCATAACACGCCACAGCTCCTGGAGTCCCTGCCCCAGCTTGGATTGGCAGGGACAGTGGGAACACTGAACTCCCTGTGTATGATCTGTCTGCCTCTCTTCTTGCTCCCTCTGCTTCTCTTTCTTTGTTCCTTTCTTGATGCTTTGAGTGGTTTGGAGCTTAAGGGATTAGATTTTGATTTAAGTATTGTAGATTGATTGGATCTTGACTTCAGTATTGTTGATTAATATCTGCTGTGTTGGTATTGTGGTGGATCATTTTGTCTAGCTTGTGTAGTGCCCTTTTTTAAACTTTGCCAAGTTCCTTTATTTTCTCCCCTAATACAGATACCTCCTGGGAACAAGTCCATGGCTTATTCTCTTAATGGTATCTTGAAGAATTAAAGAATCATATATATATATATATATATATACATATGTATATATACACACATATATATATATGAAAGTAAGACTTCTAGCTAAGCCTGTGAGCCCACATTCTTGTTAACTATCCTCTGTTCTTTAATAGACAGATATTCTCCCATTCTATGGGCTTCCACCACTCCCCCAGATGTTTATAAGACTTGGACTTCATCTGTCAAGATGTGTGATTAGCATAGGAGAAGCAGCATGTTCAAGTGTCAGGTGCAAACACCAGCTTGGCTTGGGTCCACTCGCCCAGTTCCTTGCAAAGCTCGCTCTGCGTCCATTCAGGTTGTTCCTTGCAAAGCTCACTGCATCCATTCAGGCTGTTCCTACTACATTATTTTCTACAACATGACATTTCTAGTAGGCATATTTGGACTTTTATTTGTTTTATTTTTTTTTATACTTTTCATGCTTGTTGCTTGGAGAAAGCTAGTCTTTTTTTTGTTTGTTTTGTTTTTAGGATTTTGCCTATATATTTCATATAGCAAATAAGGGAGGGTATACACTGTCCAAAAATCTTTGGACTTTCCACTGTCACTCCAAATTCCATAGTTTTTTTGCTTCTGTGAGTCAACCTAACACTAGTTTCAACAGCAAGAGTAGCACTTAACATTACTGCTCATTTCAAGCAAGTGAACAGTTTATTTGGAAACCCTTTGTATACCATTAATGGAACAACAAATACAACATGTGAGCACTCTGCTGTCCTTTACATTAATAAAAAAAATCTGTACTTCCCTCTCTAACCTTCCATAAAATATTCTGATGAGCAGCAACAAAGCATGGCAGTAAGGACAGGCTAGCAATTTATTATTATGTTTCCTATAGGATTCAAAATACATAATCTTCCTTCTCTGAAAATCGCACTTTTAATTTTTGTTTCTTGTCTTTGGATTACTCCACTGTAGACAATAATCTGCCAGGAATTCTCTGGTACTGTCAATAAAGCTTTGCTGTGCCAGCAATTGCAATATGACAAGTATTTTACTTCAGCAGTGAGACAGTTAAAACCACTGCAGTTCCTACTTTCTCTTCCTTTCAAACATTGTTTCAGAAGTGGTGTAGACAGTCATATTTTGGTCACTTTAGAAGTTTGTTGCACTTTATTGATAGCAGGTTAATCCAAATTCTGACTAACATCTTTGTAGTGCATAATTCTATGCAGATAAAAAGATTTTGGAAGCAATGGGAAGATGATCCTAATCTATTCAGAATATCCTGAAAAAAAACCCATTCTGTGCATTAATCATCAGTATAAGCATATTCTCCTATTCCTTTTGATAGTAATGATCATTTTCTTTGCCTTCTATGAATGTTTTGATGTTACAGTTACATTAACTTTTTAGACTGCGTCTTTTGCTTCATTAATTTGGTGAATCCACTTCCTCTCAGCATTGTATATGTGCTTTGTACACTAAGCTTTAGAGATCCATTTTTTGTCTTCTTCATAATTTTTCACATCTGAATTATGTTTTCTGGAAGTCTCATATTCTGTAGGCTTTCAATATTTTTCCTTCTCTTCAGTACTTACCTTTTGAACTGGTAAGCTTGCACTTCTTTTCTTCCTAATATAATAATCTTCCTTTTCTGTCCTGGACCATATGATCTAATGATGGTGTCTGCTACTCACTTCATGTAACTATGCACCTTTTGATTGTCAAATCCGTCTTCTCCCATCTCAGTAAGTTCATTTCTTTCCCTTGGATTGTCCATTTTACATCTTGGTGAGCACATTTGTAAGAGTCCTTGCTGGAATGGCTATCCAATTTTTATTATATAAATGAGCATTTTATAAAACTGTCATGTGTGAAAAAGTTAATGATTGTATTTTATGGGATCTACTATTCAAAGCTTATTCATATATATTAGTTTTGTAAGAAATCAAATATGATGACTAGGCCATTTCTCTAATACATTATAACAAATAAGGCATATAAAATGTTTTTTAAAGCAGCAGTCTATTTCAACTCTCTCTATAAGTTGGCTTCCTTTTTTATAATGCTTGGATGTAAAATTTGAAGCTATCAATTGCTTTGTCCAAGTTTTCTACGTTATAATAGTGCAATGTTCATGTAATAAGAACTTGCAGAGTTCATAAAGAAACTACAAAATGCTTCATTAAGATCAAATACCTGAAGGTAAACCAGCTGTTCAAAATGACCTTGGAACTATTCCAAAAAGTGGAAGACTGAAAGCGGTCAAGGCCATTATGACACTATGTGGTTCACTAGTCAAGATGTTCCACCAACAGTTTGTGAACCTAATAAAATAAATATGAAGTCATATGGTCAAGGTGCACATTTCTTATAGCTCATCTGGGACCTGAACCACTTTGTGAAGCCAAAATATTTAAATTCTACTTAAAAGCAGCTCCTTTACTGTAGATGCTTATAAACATATCAAATTTATTGTAGTGTGGTGGTATTCTGAGGTTATAACTATTTAAACTACTGAATTAAAACAAAAATTAAGTTTCTATCTAAGCTTTACATACTTATTCTGTTCTATTACTGCTATATTAAAAATACTTGTTATCCCATGAAATTTTTCTAACTAATAGAATAGATGTCTTACCATGCTAAACAGCTTAGTAAAAGTTGAGTTACAGCTTGAAACTGCTATACCGCTATACATTTCCCAAGCCTTTATACTGCAATTAGATGCCTATCTGAGGTGAAGCATTCAGGAAATGTGTCACTGGTGTCACAAGAAATGCCAAGGCATTTCAGTCCATGCTGCTTTCAACAGTAAACACTGACTGAAGGACAGACCAGTGACAAAAGAGCTTTATGGACCCCCTGCTTACTGTGATGGGTAAAATGTGGCCCAAAAGATCCTTAGCTCTGTGTTGCACTGATGTTCTCTGGGAACAATTAGCCATTTTTTTTCCCTGAAATTTACATATTTCTCAAATACACAAGCTCTTACATGTGTATTTGTACCCAAGTGTAAGAAAAACTATCATATGACAGGCAAGGTGACAACATGTGACTAGCATGGGACACTCAGGGCATGCCTTTTAGAATAAAACACCCAATAATTGATCAATGTGTGTGCCACAATGGCAGCATGCACACTGTGGGACATATTTGCCTAAATCTTAATAGAAAGAAGCATATTAATGAAAGTTAAATTCATTCTGCCAAAAGATTCAAACTGCCAGGAAAAAAGACAAAAATATTGATCAGGTGACGCAGCATTTTATGGGAAATGATTCACATACAGAGAGTTTCATATTGGTGTGTCTGATGCTTCCAGTAATTTGCCTCCATTTTTATTGCCATTAAAAAAAAAAAAAGAAAAAATATTGCAGTTAATCCTGCTAGAAACCTACATTTTTATTGCGTGACAAAACCTGTTTGAGAATTCGTAAAAACCTGTCAGACTTCTTATCCACATTAAACATTATTTTTCATCCTTTACTGCTAATTTGAAGGAAGAACAGCATGCATATCTCTAAAGTTATTGAGGCCAAACATTAAGTGACTATAATAGCAAGTGCCTGCATTTCACCATTACTGCCTTACACTAAAATTTCACAGCAGTAATATTCATAAAATGGTTTCTTTGAGATTGAAAACAACTGTAGATTTGATAAACAAAATATGGTGCTAAAATAAGTTAACCTTAATAAAAGAGCTTTTGGCTTGTAGTAGTTCTGTTTCTAAAGGTGTTGTGAAGCTGGAATAACTGGGTCTTAGTAAGCACTGATCACTGTGCAGCATTTTCCTACTATGGAATGTCTGACATGGTTGCCTTTTTTTAAGGTATCCTTTGCTGGCTTCCCTTACATAGAACTCACTTATTTCAACCAGTTATTGTCTCCTTGTTATCTATTTAATATAATATTAAAAAAATAATTGTGCTTTAACATGTTTTCATAAATTAGTGGGTTTCTCCTATATCTCTTTGAGGAAGTAGAAATCCTTTCCACTATACAAGGCTTTTTTCAAGGGTATAAGCAACTTTAAACTGTCACAATATATATCATTGTCAAGTCTCCTTTTCAGATTTCTTTTTGTTTGTCATCAGTTCTTTATCTCAACATTTTCTGTATATTTCTGTGTTTGCATACCTGATTGATATAGAATTCCAAAAAGTAGCTAGGCAGACTCAGATAAATGGATTCAAATAAATCAAAGTAATTACAAATTCTCATTACTTTACAGTTCTTGAAGTCAAACAGAAATGTCTTAATAATATTTGTAAATATTATAATTTCATAACTATAATATTGATAAAACATATCTTGATTAAAAATTTGAAAACTTGGGAAGTAAAATAAGTGATTATGAAAATGTTAGTAATGAAATAATTTTAAATATAAGGAAAAATACTTATAAATATATTTTTGTTAAAAGACTTTAAAAAAAAATGTTGCAGCCTTATCTTACACTGTTATAGTTCCAGCTTCCTCAGGTGGTGCTCAGATTGAATGCAGAAATAAAATATTGTAAGATGACATTTAAAGAGATTTCAAATGCACTATACAGCTTAAACAAATCAGATTTTTCCAAGATGCTATAAACTCAATAGTCAAACTAGGAATAAAAAGTTACTATATATGTTTCAAAAGAAAAAATAATTCTATGACTTTATTTATGTTATTTATTAATTTTTCCTTCATGAGAAAAATAATTTTTTTACTATCTTGAAACTTTAAATAAAAGGTTAATTTTACCTGAAATAGAAAATTTGACTTCCTGGGAGATGTACAAAAATGTCCTTGTCTGAATCCTTTATAGAACCATCCAATTAAATTAAATACATTTTTATTTGTAAAAAAAGATGTGTTTAGGCTGCAAAATACATGCTAGAATCCAAAAGCAAGGATTTCCAGTTTCTCTTTAACCAAAATTTGGTTAAAAAACCCTATAATTTTGAGTTAATTTGTATAGTTACCTGCCAAAAACCCCCCTAAAATAAACAAACAAAATCCCCCCAAAACAAACAAAAAAATTATTGCATGCAGATATTTAAATTATGGTTGACTTAATTAATAAAACATCTAAAAACTCCAATAATGAAAATGCTTATTTTGTTTTTTAGGTCCTAGTCAGAATCCTGAGTGCATATTTCATCGCATTCTATTTTTAATAATATCAGTAAAAAAATGACTGCCTTGTGGTGTTGCACTGATAATAATATCAAGTGACGAAGTGTGAGTTTTCTATCTCAAACTTATCTAAGATGTACTGACTAGTGTAATATAAATCAATAGTTAATAAGATTTCATCTCTTTTCAGATTTGACAAATGAAACCCAGTTTAAATTTCTTCAGCTTTTCAGGCAGTTTGAGACATACTTTTAAATTCTTTCTCCCTGAGATGGGGAATTTAAATTTGGACTTAATTCCACACTTTTTGTTGGGTTAAAGTTCTGTTGTTGGACTCATTATTTGTACCTAATGTTTAACATAAATTTACCAAGACTGATTATTAACTCAAAGCAGATCAGCTGTAAGAGCACTATGAGCCTCCATGGTACTTTGAAAGTTTTGCAATTAGTAGACATCAATTTCTTATGTAAGGCTTTATTCAAAGCTTTATCAAAAGTAATGTAAAAGTTCACACTAACTTCAGTGAAAACTGAGGAAAGCTACAAAAAGGTCTGGATGAGAAACAAGAGTACACTTAACATTAGATACATGAAAAGTGACATCAAAGGCAGAGGAAATTATTCTCACTCTTCAAACAAGTATATGCTTGAAGAACCAGCCTTTATATTTGTTTAATCTTCTCTAGGACTTTGAGTAGTGAATAAAATGAAGTCATTCTGAAACAAGGTATTGATAGAATGAACCTGGAGGAACATATAGATGCACATCAGACCTTATTAAAAACTGTCACACCTTGCAAAATATATGGGGTAATTCACTGCAAACTTCCTACTGAAAAAGACTGAGAACAGCTTCTCAGAGCAGCTCTGCAGCCAGTGAGTTACATCAATCTTTCTGTCAGGCTTGTTCTGCCAAACCAATATAATGACACACACAGAAGTAACTCCAGAAAACAAGCAGTTCATTCATTCATTCATTCAGTGTCTCCAGCCCTGACAGTTCATTGCTGTCTTCTAGAGTTGCACTTTTGTGCCATTATCATTTTTCCACAACAAATGACAGGATGTGCAGGTATCACAAAAGATTTAGCACAACTGTTCCTGTCCCTTTGCGTTGGGATGCCTTTCTTGACAGCACATATTTATGACAAATAACACTCAGTGTCTTAGGATGTACTTGTAGTGCAGGATCAAATTTTCGCTTCTGGAAAAAATATGCTGTAAATAATATGCACACATAGCAACACTGCAAGTGACTGCCAGGCAAAAGGAGCTTTTCAACACCCTTTAACTATTTAAAAAATAAAAATAATTAAAAAATCGTTTCTTCCAGTTGAATTATTTGCACAATGTTTATTATTTACCTGAAATATGAATAAACTATGTTACAAGCTGAAGAGTGGGAGGAGAGAAATAATAAAACAGCTATAACTACCTACTAGAAACTTCTTTAGATTACTCCTTACATCAGTTTGGACAATTCTGCATGTGCTCAACCTTATTAGGTGGATATATGTTCTTAAAGATGTCAGTACTGTGTATCTGTAATAACAAGGTACAGGCCCATGATGCCGTGAGTACTCGTATTTATGATCAAGGAACCAAGTGGCTAGAGCAAGCCAAGGCTCTTCTTGTTAGCCAGAAAAAAAGAAAATGAAACTCCAAGGAGCACAATAGCTCAATAATTGATGCCACTGAGCAGGCACCTGTATCTGCTAGATCATCTTCGCCCTTTGTAGCTGAGAGTGACTGAATGAGAACAGAATACAGAGCTGACAAAATCCCAAGGGCATTTGACAACACTGGATTTGACGTCTATGAAGATCATGCACGTGGCAATTAGCATGACTGAACCAAGTCTCAGTAGCTGAGAAGAGATGGTGATAACGACCTGAGAAGTAGCATATATTAATGAAATAATAGATGCTTGTACTCTTGAAAAACAACCATATCTACTTAAACCAGGCTGTTTTCCAACAAAATCTACAGCCTTAATATGCTCTGTGTGTCTGACCGACTGAAACCAAAAGGACCAGGATCTGAAACACAACTCTGAAGTGTTTTTTTTTTTTTCAAAACACATAAAATACATACATACATGCACCATATGGCATGTATCTATTTCCCTGTATTGCTTCCTCAAATTTTTCCTGATTCAGAATGATCAGAAGTTCTATCAATAAAGTGGAAAGCCTGATGAGTAGTCTAATTCTCCAGTGGAATATCAAAATGAGGAAATTTATCACTTGCCAATTTCCACCAGAAACTTCAAGAGTATAAAATGTTTCATGTTTCTGAATTTGCCACGTCCAATCTAGCAAAGGGAGACAAGGAAAAAACCAACAGAGATCAACAAGAGGCCTCACAATTATGACATCTTTTCCTTAGGGAGAATGATCTTAATGCCCTCTCCACTACCAGCACACACATATCATTAATATAACTAAATTGTCTGTCTGGTCCTTCACAATTTCATAATCTTATTTGGGCAGTGTCGAAATTCACACATCATCCTGATGTTAGTAAAATGCAAATGAAGGCAAGATTAAACATCAGAGATCAGATGCAGAAGACTACATGCTTATACAAACCCACATAAAATCACACTGCATAGAAAGAGAAGGGTTTACCCATTCTGTGATTGCCAAAGGGATATGAAGATTTCATCAGCTGAAATATACAATCATCTGAACCAGTCAGGATCAGCTCCTACCTCCTGTTCTCATCTTAACCATCTCTTTTTCCCTGAGCTTTATAGACGCAATATGGGAGGTGAGTGGGCTTGTGTGTGTGGAGAGTTAAGGCCATTACTTTTCTGGGAATACATAGTCATATATTTTTGTTTGTTGCTAAATAGTCTCACAGAGCAAGTGTTTTGTCTCCTCCTGTGATCAGAAACAACCAGCACACTGTTACCAGTTATCCTAGAAAATGCAACATTGCTTCCTCTCCTCCCCAGTAGTAGGAATACGCATCCCTCTCAAATCTACCAAAGATATATGCTATTGCATGCTCTTAGGAGACCTGCATGGTAAACATTTGCAGAGGAATTTCTGGCCTCTGAAAGAAGAGTTGTCAGCATTGATTTTCCCCATAGCAAAAGGTGTGCATTTACAGCAGCCTTAATACTCCATTTGTTCCGTACCTTTGGCAGTTTGCTGTGGTGCTAGCCAGTGATGTATAATGTTGCCATAGGGAACCAGATTTTCCATAGAAATGATGAATGTTTAGCACAAGAGGCTTAAGATTTTGAAATGCAATTTAATATTAGCTGCTGATTTCTGCAGACCTCTTGGAAAAGAAATAAAGCTCATAGAAATACTGCTTGCATGACAGGGAAAAGCAGTCCCCTGAAACAAGGAGCTAGCCTTGACTCTCAGTGCTCTTGTTATTTGGGATTTTTTTTCTCTTTAAGCCAATCACTAAGAAAATTAATCCCCTGTCACTTGCAGAGTCACGTATTTCACATCACTTGAAGTTTGCAGTCATAGGTGAAAAAATAAAAGTACAAACTGAAAAAGTAAGAGGGCAGAGAGCTCTAAGGAAATTTATTCTCTCAGACTAACAAGATGTCACAGAATATTTTTAAGGCAATTACAAAAGAGCATATAGGTTTGTAGTTCTATAAAAGAGGAATGAGTAAGGCTCCTGTTTAATTTTTATGTGTGTGTGTTTAAGTCTAGGTAGAAGTGTTTTACTTGTTTGGATCCTGAGGAATGGAACTGTTTTTCCTCTATTTTTTGTGTCTGGCTATTTCCCCGCTTTCATCTCCCACCTTCCGTCTGCTAGCTTTTCACAGCAACCCAACACATAGAATATGTCAGCTGTGAGAGAAAAATTTGCTGGTAAACCTGCATAAAAATTAGACAGTGACCAGATGTCATCTCCACCGCTCAGTCTTTCCAGTTTGCTCTGGGAGTCTTTTGTTTCATTCCCACTTTGTTGAGGGAGACAAGGCTGCAAAAGCTTCTTAGGTAAAGGGTAAATAATGTATCTGACTTGAAATGGATAGTAGGAGAGGGGTCAAAGCACCAGAAAGAGCAGCTCCCTTCTTTTGTTCTGACAAATCTGCAGAAGAAAAATAAAAATTTTGTCAAAAATGCTGATGAACCAGAAGTGTGTTTCTACAGACAACATTATAGAACAGTATTTTTGAAAAGGACACTGTGCAGGTTTTTTAAAATTATATATATTATGATATATATTTATATACAGTGCCAAAATCGAGATTTGACAATATGATTGGATTATGCTGGATTCCTTCAATTCCAATTTAGAATCTGATTTAATTTAGATCCCATTACAAATAGGTGCCAGATGTTCCAAGTTCCAGTTGTGGTTGGGCAAATGATGGACTGCCAATATTTTTCTACAGATAGGGTTTTTATTATTATTAATTTATACTTTCTAGTTATGTTTAGATATAAGCACTGATTCATATCCATCCTAAATAAGTGGTTTTTGTTGACTTTATTAGCAAAACAAGTCTCACATGAATAGTGTGCCCACAGAGCAAAAGGGATGAGGAGAGGAAATGGTGAGACATGCCTGCATTTCTGTTAGACACTCACATAAAATATTTAAATTACCTTAGCACCGTATGAAAGTAGATACATAAATCTTAAACTGAAAAATTACTGGCTAATTAGTAGAGCTCAAAATATAACGGGAATTAAACTCCTCTACATCCATATTATGTGCTTCCCAAAGACAAGATAGGGGTTAGTTTCTGGTCAAAACCTGTTTTTATAAATGAATTGAAAGAGAACGTAGGACAATGCCTAATAAAGACAGGACTGTTGAGACACTATCATGATGTGAAGAGCCACAGATATAAACACAAGATTTTTCAGTTGGAAACTAGTTGGAGCAAAATGACTCAGAATAGTCGTGTTAAAGGAGACGACTACAAAACTTCAGTGCAGAGAGACATGGTAGATAATTGAACAGTGTGAAACAAAGGTCAAGGATATAGCATGAGATAAAGAGCTAGTTTTACATATGCCAGTAAATAAGGAGATGATATTTCAGGATTGCCTCTACTACCAAAAGAGAAATCTGGTTCCACCTCTGAAGTGTTAATAACATCCTACTCCTCCACTGGTGTTAATCATGTAAAGAATCCTAGCCAGGCAGCATTGATATCATTCTATTTTAGCATGCCAGGATCTGTATTCATTGAAACAGGGCTAACTATTAATCATTGCTATGCCTGTGGCTTCTGTACATTTTATAATTCACTGAAACGAAGTAGCATATGGTGGATAATATTTTCCAATTACTTTAGTTAAACAGTGTAAAACAAATGTAAGAGGTGGTGCTTTCTGTTGCTGGACAAAACACATCCCCATTTACAGACAATCTGGGAAGAAATAAATCCTAGGACAGATGTTCTAATATAATTGATTTAAAAATTCAGGGGGTTAAGATAACCTGTTCTGCATCCTCTGATAACAGGCTGTTATTTGCCTCTGGTCTCAAGGCTGCATCCATATACAGAGACATTTTCATACCCTCTGCTGGGTTGGTTTCTCTCCTGACATCCATTATTTATTGCACCATTGATTAGGTGCAAATTCCTGTCCGGCATCACAAATGTTCTTTAGCTACTAAGAACTAACTTGCATAATTATTTCAGAATCTTTAGTGCTTTCAACGGTATTTCTGCACTCCCTACCAGCTGATGTCAGCAACAGACAGGCTCTTTGATCAGTTACATCTGTACCTACAATATTTTTCTTCCTTCCCACTGCTGCACACAACTCTTAGCTTTTGGTTCCCAAGTCATAAAAGTAAGACAAGAATAAGAGTCATTCACATTTTAGAAGCTACACAATCAAATATGATTTGTTTACTTTCACTGCTAGCATCTCTTCCACTCCCAACCGTCTCTTCCCCAAGCGTTATCCTGAGGAACACTGTCAGGTGCAGTAAACCTGGTTTAAAAGGCCAGCAAGAATATATGAAATAAAAGAGGCAGAGAAAATTATTGGGGGGGGCAGGGGGGAGGGGTCGGGGAGCGGAAAGATTGTCTTCTCTTCTTTGAAAATTCTGGACATCAGAGAAAGTAGGAACAGAATTTTAAAATTATTATTTGCAAGTTAGCTTGATAGTTCCAAAGTACTAGGGAACTGTATGCCAAGAACTTGGCTGCTATCAAAATTGCACTTTAATCCTTGTTTCATAGTCCATTATACATATGGTCTGAATTACCTACTCTTAGTATGATTTTATACATACACACCACTGTTATGTATGAAACATACTATGTTGTGTTATTATCCTTGTGTGCAGGGCAGAACTTTCCTGAATTGCAGCAACAATTTTGCAAGTTGAAAATTTCCAGTACAGAAACAGAACTATACAAGGTGGGGAGCAAGTATGAGTGTATATATATGTATATAGCAGAAAATATGAAGATATAATATAGTTCCTTGAACCATTTGCCCTTTGAGTGGTTTGCAGTGTGGCATTGCGCATCTCTGACATCCCTGCCTTAGGAAATGCATTTACAAACGAATGTAAGAGAAACTGTTTGCATTGAATGGAAGGTAGGAGTTCTCAGCCCTTGTTGGGATACTGAAAAATTAAATGGCTTTAAACTGTGGAATATAGTCACCAATCAAATTTTAACTAATGAACAAATAGAAGAAACAAATCAGTTTTTGAAGTTGTGCTTTAACTTGTGTATACCTTCATGTAAAGAAAGCAAAGCTTTCCAAGTTTCTGTTTTATCTACTTCACTATATTTGCTAAAGTATAATAGGTTTACTCTGGCTCTTTTGTTTTAAACAATTTAGAACTAGACATCAGTGTCCTGAGGGTTATGAAGTCCACTTCCAAATCTATTTAGTGGACACTTAGAAAAAAAAAAAAAAGAAAAAAAGAAGGCCAAAGATAAACGCATATACAATGAAATTTAAATGAATGCTACATTTCTATACCCAAAGGTGTATTCCATAAACGTTTTTAAATGTAAATTCCTAAACTTGAATATATGTGAAATCTCAAAACGTCTCACTGAGTATGTTGAGAGACCATTTTTCATTTATAGTTTTATATCTAGCCGTGCTCAAAGTCACTCAGCTCTGTAGTGAGGCAGCAAACCAACTGAGATTGAGAAATTTAGCAGTGTGATGCCTTTGCCTGCTGAAGGGTCTGTAGTGAGCAAGTGCTAACATTTATTGCAACACAACCACTTCAGTGTCATTCACTTTTATCAGAACAATTTGTTTTATGAGAAACAGAGGTAGTGGTGCCTGACACCCTATACATGCAGAGAAGCTGTGTCCTATGCATCCTATATGCAACACTGCTGTAACCCAAACTCTTTTGGAATTCTGATGACAAACTCCTTCTTATAATTTTTGCTCATAATTTACCTGTCTTCTCCTTATCTTCTGCTTATCTTCTCTGGCTGGCTGCCTGATGTTACTTGGCATATACCATAGCTACTTTGGAATCACAGGGTCCTGACTGATAGGTCAGGTTCTATCAGCCTCAGTAACAATTCGTTAAACAAAGATATTAACAGAGCTGATTTACATGCATGAGGTGATTTGCAGTAGTCAGCATGGATATATGAAAGAGAAATCATGATTAACCAAACTAATGGTTCTCTGTGTTGATATGACTGTGTTGGTGGAGGAGGGGAAGAGAATTTGATGTTTCGCCTCCACTGTATTAAGGCTCTTGACACTGTTTAATATCCTCACAATAAAACTCATGAAATGTGGTCTGGGGAAGTGAACAGGGAGGTAGGCTGAACCTGGGCTCAAAGGGTTGTGATCAACACCATGAAGTCCAGCTGAGTCTACTCAGCAGTCAGTACTGGAGCCACTGCTATTTAGCACTATTTAATACTATTAGTTACTATTTAGTACTATTAGTGTCTTGGAGGGTGGGACAGAATGTACCTCAGTATTTTGCAAATGATAGAAAACTCAGGAACTGTTGATACACAAGAAGGTTTCGCTGCTTTTCAGAGGAACTTTGACAGGCTTGAGACTCTGACAAACTGACCATCTTGGGCTGCATGAGGAGGAGCATCATGTGCAGCCCAAGGGAAGTTATTTCCATGGTACTCAGCCTGGGATGATGTTTAGGTCCTTCTTTAGAACTGGCATGTAGGCTGAGGCTGCATCTGTCATAGTGAGCTGAGCAGTGCTGGGACCCATTCCCTGGGCCAGCTGGCATAGGCAGGCAACATCCATGCTGCTAAATCCTTTTAAACTCCTGATAAAAATATGCTACATGCAGGATTTCTGTTAAGGATGGTTTCTGGCCCATGGTAGTCCAGAATCTTTGCAGAAACCAGTCGGGAAAGTGCAATTTGCCCAGGGACAATGCTGCGCCAGAGATGCCATAGTTAAATGGACCAGGTGGTTGGCACTATTTACTTTATGGATAACATAGTAGAACAGATGTAGACTCAAATAAAAAAATTATCTTATGCAATTTCAGGGCCAAAGACTAAACTGACCACAAGAATCTTCCCTATCCTAAGTGGGGCAGTGATAGATTAATCTCATTTTAGGTGATATCCTGTTTCACCACTCACTATGGTGCAATTCAGGGTGATTTAGGATTATTATCTTAGTTCAGAAAACTAGTTGCAGTCTGTTAATCAGAGGAGATTCACATGCATAGGGGCAAATTGCTAAAGAATTTTCAGGTGTCAGGGATGTGATAGACATTTTGTGAGGGATTCAAAGGCTGACAGATCCTTAACATCTACTCAGTCTTCTACAATAATTTCATAGTAACAATTTCTAGTGAATTGTATTCTGGGCTGAGCATGAATCAGAAGTAAAAGGACATCATGGATCATCATTAATCAGTCTTTCTTTCAGAAACGACACAGCTAAAAAATGTGACTTCAATCAAATTCGATTAATTGCAAGTCCAGAATGTAAGTTATGTGAATGAGTCTGTTAGACTTGAATAAACAATGACAGAAAAGGGTATTTATTACATTGGTCTGCCTCAAATTCCACTCATGAATAAGGATTGCCTGAATATGCAGGGGGATTTATGATTGACAGTGTGTTAATTCCAGTTTTCTTGCTGAAGAAAAAGAACCAAAATCAGTGACAAATTCATCTTTGCATGTTGCATGCTCATTTTATTAAGGAGAAAGGATGATCCCTGAATATATGAATATGTCTTATTTACAAACAATTTCCTGTAAAGGTAACTCATCCACAGCTGCAGAGAGCTGATCCTGTTTTGTTGGGAAATGGTTTGAGAATGTTTTCAGGGACCTCACGGTAAGTAAACACATGTGATCATACATGTTACTATATAAATACAAATAATTCATTTTCGGTTTTAACTCTTCAGGAAAAACATTGTGATTTCCAGAAGCAGATACAGATTCTCCATTCAAGAATTATCTGAAAAATGGCAGAACTGTTACCAAAACTAAACTTAATCACAGATATGAAAGATTTGTCATATGCATACTCTTGCATTTAAACTTTGATTGTTATCTGGTGGTAGGACAAAGCCAATTCTATTTTTCTGTCAGGATATCATGTTTGAAAAAAATGATTAATTAGTAATGACTTTTGCAGCTTGTCAGGAAGAAAATTTGGAATAAATTCTTGTCTAGAGCAATTGATTGAAATTTGGAGTGATACCATACGTGTGAGTTTCCCCTATTAATTAGAAGCCTTAATTACTTTGATTAGAGACTTCATTATACCACTGCTGGGAAGCCATGCAAATAGGAAAAAAAAAGAAAAAAGAGAAGAGAGATCTTGAACAGACCAGTTATTCTAGTATCAAAAGTTGTTTGTTTTTTTTTTCTCTTGGTCGTCATGGCATTTCATAAAAGCTTTATTGGATCCAGATATGAATCCCTGTGGAAGTTTATTTCATGCCTGAACCCTACTGAATCTAGAATGCATTTGTTCAGTGTATATTAATGCTGTTTTGTTATTTCCCTTAGCAAGAGCAGAACATCAAAGCGTTTTAGAACTTATGGGTGTCAGCAGAGATAATGGCCCTCTGGGAGAGACAGGGTATCAATGTTTTGTGATCTATATTTAGCTTCTGCCAGCCAAAGTTTCCTTGTGAAATCTCATATTAGCTACTTAATATTTCTTGTCCCATTAGGATAAAGTGACAAGCACAACACACTTGCACAGAAGTTTGTGCAGCATCTCAGAACAGCCTTGTGTTGAGCAGAGGGGCAAGGCAGGGGGCTCTCTATAACATCGTACACAAATGGCCAACAGGGCAAGAAGGTAAACAGACAACTAGTTCATTAACCAATATCTTAGTGAAGACTTAGATTGCCTTGATAATTTTTATATGTACAGTTGTGCATCCCATGCAGAATCCCAGCATAGGTTTGTTATATGTGCACACAAGGCAACAGCTCTCCCAAAGCTGTACTTAAATCCATCTACAGATGCATCTGTGTAGTTAATATTCTTTATTAGAATGGGAGGAACAAAGAAATCTCTGTTTTATGTTAAAAAAAAAAGGAATTTCTGCTTTTTTGTACAGTCCTTCACAGTACTGAAAGCAGTACCATATTTTTATTTCAAACGAGTTCTTGCTCTCTTCAATTGCTGCTCTAATACTTTTGTTACCCAGTTACCCATGTCATCAATCACTTTCTCTCTTTAAAAAAAAAAATCTATGCCTCCCCTTTATTCACCTTGCAAAGGTCTGTAGTCCTGGACTGCATTTTAATGAGGTGATACACTGACACTTGAAAGTTTGCTGAATGCAGCCAGCAGTAATGAAAAGGCTTTAATAGTACCTTAAAGCAGTACAGGTGTCTAAATTCTATGGAATTTAATATTTTTGGGTACTATGACATTGGACCAGACCTCAGCCTGTTGATTTTCTATCTTGATCACAGCAGTCAAGTTTCTTTTTCCTGTTTTTCTGAGACAGCCCAGAGGTTTACTTAGCTTTGCTACAGCGTATAAATGAGATATTTTTCTTAATTTGCCTGTCAAGGGGCAAATGTATGGTCACAGCATAAAGTAGAAAAGGTAAAGACTGCATTTGAGTTTTGAGTGAAATTGTATAACAAGCTCATAAACTAATTTCCTTTAGACTAAATATCAGTATTATGACTTAAAGATGTAAAATTTGAGGGTTTTTTTTTCCCTTCTACATGCAGTGTGTTTTATTATGATCAGCCACAACAAAAGATCTGCCACTGCCAAACACCAGCTGTGTACCATTATCTTTAATTTCATCAAACATTATTTAGTCATTAATTCTGTAATGTTCTGATTGTGCTTCTAAAGTACCAGATAGCAAATATGGGTCTAAGTTATGATGACAAAACTGGATGACATTTAATTCACGGATCACTGATCTCCTAATTAGGGTTCAACTTGATCTTTGACTTTGTTTTTATTGTCCATTGGCTGTAAGGGATCCTGCAACAGGCACAGGAGCAGAGGAGCTTACATTGAAAAAAACCATCCAACAAAAAAAAACCCCAGCAACAACAACAACAACAATAACAACAAAAGTTTTCTGTTTCAGTGAGTGGTCTCCAACTTTTTCAAGCTTTCTAGCTATTTATGGGAATAAATATTGCTGCTAGCAACATCTGACCTTGATCTGCATAAACACATTTCAGCTTTACCAGCAACAGCTTCCATCAATCTCTGATGTTTTTGGAGGACCTTGCAGAGAACATATTGCAAATAAACTGTATTTAGAACCATTGATAAATGTAAAGTTTTCTTGTACTCATCTGACACTATGCCTTTTACAAACATGAATGCAAAATCCCTATCTTGTTATGCACTAACCAAAAAGCACTAAGGTAATTACTTTCTTTTGAAAAAATCAAGTTAATGATGAGCAAATTCAAACATTCTTTTGGTGTAGCATGGGAGGTGGGAAGGTGAATGCATAAAAGGAAAACTCAAGCAGGTATCATTAAAGTCAAGTGTTAATGCCTTATTGCTGTGTAGACTGTCTCCTTCAAATATTTTATAGTATATGCACTTTTCCCTACAGATTTTTTGTTAGTTTGCAGTCAGGGCAGATTTTCTTATCTGGACTTAGTGTGAATGTAAAAATTTATGACAATGTTTTTTCCTGTCCATCTTCTCTTTACTGCCTCAATGCAGCTGTATCTCTGAAGAGTGTTTAAATGCTTTTACCAATGTTTAAGTTGATAGTACCTGACCACATATCTACGTATTTTCCTGAAAGAGTAAATATATTGAACTGAGGTCATGTAATAAATTGCTAAATTGCAGTTGAATTGATAGGTAATATTGACGATACCTTAAATACAGTCATATTCTCCTGATAAAAACCCTTATATATCCTGAAGTTTATGCAAGATACCATATTTAAAGCTAAACATTTTTGTTATTTTTATATACTGCAGACAAGTGTGTTGCTGTACATAGCAGACTGTGCCTGTAGAAGAATTTAAATTAGGCCAGATCTCACTACATGTTTACAGTTCAGCTGGATAACCAAGTTAAGTCCTCTCTATGCTTTGGAAAACATCATGGGACATGTAGGGTTTAAAGTAGCCAAAATCTTAGTTAAGGTCTTCCAGAGTATCTGCTGTCCTTCTGCTGTGGTAGCACAACTTCTGGGATGACAGCATATTTCATTTAACACTGGTAATTAACAAACACTGTCTCAGTGGAAACAACAGCCTCCATTGAAGAAATACTAAGGAAACAGTTTATTAGTGGAGGAATCCCAGCTAATCACAGTCAGAGCAGTCAGTCTGAAAGAAAAACAAAAAAGAAGCACAGTGAAACCCCTGAGTGTATGTCAAATTATTTTTCAATACATTTTTAAGTTTTATTTAATATCTGACAGCCATGTGGCTAATAAAAATATCTGTGATACCTAGCACATTCAAACAACTAATTTAATTCTTGGATCATTCCAAGAGAACAATTAGCTGTCCAGAAAACAGGCCAGTGTTTTGTAACAGCCCCTTATTCCACTTAGAATTGTGTAATTAATAGTTTATATGCATATTAATAGTTTTCACCCATATACATAAAAAGATTTTCATGTATTTATATCCCAGTGTATTGGAAGTTAAGGTGTTTAGTTTTTTACCTTAGTCAATGTAAAAGTATTATAAATCAGCATGCACCCCTGTATTCAAATTTGGTTGTGCAAAACTATCTCTTTGAATCAGAAATCTTTGCCTCTCCTGCATTTTAATGACTGTCAGCAGTTTCATTCCATCAGCAGACTGTGAACATTGTTTATCAGATTTAAGATCATAGAAAACTATATCTGCATCTCAAAAGGACTATAAAGGTACAAAAACAAGTTTGCAAGGATAAAAATTCCAGCAAGAGACCTTCATTTACCCTTTCTTTCATAGGTTTCTTTTTTCATTTTGCAGTTTTTAATACTCAGTAAATTGCTTTTTTTCTGATGATAGCACAAGAATATCAACATGTCAACATCAGAATTGGAAAATAGGAAATCAGATGATCTTCTTGACTTTGACATGAGTTATGATAATTAAGAAAAACACAAGGTTATGAGAAAATAGAAACTTTGTTTATTTAGATATTTCTGCCTCGCTACTCAGTGGTCAAGGGCAAAATTGAAGGATTTCTGATTTAGTCTGGAGTTCTAAACCTAAAAAAAGTATGGTGTCTCTTGAATTTTTTTGGTTATCAGCACATGTAATCTGTAGAACAAACATCCAGATGCATCTCCAGAGTCCTCATGGCTTCTGTGCTTTTTCTCTAGGTATCTGAAGATAGGGATAGGTATTACACCTAAGGGAAGGCTCCCTCCTCCAAACAGCTTCTCAGATACATTTTTCTGTGGAAAATCAAGTGGAACGTTTTCACTAGGAAATGCAGGTGGAAGCAGGACAACATAATTAACTTTGGCAAAACATGCAAAGGCACCCTAGAATGATTCTGCTATTGTTGATGCTTTTAATACTTCAGTTTTGTAAAAGGAGGTAAAGTTTTCTTGTCAAAAGCAGATTAATGTATGTGTATGGAGATGCTGGAAGCTGCATTTTTACATTATAGAAAAATGTAACTTGTTAAAACAGAAGGATTAATTAATTTAGGAAGTTTTGGTCTTTTCCTAGAAATGCATTTAGTTTTGTAAAACAACGTCACTTACAAGGTTATGCTGCACCTCCGCCAGAGTGTTAAGAAGCAGTAAGTAAATTAGTAAGTTGATCTGAAATAAAATTGTCGAATGGTTTGGGTGGGAACAACCTCTAGAAATAATCTAGTCCAACTCTTCAGTACAGAGTATGAGTATTCAATATTCTAATCAATTAAATAAATCTAGACTGTGAAATTTTGAATAAATAAATGCATGAAGTAGTGCATCCACTTTGCCAGGTTGTGTTATGCAGGGCAACCAATTAAAAAGTTGCCTGACAGTTTTGTCTATTGCCATGTATTTGTTTAAATATAGTTATCTTATGTTTCACATTCAGTTCTGATGAGACTGAGACTCCCATGAAAAATTTCCACTGTTTGATCAGAGAAGTACCTAACAATCTTTCATGTTTTAGTTCTGTTCTTTCTGAATCTAACTTTATAGTGCATACTATGCAGTTATTCATAGCCTACTTCCTTAATTCTTAATCATCAATCATTTTATTTCTTGATCTGAAATTGCACTTCCAAATCCTATGACTTGCCTTATCAGTTATAGATGTGTTAAAGTAATGTGATCAATTGGATTTGCTTTAACATAACTAATTCTTTTGCTACATGGATCATGACCCCTGTTATTTCTGCCACCTTATTACTAAAGATGTATGAGAGACCTTCCGTGTGTTCATACCTTTGCTGAGATAATAAATTGCACTTTTCCCAATCTGACAACAACCACAAGAGGGTTATAACATTTCTGTCAGGTTGACAATTCAACTTACTGAGCCACAGGGTCACCTTTTTGATTTCAATACAAATGTCAAAACAGTACACATTTTCTAAATACAAAACCTTCACTCAGGAGAAAAAAAGTATCTGTTTTATTTAGGCATTAAAAGATAAGACAGATCATGTTGTTCTCATTCAGTATAAAGCTCTTTCATTGTACTTTCAGATGTTAAAAATTTGCAGGATATGTAATACGCTATTATAATAGTTACAAGTTTTTAATCAACCTATTGTCTTCAGTTCTCCAAAAACTAGACTTCTAGAATATCAGAAAAGCCTTCTCACAGAGTCCCATTTTGTGTTTGAATACATTCTTCATTCTGTATATACATCAAAAATAATTGAATCCAGGAAGATTTTTTTATGCCGGGTTTAGTAGGCCTTAGATCTATCAGAGATGCTAATCTTTCGTTAAGTTGCCATCTGATTTTTCCTCACTGACTATAGAGGAAGCTTAAATAGCTAGTGCAGATTTATTAAGTTTGACATAAATTAGGACAGACAAACCTATTTTCTCCTGGGTGCCTTCTTGGCCTGCTGTTAACCCTGGTGTTGTTTATATAAAATTAGTTAAAGGTTTAGACTTTAGGAAATTTTGAATGTCTTGTTCTGAACCTAGACAGGCAAGGCAAAGTTTAGATAAGGTTAGGGATTGTATTCTGCATGTGTTTGCCTGTTTTTTCCTTCGTTAGATGTATCGGGCTTGGCTGGGCTGGAGTTAATTTTCCTAGTAATTCTGTTACCCTGTAGATCAATGTATTTCATACCTGCCACAGGAGTAGGTGTCTCAAGTAAGACTTAGTGAAAAAGGTCAAGGCAAAGGCTCTCCACTCATCCACCCAGGTAGTTTTTTCATCATAGAAGGCAGCCAGGTTGGTCAGGCATGATTTACCTTTACTGTATCCACTCCTGATCTCCTTCCTCTCCTCCATGTGTTCATCTCCTTTGTGGTGATTGAGGTGAGGCTGACTGGCCTATAGTTTTCGTCCTTCTTACCCTTTTTGAAGACTGGGATGACATTTACTTTTTCATATTCCTCAGGTACCTCTCCAGATCACCACGACCTCTCAAAGATGATCATAAACCACCTTGCTATGGTGTCTCACAGCTCTCTCAGCACTCATGGACATATTGTCAGGGCCCATGGACTTGAGAGTGTCAGTTTGCTTGGGTGTTCTCTAATGCAATCCTTCTTGACCAAGGGAAAGTCTTCTTTTCAACATTCCTTTATCCTGGTCTTCTGGGTCAGAGATTCCTGAGACCAGTCTTGTCAGCGAAGATTGATGCAAAGAAGGTGCTCAGTAACTCTGCCTCCTCTGTTAGCAGGCTCTCTTCAGAGTGGCAGGCTCACATTATTATTAGTTTTCCTTTTGTTATTGATGTATTTTCTTCAGTCTTCTTGTTGTCCTTGACATTGTTGGCCAGATGTGCCTTGGTTTTCCATGTCTCATTTCTACTATTCTGATAACCTCTCTCTATTCATTCCAAGTGTCCTGTCCGTGCTTCAATCTCCTGTATACTTCCTGCTCATACTTCAGTAATGACAGGACTTCCTTATTAATCTATGGAAATAGTATTGACTGTTTATAAATTCTTCTGTAGCAGTTACCTGACATAAAAAGAGTTATTTGATGTCAATTTTTTGATATCACTGAAATTAACAGATGTTGATATCAATGGTTTGGGAATCAGTTTGCACATTGTCAAACAGATTACAAATAGTGATAACATCATATTGAGGTAATTTATGAATGTGTTAATGTATTGTATTGCATTTTGTTTCATAGTCATTATCATATATAATAGTTCTGAACCCTGAATATATACATTTAAAAAGAGAGACTAACAGTTTGGCTCTTGTACTGGGTTTGGCTAGGATCATGCTCATTTTCTTCATAGGAGCTAATATGATGTTGTTTTAGACTTTTGACCAGACCAGTCCTGATAACACAATCACATTCTAGCTTTTGCTCAGCTGTGTTTGCACAGCATCAAATCCTTTGTTTCTCACTCTGTCCCACCATGATTAGACAAGGGAATGCACAATAGCCTGCATGGAGGTACAATTGGGCATATGACCTGTACTGACCGAGGAGATATTCCACACTACATAACATCCTGATGAGCAATAAGAGGGAAAAGAGAGGGTTTTAGGAGTATTAGACATCTTTTGCTCAGGAACTGTCTGTGCAATATTTTCTTCTCTCTTATCTCACTTGTCCTCCAGTTATTAAACAATTTTTCTTTTAGATTTTTTCCTCTTGACCTCCCAATAGTTCATGTATTTGTTCTTTCTTTTGTCTTCTGTTGTTCAGTTGGGGCTGATGGGGGAAAGTGAGCAAGCAGCTCACCTGCGCACCAGGTTTAACCCTAACAACTGGATATAATCATTACACAGAAATAAATATAATTTCAAACCATCAGTATTATCAATAAAAAGATCACTAACTATAATAATCATTTGTAAAGACACATGGTTTCAAATAACTGTAAACATCATTTTAATTTTCACTAATTGGAGTTCTGACCACTCTATAATACTTATTCATTTGCTTGATGTCATATTGATGTTTTTTAAATGTTTCATAAACTGAACTGTCTTTCTGTGCTATTTGCAATTACAACACCCTGAAAGTTAGCAGAAATCTTATTAAAGAAGGAATAAGATTTTCTGAATGCAATGCAGACCGATTAATGCGTATTTTATATTTATATATGTGAGAACTATGAACTTTCATGAAGAGATCTGTTGCTTTTAAAGAAAAATTTAGTTTCTGTAAGATTTTCATGTCTTGAATATATATGACATGCTTCCTATTCGCTTGTTCTTATCTAGTGCTTTGAGAGATTAGTTTCTAATTAAATTAGTCCCTCTTGTTAAAATTGCAGATCACATGGAGAAAACCAGGAGATTAAGAAATAACTGGTTATTTTTACAAATTAGAGATAAAACAAAAGATAGTTAATCAATTATATGGGCAAATGTGAAACTGTGGATTGAATCTTCTAGCTAGTAGGTCTTACCAGAACTGGATACATCCTCTCCAGCTGTCCTAACGTCATGATAATGGCTTTGTTCCTGGTTTAGGGAAGAGCATTGAATGCATTTTACATTCACTGGGACAATGACAAAAAGCAAAACATTGTGAATGGAGGTCAAAAGAAAAGGTAATATTTCAGACCCAATGAGCTGTATATTTACCAAAGTTGTATCATTTTGCACTTCATGTAATTCCTGTTTTGTGTTGGGAATACCTACCTCCCTCTCTGAGAAAACTTGTCTTTTGCAGTTAATAATTTCCACACATTGCTTGTGTGGCAACAGGAAAGTAAAGGATTTTACTTTTTTCTCCAAGACCTCTAAGAACTGGACAAAACATTGAATTTGATGAGATCTGGCATTAATTATGCTAGTTCAAGGACTGGGTCAATTAATCTGTCTGCTAAAAGTTTCCTTTACAGTCAATGAAGGGATTAAAAAATAAAATAAAAAAATAATGACTACACAGGAAAACTCCCATACTGAGAAAGTCTGTCTGACAGGTAGGATGAATAGCCCTCCAGCAGTGCCTCATTACCTCCCCTGGCAATGGGAAGATCTATCATGACTTGCTTAAACAGGATACTAACCTTTAGACACTTACCTTTCAGTGAGAGGAAGATCTTGAGAGCTTCTGCCTCTCTTAGGCAGCTGACTGGTTGATTAAGTACCTAATTATTTTTGAAGTTCTGCTTCTTGGGTCTTGGAGTTGCTACAGATAGAACATTTCTGGAAAAAAAGTTGTTTTTCAGTACTACATTAATTTATAAACTTATTAACAATTATGAATAATTAACTTCATGCTGCTTTTCTTATCTAAACACTGCCTATGACTTGGTCTTGTTGACTTAAAAGCTAAACAAACAATGTACACCTTACAGGTGGATGTATATGCAAAAACACTATCAACACTAGTACTGACAGCAATCACGTTACCTCAGGCAGGTGATTCTAAATCCACGGTATTTTGCCATCAGTTCCAAGGGAACCCTTCAAGCTCTTCTTGATCACAGATACTGGGGCTTTTTTTTTGTTAGATATAGAGAATTCACTGTAGAGAACTTATGTTAAATATTATGCATGCTGTTTGGAGCATGACAGCAACTGAAGAGACACTGTTGCTATCTATGTAGCTTCCTATGCAGCTTTGTACGTTTCAACAGTACCAAGAGCAAGATCATTTTTACTGCCTCCATGGTTTGTATGTATTGATAAAGTACAGTTCCTGTGATGACATATTTTATGAGAAAAGACAGACCAGTAACCTCATTTTTTCCCTAAAATTACATGTAATTCAGCATGCAACAGAACTGCAAAATGTCAGCTCTGTCCCAAACACTGAAGATTCTCCTTTCATGGCAATAGTGTATAATTAGAAGTATCCATGTTCCAAACAAAGAATTTTTACCATCATCTTGTTTCTGTCAAAGGTCAGTTGGCAAATGTGAGTGAACAGAATAGAGTAGAATAGATAAGAGTAGAATATTTCAGTTGCAAGTGGTCTACAATAATCATCCAACCCAGTTGCCAGACAATTGTCTCCAGGGCTGACCAAAAGTTAAAAGCGCATTCTTAAGGGCATTACCAAATGCCTCTTAAACGCTGACAGGCTTGGGGCACCCATTACCTCTCTAGGAAGCCTGTTCCAGTGTTTAAACACCATCTCAGTAAAGTGCTTCCTAATGTTCAGTCTAAACCGCCCCTGGTTCAGGATTGAACCATTACTACAGGTTCTGTCACTGGGAGAGGAGTTCAGTACCTCCCTCTCCACTTGCCATCCCCAGGAAGCTGCAGGAGCAATGATGTCACCCCTAAGTTTCCTTTCTCCAGACTAGACAAACCCAGAGTTCTTAGCTGCTCCTCACAGGACATTCCTTCTGGACCTTTCACCAGCTTTCTTGCCTCCTCTGGATGCCTTCAAAGACCTTCACATTTTTCTGTAAGTTGTGAGGCCCAGAACAGCACAGTGATTGAGGTGAGGCCACACAAATAGTAAGTGCAGAAGGATAATCACCTCTTTTTGCCATCTGGTTATGCTGTGTTTGATGCAGCTCAGAATGCAATTGCAGACCTCCCCAGACTTCCAAGGCCTTTGGTAGGTGATTGAGAGGGATTCTACTGTAACTTCTACCAGCTACTTCAATACTCTGGGATGAATCCCATCAGGCTTTTAACTCATGCAACTGGTCCCTTACAATTTCAGTGTGTGCACAAATGAAAAATCCTGTAGTTATTGTCCTTGGAGGATGGAGCAGCCCACAGTTTATCCATATTATTGAATGTGAGTGAACTGAGGTAAAAAAAAGGTATAGAATGCTTTAAGGACAGCTTGAAGAACTATCTTAAACTCATATCATCAAGATCAGCCAGGAGTGGCAACAGGGAACTTAAAGAATAATAAAAGAGGGCCAGCTTCTCCCTTTTTTTTACCATGTGGATGTCTTCTACATTTTTTAGCATGAATTACTGTTTATAAGGTGTTTTTTTGTCTACCGGTTCTAGGAAGGTATTTATTATAAAGTATTTATAAACTAAAGTATGAACATTTGTTTTAAATGTTGAACTTCTCTGTGCCTTATCAGGGAACCAATGACTATCTTGCAAGGTGTTCTGGAAAGATAAAAATCCTTGAAAAGAATTACATTTCAGAAGATGAATTAGTGCATGTTTGTCTAATTATATAGAGAACATTTGTGTTATATTATAGCTGCAAAAAAAGAGAATACGCTAGCATTCACATTTATGCCAAATTCAAACAATGATTATGGATTACCTAGGCATTACCTTTGCATATATTACATGCTGTAGTATATGTTGCTGTGTTAATACAGAAAAAAAAATAAATTTGGACTTGCACATTTTACTAAATATATAATCCTAAAATTAAAATGCTGTTTGACTAATACTAATGTTTCTTGTTCTGCCTGAAAGGCTGCATTTTTAGTAGTTTTCTTCACCCAAAAGGCAACTTCTTTTCATTTAATTTGCTTCCCCTAATCTGCTGCTGCTAGGGATTAATTTTTGATTGATTGTTTCCTCACATTTAAATGAAAGCTACCATGGGAAAAAGCCTCCACAGCAAGTAAAGAACATTTTAAATAGTATTTTTTATTTAAAGAAGAACTATTAGTTATACCAAGTTTGGGAAGTTTTGTGGTTGTAATAGAAACACTATAGAGAAATTTATCTCAATTCATGGGGTTGGAGGCTATAGCCATCTTTCTTGTTGAATGATGCAAATCCTGCTGTATTAGAACCAGCAAGGCAGACCTGGCTGAATGATTATTTCTTTTCTCCAGCTAATACCATCCAAGTCCTGCTCTAGGTGCAGGCATTCAAGTATTTGGAGAAGTTAGGGATTAGATGTCTGAAAATATAAGAGCAAGCAAAAAGAAAAGAAATGAAAGGAAATTCATCCTTCAGATAATTTGCTGACTTTTTTTTCTTTTATGTAGAAAACTTTTACTGCAACAGTTCTAGAGGAAATGGCAGGTGTGCAGGGGGAGGGAGAAGACACTGATGTTAGTTCACAATTCTGTTTAGAGATGCTTATATTCTTTGATCACCATTTAGTATTTATTAGTTTTATGCTTGGGCAACAATCTCCCTTTTCTGCCAAGGAACTTCAGGCTCTGAATGAGCTGTTTGCAATCTGCTGTCCTGCACTGGGAGGTTGGCGGAGACCCCATGGAACTGATCCCCTAAAATTAGTTTTTGAAACTCAGATCTGGTGCCCTGGGAAAATGAGCTACAAATCTTCTGGGCAAACTAAACTATCCCATTAGTATCAGCTGACACAGCAGAAAGTCCCATGTCATTTTGGCATAAAGTCTCCTCTTCTGTGTAGCTGGAGTCTCTGTGCACCCTCAGTCTTTATGACAGATTGAGAAACACAACATGGCCCCAAGTCTCCTTTAGGATGTATCTTTTGGCTCACCAGAAATGATCAACCAGCCTTCTCAGAAAATATTGAGCTCAATCAACCTATTTCAATCGCGTGAGTTTTGATCTGCTGGTCTGTATCTTAGCTGAGGCTATTGGACAAGTGGTCCCTTTCCAAACAGCTTGGTGTGAGTCCAAATGTTAGTACATTTTATTCAACTCCCTTCTGGGTCTAAACAATGTTAATAATTCTCAAATTAAATTATGAAGGTTACATGTAATCCTTTCACAGCCCAGATACTGGATTTTCTTTTTCTCCTTACAGATAGAACTGACTTTTTCCTCAGTTTTGTGCATATTTGCAGTGTGTATGAAAGGGAATATGTCTTTTCCATTCTCACACCTTTTGTCAGTGGTATAAAATAGGGTCTCAGAAAAACAGTAGAGCTACTGCAAACTGATACGTACAAGGGTTCTGAGACATTACTGCGTTTCAAGTTTTGGGGTTTTTTTCCTTTGTTGTCATGTTCCTCTAGGGCTGACACTGGAAAAAGCTATGGATTACTGAAAGGCATGTTTGGAGGTTTCTGATCTTCCAAGGCAGACACCTCCAAACATGCCTTTCAGTAATACAGAGGGAGCAAAAATGCAGTATGACCCACAAATTTCTTACCTCTCCTGTCAGATTTGCTCTGATATTTTCAGCAGGTGAGCTCCCAGTAGCTGGGTTAAGGGTAGGTTTAATTGTTTGTTAGAAAAAATATGACAAGGAATGTATTTTTAAAATGAGGCTTACATGGATCATATTTTCTTGGGACCTTGGCTAAAAATTAAAGTTTTGGTGGTTAATCTAAACTGGTCCTTAGCCTTCCAAAGGTTTTGTAATATCAGCCTTTTTAGTTGTTTCTTTCACTCAGTAGGGACCCATGGGCTGTCTTTTTCCAAGGGAATGAAATGTAGTTTTAAATTTGAAATTATGAAATTACCTTTTCCTCCTCAACAATGTTGTTCATTTTAGTATGGTGTTTAGTTTTGCAGGGTTTGTCAGGGTAACTAAAGACACTGAAAGCAACCTGAAAGAATTGACTTAGATTATAATAATTCTCTTTATAAAATATTGATGCACAAACTCCCAAGGCAATTAGAAACTCAGTTTAGTCAATCTAATGTTTAATTCTTTCTCATGTTTTGTTAAAAGACAAGAGCCAGAAATAAGTAGAGAGAAGTTGCAGCAGTTTTTATTATTCCATGGGCGCACAGTCTACTCAGTGTAGCAAAAATTACTTACTCACTCTGAAATTTTTAGTGTCAATCCTTATGTGATGTGGGTCTCTCAGGTACCTCAACTGAAGAGCAAACAAACCTAGTACTTATTCTGCTTTTGATCAGTAATTTCTAGATAGTTTGTAATGCTCATGAATGTACAAAAAATTACAGATATCACCTCCAGTTACCATCAACAGTTCTCTAATATTTAGGTAAGCTTTTGGTGTGTGTCTGGTCAAATAGTCCTCTTGAGAGAACATTTAAAGTCTTTTTACTGTTGATCAAGAGATATGTTCATATTTGACAGCTCTTGTTTACTTGCTTAAGTTGAACTTTCTAGGCTAATGAGAAAATTTTATCATTATGAGACTTCAAAGACATCTCCAAAGACTGCTTCCATTAATGCTTCCTGTTACATGTTCTGGCTTCACAAATAATTGTTATTTCACCTTCCACATATGGTCTTTCAAGTCTCAAATCTCTTTCAGGTGTGACAGAATACGAGATTTTTTAAACTCTGCTTGGCCAAAGGAAAATTCATAAACCTGTCCACACCATTGTTTTATAAATATCACAACATGATTTTTATCATTATTAAAGCATTAATTTAAAATGTGGTTACATGTAGATTTAGAATTTGACAAAGCATCCATCAAAAAATATACAAATGGGTGGTGTTTATAATTCCCTTTCAATTCCATAAACTGCTAATCATTACAACCATTTAGTTCCTAATATGGGCTAAATCATAGTAATGCTGCTTATTTATTTTACAAGGGAACAAATGCTGTCACCTTTTTATCTCAGAACCATCTTTATTCAGTTCTTGTTTTAAAAATCAACAAAACATCATTAAAATGAAAATAAATAAATACAGTAGTTTCAGCTAACCAAGTCTAAGCTACATAATTTGGGAAATGGACATTTTTAAAGAAAGATTAAATAAGTACCTGAAACAAATGTCATGGATCTTGTTCCAGAGCTACATGTTTCTCCATAGCAAAGGATTTATCATCCTAGAAAAAGAATTCTTAGACAGACTTTTTAGGTGAGAAGAGTCCTTCACAACTATTCTAAAATCTCAAGGATGTGTATTTTTTTCTGATAACAGGAAATCCAAAGCCATCTTCTTTTCTTCTATGGCAAAATGCTACTACTTCTATATGTTGTAGTGCATAAACTGAGCTCACATAGTTGTGTAAAACTGTCAAGTTTTTTCTTTTTTTAACAAGAAAATGGTACAAAGTTGCTCAGTGAAAAGAATTTAGAATTTCAATCACTTGAGTGTGATTTGCTGATACTGTCTTAAAGCAAATGATTACAAAAATATTTTCTTCAATTTGAATACTAGCTACATACAATTACTTACAATACAAATAGGGTACTTATATGTTAAAATGAAGAATCTGAATATGGAAATACAGGGAAGAGAAAGTACTAGAGTTAGAACCTGCTGGTGCTAACATACAATCCCAACTAAACCATGAAGACAGTTGAAGAAATTCATGTCATGTCTCATTAATAAGAACAGACATATAAGAATATAATTTTAATTAGTATCTTCAAAAATGTCTTTTAATAATTATACCTTCTTACAATTCGCATATGAAGCTGACATGTCAGTCTGAGAGCTTGCCAATATTTTGATTAACTGATGCCACATGTCATCATTAAAAGCTTTTTCCTTATTGACTGAGCAAAAGTCATCTAAGACAAAACATAATCATATCCTGAGTGGTAGAAGTCTTCCTTCTGGTGTGTGCCGTATTTATTTAATCATGTCATAGCTCTATCTTTTTAATAGCACTTGGAAGGCAAAGGACAACTGTTAGAGTTTTGCCAGCCTTTCAGTTCCTTCATGTTAGCAATATCCCATGAATCTGAAAGTTTGCATTGCTTTTTGCTATTTTATATTTTAGCATAAAATCTTCTTGATTTACACCATATATAAAACTTATGGTTGCAGAGATAGATTAAATTTAATAATGATGTCTCATTCAGTTTCTGTGTTAGATTTTGTGTTAGGAATAATGGTAATTTTGTATTAAATAATGGTAAGCTCTTAGGTATTTCAACAGGTTTAGGTTGGATGTTCGAAGAAGGTTCTTCACTCAGGGAGTGGTTGAGCACTGGAACAGGTTCTCCAGGGCAGTGGTTGCAACACCAAGCCTGTCAGAGTTCAAGAAACATTTGGACAATGCTCTCAGGTACATGGTGTGACTCTTGCGGATGGTCCTGTCCAGCACCAGGAATTGGACTTCGATGATCCTTGTGAATCCATTCCATATTCTGTGGTTCTGTGGGGTTCTAACACTGAGATGTTATAGCTTCTATTAACTTCAGGTTTCTTCCTTGAAAGATCTCATTGGCATAAAATCCCCTCTACTACAGGCTTAAACTTATTCTGAAAAAAAAACCCCAACCATGTCTTCTGGGTAAAAACCTCAAAAAAATATTAGCAGTCTTATGACTCTATTCATGTTTCCTTGCAATATCTTTTTATAGACAAAATGTTAGCAACTGTTATGCTTTTCTAGAATATATAAATGAGAATTCTCTGCCAAATTTTAAAATATGGGCATCTTTTTACAATTCTATCACTCAGGTACTTTCTATTTGTTTGACCCAGTGCTAGTCACAAGTAAACTTTAAAAAATGAGGAAGGAGCCCTACATGCTCTATAATTTCTCAGCCGATCATTAACCACATTTTGGGAAAAGCAGTTGATAAGGTTCAAATAAAAAATGAAATGACTGGAGAGGAATAAGCTTTTTAGCCTCATCATCACAACAGACCATTATGACCCCTTTCAGCCACCACAACCCAATTTACTATAAACAGATTGCTTCTCCACCTGTTTGCTCTTCCCTTTCCAAAGATCTTGAGCTTATAGGTGCTTGAGTTGTATATACCATTTCAGATACTCTTTAAAACAAACTGGATATTCTGCATCCTAGACACTTTATGAATTGTTATGGTAAATATTTAAATATATATAGTACTGGTTTATATAAGACATAATGAATTTAAATTGGGTTGGTTAGATATGCCTGACTGAATGTACATTAGTAATTTACTTTCCATCAATTTGTTCCAGTGCCTTGAAGGCTCTTAGAACAATAAAAAAAAATCCTAAAATGTTAAATAGGAAAACAACTCATTTTATCTGAACAATACATGCTAGTTCAAAATAAATCCCTCCCCCATAATAGATTAGTCTAGACAAAGATTCAAAAAGCAGAGAACCAAATAATTTGAGATCAGACCTCTAGGCAAACTCTAGTTGAACAATAGAAGACAGAGAAAATAAGTGGGTATTACTTTTTTATACAACACTCTGAGTGGTATTTGATACAGCATTTTTGACCACAGGTTTTTGTACCTTCTGGTGAGTTTGACATATACAAAAGGAGTCAGTCAAAGACTTTCTCAAACACACAAGATTAATTTTCATTTCAATTAAATATTTTCTATCCTGCAGGATGTTTTGCTGATCTCATTAATTTTACTATTCTTAATAGGCCACACTAGAAACTTTGAGATACATATTTGGACAGAATCCTTTCCTGCTAATATCAATGTGGACTAAAAATTTTATATGGAAGATCATGTAGTTCCTTGCAAAAATTCTTTGCCACCCAGAGGTACCAATCCTTGCAAATGAACTATGCAACTAGATTCAGAATGCTTTCAGAGACAGTTTATGAAAGTCTGATTTTTCAACTACCATAAAAAGAAACCAAAAGATATTTGAATAGCAATATCATTGGCTTGTGAGGTTTGGCTCCCCATGCAGCCACTTGGAAACACAATCCAGCAGCATATACACTGTCACGTTGTGTCACTTTCTGTGTATCAGGTAGCTCACCTACCTTGCAGCTGATTTCCAACAAGTGCTGTGTTATATACGTGAGTCCCATCCAGATACATTTCGCATCCTAAAGCGTTTCACGTGGCATTAAAGATGTGTGTGTAGACAACCAGAAATGGATGTCTCCATTCAGTGCTGCACCAGTGCAGTCAATGGTCAATACAGCTCATGAGGTCAGTGTGTATTTCTGACAATCAATGGCAAAAGGTTCAATTCAAGTGCTGCAACACACACACATCCCTGGGGCTGGATGCAAGGAGGGCCTGAATCCTACTGAGAGGGTACTGAAGGCCTGGAGAGATGTGGTCAAATATTTACAATGGCATTAGCTACCATGTTGAAGTAGGGAGTTTAGTTTTAGGCAGCTAAACAGAAGTGTCTAAATGTCAGTATTTATAAATATGCCAAGTGTCGGGAAAGGAGATTGGTTCTGTATGAAGGCACTGAGGGCTCTTTCAGGTGCTCCAGGGCCCCTGTGACAGTGAATTAGTTAGCACATCTCATCAAGCTTGGCTCTAATTTCTTCCATCTTATGTCTTCCATCTAAAAAGAGTACTGTGACTTACTATCCCTGCTACTAGTTCTCCTCTGTAGCCACTGGAAGAGTACCCAAGAGTATGTGCTTTAAGACCAGTGAGAAACTGTTTTCCATGTAACACATGGGAATATGTCTGGTCAGACACTGCACAAAGCTGGATGCTTGATTATGAATAACTGCTGAACAGATCAAGCAACAGGTTATTTTAGGAAACATTCTTGCTATCTTACTCCTAAGTGAATTTCGGCATGTTTTATGAGAAAAGGGGGCAGAACTGAGTCAACTACAAAAATTTTTCATCACTGACAATTTCTAGGTTTTTCGTGTGCTTTTAACACGAACACTTTATGTTTATTTTATGTTTATTTTAACACTTCCATGTTAGAGTAAGTAAAAACACTCCACAAATAAAACCACTCAGTGCATAGGACTTCTGTTCTTCCTCTGTGCAAATCTGATGCCTCTCACACCTTTAGTCAGTTCAAAGGTCCTCCATCTCCTCTTCATTGATGTGAGAGAAAAAATAATGTGAGGCTTCTCCTTCATATGGTTGTCTGCTCCTATGCACAAATGGGATAGATTTGGTTTTCAGTGATGTCATGAGGCCCAAAAGTTTATGAGTGGGTCCAGAGCAGACTGACTGTTCATACAGTTCTCATTATTAACTTCAGTGACCTTGGGAGTACCTCTGGAGTTTGTTTTCAAAGCGTTTTTCTAGGGGCAGCTCTGCTATGAAGACAGGCTGAGTGAGTTGAAGTTGTTCAGTGTGGGGAAGTCTCTGGGGACACCTCATTGTGGCCTTCCAGTACCTAAAGAGGGCCTACAAGAAGGCTGGAAAGGGACTTTTTACAAGGGCATGTAGTGATAGGACAAGGGGGAATGGCTTTAAGTTGAAAAAAGACAGGTTTAAATTTGATATTATGAAGAAATTCTTCACTGTGAGGGTGGTGAGGTACTGGGACAGGTTTCCCAGAGAAGCTGTGGATGCCCCATCCCTGGAAGCATTCAAGGTCAGTTTGGATGGGGCTCTGAGAAACCTGGTCTAGCAAAAGGTATTCCCGCCCATGGTGGGAGGTTGTAATTGGATGGTCTTTAATTTTCCTTCCAACCCAAACCATCCTATGATTCTATGATATATAAAAGAAGCAACCTCTCTCAGTATCCCCTGAGTGATTCAGTTTTGCTCTCATACCATAAATTGCCAAGCTACACAACCCATCAAATTATGAAAATTAATGCACAGCATGCTTTGCATCACTGAATTTTGTCACACTCCATCTTTTCTTTCTACCCAATTGTTTGCTGTTCCTCAGAAAGAAAAAATTAGCTCATCAACCAAGGACCATGGAAAAATTATTTTAATAACACCAATAAAATTGTGCCTGGTTTTGCAATGAGAAATATTTGTCTCAGATTTGTTTTCAGGGTCTCTTTTCAAAGCCAAAAGTCTTGATTCAAAATGTCATGTGTTTTCATCACATGAAATATTTATCATTCCCTACATTATACTTTTCCCCTTTTTTAATTTTGTGGTATGGTACTATTTTCAGAAACGGCATACTTACAAAAATGATTCAGAAATAGAAAAAAAAATACAGAAAAAGGTGATTTTCCTTACAAAACCACAACTTACTGGCCCAGAGCCAGCAAAGTACCTCTTAGTATTGAAAAATATAATGAGTGTGCTCTGGAAAGCCAAGTCTCACTGCAGTTATGGACATCTTCAGGGGTTTGCCAGATGAAGCTGCATTATTAAAGCAATGTGAAGTAATAAAAATTATCAGGTTGTCTGTATTAAGATGAGTTGCAGAAGATAATAATCATGGTGTGGGGGAGTCTCTGTTGGATTTAGATCTTGGGCTTCCCAAAACGTGATGACAAACGTCTAACTATTTCAATAACAACTCTACAGAGCAGCATTCACAAACTTCACTGCGGGGTGATCAAGTGTGTTTAGCAGACAGAACAAAAATTTGTTGTGACCACGGGCAGCTCTAAGTTATGCAATCTTCACTTTATTCCAGATGTTGCTAGAGGAATTTCTCTTTTGTTTAATATCAACATTTTCTCTTGACTTCACTCAGTGTAGTCACATATAATCATGTTAACATTAAAATACAGATGCCCAAACTGCCTTTTATATTTATCTACAGCAGCCAAGGATTAACAAAGTGGTACAAAATGGTAGAAATAAAATAAATGGATCAGACTGCACAGTATTTCTATGATAAATCAAACCTTTCACAGGATATTATTCAATATATGACATAGGAATAAAATCTGTTTAACCTGCATTATCCTTCATATGCTTCAAAACCCTATATTGTCTGTACTGGTAAAGAGCAAAAAAAACAAACAAACAAACAAACCCAAAATGGATGTATTCCAGAGTGCCTGTATGGGCTGTAACTGGCTGGAAAGCAGGATTACCTGTCCAGTCCAAATCAGACTGAAATAAAAATGTACGAAATTTCACAAAAAAGCAATTTCAGCATTTCTGCCAGGAAATGTAGCCCCAGGACTCTCTGCAGCTGCTCCATGAAATTGATATTCTTGGTGGTTTCTTCAAATAGCAATTTGGAATCCCAGGCTCTGTCTATAGCTGTAGGAGAAACAGACACTAAATGAGTCCGTGAAGTTCATACAGCTGCTGTAACCTGTGATACTACGACAAGCATGTTGCTTCTATGTGCAATGTGCCATTGCAGTCCTGATTCAGTGTCATGCTGCTTACCATATGAACCTGTTTTTTTTTTTTTTTTTCCCATAAATTCTTTCTCATGGTTCATTGTACTGGGGGAGTAATACATCACTTTGTATAACATAATTTTATCAACCTGTATTTTCTAGTTATTTCTAAAATAATATTCCTTATATCAGTAATTTATTACATTTACTTATATGATTTATTTCATCACCATGCTCATTTGTAGCAAAAGAATTGTTTGCTTTCATTTTAGCCCCATCATAACTTCTGCCTGAAATTTTATTTTGTGTGTGTGTGTGTTTTCATTAATATTCAAAAAGGCTGTTCACTGCAGGCTAGTTTTAAAGCCTGTATGATTGCAATTTTTTCACAATATTTTACAGAACAAAGAGAATTCCAGAGGAAAAAAAAAATCAGACTGTGATATAATGCAACCATTTATCACTTTTAAGTTCCCTTTATTTCCAAAGTGAAGGAAACGTAAGTCAAAATTAAAGCACAGTGCTGGCAATTTGTGCTGGCAAATTGTGCCAGCCTTCAGTTCCTCAGAAATCAGCACTCTGTGGTTTGAGAGTACTGAAAAATGACTGCTGCATGCCAAAAGTAGCAGGAGATCCCTGTGTCTCTATGCTATTAACATAATTCTGCATTTCAGGTCTTTTTTGAACTCTGGTTTAATAAAAAAAAACAAAACAAAGTTCTGTAGGAAGCAGAAACCGTTTCCCACTCATCCCTTTTGATCCACTTCTGCAAGTGACCTCTGAAGGATCCGTAGTGCAGTCACAAAGGTACAGAGTTGTTGGTTTGGTTTTGCTCTCCTGGCATCAAGTTTTTCCTGTCTTATCTTTCTGTTGACTCCCAGCCAGGAGAATCTGGATGAATTTTCGCCAGTCCTCCTGTCTTTTCTGCACCCTGATGGGTAGGACATTCCACTAGGAAGCAGATGACGTGCTTGAGTCTTCTCAAGCTGGAAACACAGATGTGGACTCTCATCTTTGTGTGATGGTGGCACAATTGTCATCTCCTCTAGTGTGGCTTTACCCTCCTTCATAGTTTGCCACTTCCTCACATAATCTCTGATATTTTTGAACAGTCTTTGTGGGACATTACGTCTTTCTGTGTGATGAATATGAACTGAGGGTACCTGTGTGGCATGTAGGTATGAGATGGGATGGAACCAGACCCCCATGCTTGCAAATTAATTTTTGATTCTAAAGACTTAAGTCTTTGGTTTCTTCACTGCACTACTTCCAAAATGTGCAATATAATTTTCTTACATTTTTTTTTCAATATATTAGCAAAATGAAATGACTGCCACACTGTTCTGCAAATGTCCTGAAACCATTTTTTCTCCTTGCTGCTCCCTGCTCTGACTCCAGGTCCCAATATCTTTACAGATTGATGCAATGTTTCATAATCAGAGTTGCATTTAACTTCTTCCACATCGAAAATGTGTCAATCAATGTGTTCACAGAAATATCTGTCATTTTCCAATGCTCTTGGAAACATGAGCAAGTGAGCAAGTTTGACCTTGTCAGCAACCCAGATAATCAAAGCCAGTTTAAATGAAAGATTGTTCGCTGGCTAATCTAGCTCTTGACTTACTCCACTGAAGGCAAAATATTGGGTATTGCATTCTTTTAGGTCATAGTCAGTACTCAAAATATTGCATTTTCAGTTTGCTTACATGTTTTTCCTGGAGATATTCTTTGTGTATTGGATAGTTGTTTTTTGTTTGTTTGCTTTGTTTTTGTGTGGTTTTTTTTTGTTTCAGGCGCTTTTTTTAAATTTCTGTCTTTTTTTTTTTTGGCAATGAATAATGCTTAGTAATTTTGGAGCTCAAATACAGCCAAGATATCTCTGCATTCACCGATCCAGTCATGGCATATTTGTAACTATTTCAACTGAAAGGGCAATAAATGCTGCAACAGAATCATAACCAGATTCCATTGTTTTATCTTGTTCCTTCCACAGGTAAACCAAGAGCAATGTGTCTTCAAGATGAGGTTTGGATGCCAGTTTTGGTAGTGACTTATAACTTAGAGAGTACTATGTGGGTAGTAAGTAATTTCACATCTCTGTGGCTGGTAAAGTACTTCACAGGTTTCATAGTGGGAGGATGGAGCCTGTCCCTCTTGCTTCAGGTGTTTCCAGCTTTCAAATAAAAAACCATAATACTCACTGACCATTTCCCACCATAGTATAATAATAGTATGATAAAGGACACTATATTTCTGAAACTTGCTTGAAAGCAGGAAGGCAGGTTAGCAGTTTGACTGGCCTTCTGCTGTTTACCTTGGGCATCATGGAAACACCTCCCCACAGGCACCTGCCTCACTGACCAGCCTCCCCAACTCTGGGAATAAATCAGTGTGCAGGAACATGCTCAGCATTTAGAATATTCATGTCTCCAGGCTTCCTGCCTTTTCAAGTATCTGAAGGCTGGGCACCTGGCACACAAATTCAACCTAAAACAAATTAAATTAAATTTGCAGAACTGGAATTATCTTTAGGGTATTTTTTGGTTTGTTTTTTTTATTTTTAGGGTTTTTTTGGTGGCGGTGGTTGGTTTGATTTGGTTTGGTTTCGGTGGTTGATTGGTTGTTTTTTTGTTTGTTTGTTTGTTTTAGTTCCTTTTTTGTTGTTGTTTTTTTAATTATTTTTTTATTTCGACCTTTTTTCCCAATCTGGAGACAGAAGTCATTGAAAATAAAATCCAATTATTCTGAAGAATGGAAATGTTATGTTGCAGCAAACTCTAGCAGTCTGTGCTGAAGTACAGTGATATATTAAACTGCAGCACTGTAGTATCCTTGTCAAGCATAAAGTAAATACTTTAAAAATCTCCTTACTTAACTCTTAAATAGTTGTCTAAAATTTTTTTGTCCACTACTGGGCAGTGATGATGAACTTCATTTTCAGTTTTGGTTTTCTATATTCCTGTCACTTTGTGAAATATTTTTATGTGGTTCAGAACTAATATAAAAAATAAAAATACATATATGCTATATGATCTTGTGTGTGTGGAGTCTCTATAAATACTCTGCCTATCTGAAAACAGTTAGGGTCCCATACGTTACAAATATTGAACATTACTGTTGTATTTGTATAAATCGTTCCTTTAGCTTTCAAATATCTGTTGCTGTGAGGATATTTTAAAAGCTACATAAAAAGCAATAAATGTTATAAGAAATTAACACCAGTGAAAAATATTGAAGTGAGTACCCTGTATTCTTTGTGCACTGGAGGCATTTCAAGATGTTCAGTCCTTTTTCTTTCTGGCATAAATTCAGTTTCAAAGCAAGTTGAAACAACTAGTTGAAAATATAGTGAAAGAGTGTTTCTTCTCTCTGTAAATTCTGTCCTTTCTAGCCTGAAGTCATGACAGACTTTCCAGAACATACTTTGAGGGTAATATTAATAGGTCAACAGAGACAGGCATGAAGAAAGAATTTAAAGCTATTTATTATAAAATTAATTGGTTTGTGAAAGTTAATAGTTTAACTATTGACAAAAGAATCTGGATCAAAGAACACCATGAAATCAATCAGTTGTTCTTAAAAGGTAGCACAGAGACATGCATATTAAATAACACTGGCAGTAAATCATGTTAACATCAAAGATGTCATCTGAGACTAAAAGAACAATGACATTAGAAATAATAACATATCAAACATATTATAAGAAGCTACAAACATCTAATCAAGGATGATAACAGCTTGGCAATTCTGTATTACTTTTCATCATAGGAATTTAATGTATTTTAAAATTCCCACACTACTCTATCTAGTTTGTAGATTAAAGTGGGATTCAATTTAGGAGTTGGATAGCTTGCTGCCTGGATAAAGACAAAATAAAGACAAAACTGTGAGGGCTTGAACTTTAACTGTAAAAAGAGACCTCTGTCTTAAGTCATTTAAGATGTAGTTACAATTTCTGAAGAAGGGCACTTTCAAAACATTTACTTACTGTATGATAAGAAGCTGTCCAAGGATATCAACCTCCAGTACAAGAGATCAAATATCAGCCAAATATACTAGGAACGTTCTGAGGAAACTACTCTCCTTTCTGGTTCTGGCTCACTTTAAATTTTTTTCTGTTAAAGCAGTGTAGAGGGAAGAATAAAAGCTCATGCTCTGATGGTGTTTAATATTAAACATGGGAAAGCTTTAAGAAATGAATATGCATCTCTTATCTGAGAAAGAACAAAATGAAAATAGAACCTTTTACATTATTGATCAATGTTTTGGTCTATAGCTTGTTTAATAGTCTGGCTGAGATATTAAAGACTTAAACAGTAACAACTGTTAAAAGTGTTTTGAATTTTTCATTTTCCTCTGAGGGAAAATGAAATATGAGTTTATGTTTTTATGTGCATGTACACTGAGCTCAGGTTATCAAAATGAAACAATCATCTTAAATCCAAATTATATTCCAAATACGCTTCATTCATACCACGTAGTATTACCCATTTCCTCTAGAACATTAAACTTTGTGTGTGTGTGTGTGCATGTGTGTGACTTGCATTAGAAATAGATTTTCGGTAAAGGTTTTTGAAATACAGGACCTCAAGGGTAAACTTTTGCTCTCTTGTCTTCTCTTCCTGTAGTGATATTTTCAAATGATGTAATGAGGTATATAATCTGTTGGTTTGTTTTATTTTTAAGATAAATTTAGTCTTTCCATACTCATAATTGGACTTTGGATTTGAGACTCCCTGGATATTTGCCTCTCTAAACTTTTTTTCATCTCTGCTTTATCTCA
>WBMV01016876.1:3511081-3848647 GCA_013396655.1 Campylorhamphus procurvoides | reverse complement strand
CATTTTCTCATTTTTCCCCTCCCCCCCCCCCCCCAACCTTGCTATGGTCAGAGTTGACCAATTCCACAACATATTTTTCTTCATCTTTATTCAGGTCAGCTCAGCAAATTTAACCTTTTCTACCAAAAGACTGTCTCTTTCTTAAGCTGCTGATTTAAACATCAGAACTGTGACCAAGACACACTTCCACACTTCATTTTTGAGACAGATGTTTTCCTGTTTGAATAAAGAGCGATAAAATAAATGGAACTAAAATAAGCTCATTCTGAGTGAACAATGAAGAAAATGGAGACCACTTTTCATGCTGGGATATGTGAAAATAAAGACTAGCTTTCATGCTTTTCATTTCAGTGCTGTGAAAGAATAATAAAAAGAAATCTACAGGATTTTTTAGCATAGAAATGCTATGACAAGAGGCTATTTTTGTATTGTGATAGGAAAAGAAGGAATGTTGTTCTACAGACGAGAGTCCATACAAGCCAAGGATAAATAAACTTATTAATTCTCATTAATACATATAAAATGACAATCCCTAAAAAGTGGTGGGTTTTAGGGTCAGATAAAATTTTACCCATACTTACCTGGAAATAATCTTGAGGCAACCAGAGACAGTGCACACAATTTCACTGTGTCCAAACACTCTTCCCTCCTTGTTAGCAGCTGCTGGATTCATGTGTAGATCAGAGCACTCACTGGCTCACAGTAGTTTCCTCATTACTGGGGGGGGTGTGTGTGGAATTTAGGCAAGAAAACTTAATGAGCGTTGTCAATAGTGTAGATTTTCCTGTCATAATAGACCTCTGAAAGATCAAATGGAATACACAGAGTGAGGAAGAATTCTAAACACTTTTTTGATAGGAGCATACATAAGGATCAAATTTCTCTTTATAGTTAAAATGTTCAGGAATATTTAGTTAATTTGGTTTGGTTTTCCCTTATAAACTTTTGTAGCAGAAACACAAAACCTGGAAAGAGGGGGAAACCAGGTATAGTATTCCTCTAGAAGAAGCAAAAATTGAAGCCATTCGGTAATACAAGAAAAAATGAGACCTTGAATGAAAATGAGGAATAGTTTTTTTTGCAGTGAACAGATTAGTAGACGCTGCCTTAACTGAAAAGTGGACAAGGGATTTTGCTTTAAAATCCAGGTGTATGACACCATTGGTAACAGCTACTCATCAAAATGACTAATCAAAAATCGATTCTTAAGAACTTACTAATACATTTGTCAACTACTAGAAAACAACAAGAAAAAAAGAAAGTTTAAGCAAAGAGGAAGAGCTGCAAGGAATTAAGTGATAAACTTAGGAATCTACACTGAAGCCCTCAGGATCCATCACATACTTGCAGTTCTGTGTGTACTTATAATATGTAAATTCAATCTCCTTGACATTTACTCAGTAAGAAAGACCTTCCTGGCCCAGTTGGTCGAGTCACTTCTGATCTGCTCTGCAAAAAAAAACCAATTCTGTCTGAGAGTGGTTAAGGAGAGGCCACCAGTGATCCTGGAGGAGCACATTCTAGTCTTGGTGACACAACTCCCAGGAGTGGCAACACTGTCAGGAAATGCACATTGCTAAACAGTTTTTACCAGATGCTCTGGGAGATGTTTTAGCTCTCCTAGCTCTAATAAACTGTATCTAAACACCTGCAGTCTAGTTCTGAGCCTGTGAGAACATGAAAATTCCAGCAGGCTGTGGTAATAGTTGAGCTTTCTTATTTTAAATCCAGCCAAGAGGTTTGGCTTCTAAAATCTGGATACCCAAGAGGTTTCAGAGATTCTGAAAAAGCAAACTGTTTGAACGAAAATTTCCCCAAACTCATCTGAATTATTTGTACAACTGTCAAGATGTACTGACAAACCAGGAATATATTTCCTGGATGAAATTGGAGACCAGGCAGCATTTTAAATAAGTGTCATAACTTCACAGATGGTGGGTATCATATACCACAGTGAGTTGATGAATGTCAGATAATCTGAAGTGGCAATACATACTGATGTTTGCACTCCATTTCACATTAAGAAATGCATGATATTTTCATAAAAATAATTAATTATTATTAGACAATATATATTCATTTTAATCCTCATAAGGGTGGAAGGAATATGCAGCTATGGCACAGTTGATGGTCTGTAATTTCAGGATTAAAAAGGGTATTTTCAAGTCTTAAAGTGTCGGAGAACACTGTCTCAAAGGCTGCCAGAACAACCAGGATGAACAGTTTATCAATACCACAAACGGAAAACTACCTCAGAACTCAGAAGCTCATGTTTTAAAAGTTGTTTTGTAGTATAGTTAGTGATTTATTGTATTAGATAGACAGATATTCCTCTGTATGTTTTTTGGGTGGTGGTTACCCAGCTATCAGTTTCCTGTTGATTGTGTATTCCCTAATCTTTTACTGTCTGGCTGATGTGCTAATCCCATTGTCATCATGTGGAGTTAGCCAAGCCCTGTCTGTATACCCCTCTACTCCCTGTAAACCCATCCCCTCTTTGCCATGTTCCGCCCCCAAACTCCTCCCACTTTCCAAGCTCCTCCCTGAACCTATATAAGTCCCATGCTCCCATGAATAAACAGTTCTAGCCTTCCCCCTACCATCGGCTGGGACCGTCTCCCTTCTTTCCCTTACGGCACTTGGCATTAAAGTAATAGTTAAATTTTGTTCTAAGAAAATTAAGACAGTTATTATGAAACGTTATATCATGTGACATGCCTCAAGCATGTTCAAATTTCTGTTTGACATTTTCCGGAGTACTATAATCTAACATGACTGACAAGCTGCACTGTAGAAAATGGAGCTTGAAATAAAATTGTATTTTATTAAGTGCAACTATAGATAAAAGAGTCGATTCTACTTCGTATAATTTCTTAAATGTGAACTCAGTGAACTCAGTGAAGGCTGCTCCCTGTCAGAGTCTTTACATCACTGCTACATGGTCTCTGAAGAACTGGAATGAGGCAACAGTGTTTGCACTGATGTTAAGAGGTGCGTTAAGATGCCATGTTAAAGTTATTTTCATATGTGGAAATTCCTTTGCTATTTATCTGAATACTGTTGGATTGTGAGTGGTTTTAATTAACCAGTTCCCTGGTTCTTTTTTTTTTTTTTTTGAGTGTATTGTTAAAGAATTAGGGGTTTTGCTTGGATAATCCAAGTGAACTCCATTAGCAGAATTTTTATAATTAATCAGTATGAACAGAAACAACCTAATGAAATGAATGCATTTCGTAAGTAGTGAGGTTCATGAGCGTCACTTCTCTTTGGTTACTGGGAAGAGTATTCACTAATCCAACTACAAGATTAATTTCACTGAATCAGTGGCAAAGATATTTATTTTTGTTGTTCCTGAAAAGCAAAGTCTTACTGACTGTTTTCCTTTTGTTTGTTTGTTTGGTTTTTTCTGGTTTACACTTACAACTTCTTTAAGACAGCAAAATAAAATGACTACTAGGTGTTAAATGTAAGCATTCCCAGATGTATATGTTAAAAATATGAAAGAACCATTTGTCAAAAATTCCTATTGTTATTACAAGACCTCTAATGCAATTTGTGCATGCAACATACGATTTGTCTTTTTTGTTGTCTGCTTAAACTCAATTGTCTTTTATTGTCATGTATTTAAACTATCAAAAAGGTCACAGTATTTCCAAATATTTTATGAAAGTCTTATAGAGTCACACTGACTTAACTTATATAAGCACAAATCCATGATATCTACTGTATTGAGGCATGCACACTACAGTGCCAAAATGTCCTTTAAACAAAGTCAAGAGTGCTATAGACTGACAGGGCACAGGACCTTTTTGCTCACTGCCTAATCAATAAAAATTTTCTTATGTCAAAAGCACATCTTTCCTCCTGTTGCAATTCCAAAAAATGTAACATCCACCCAAGCTGCGCCAACAACTTTTTACTAACTTCAGTACAATGACCAAAACCTTCAGTATTACTCACAGTTATTTCCATTGAGCATTTTCAGTTTTACCTGGGCTGTTCTTTTGGGACATGGTGTCCCAAAGGAAACAGAGACAATTATAATGTTTCTATGAATCTAGGCTGGCTTGTAATGTAGACAAATAATACTGTTATCGAGCAAGTAATATTTCTTTAAAAAGGAGTCTATGCAGCAAAGGGGGAAGATGTTGGAAAAGTCTTTTAACTACAGCATAGAAATGTTTGATCCCTTTATCTATGGTTAATGCTTAGTTTTGTACCATATAGTATAAATGACAGAGACTAATGTGGCTTTGTGTTAGCTCCTACATCTGTGACTAATAGTCTGGTGCCAGCTATTGCAACCTTATTTACCTATATCAGTGATTAATATGTACTAGCATGTCTTAGTTTTCAGAACAAGGATGGTGTGTCAGAAGAAAGAATGAAAAGAGAAGCACATTATTATCTGGCCATGTATTTGAGACACTTTCAAGGACAGAAGATGCATTAGAAGGTCCAGAATCACAAAGGGGTAGTTTGGGGAATGGGATATTCCCAAATGACTACCAAAGACCCTCAAAAGACCCTATGTATATCCAAAGAAGTCCAAGGATATAATCAGCATATATACATGTATTCTGGAAATATGATGAATATGTACTAGAAATGTGATTAATATGCATTAGTTATATGAATATAACCTGATCTGTTAGGTTACTGGTGATGCATGTTTTGTAGCACTATCCTCATGCACCCAGCATGCTGAATAAAGTCAGCTTTCTAACTTAGTAAACTGGTGGGAGAGTTTATTTCCCAGTTTTTGGTGACAGTATTAAAAATCATTACTATTGTTGTTCTAGTAAATTATGCACTTCTATGTATCACAATTAAAATTAATATTCCAGAATTTAGAATTAATAATAATAATTAGAAGTAAAATAACAAGTATATTATTGAAAATATTATAAAACTACAGACCAAATACTTACTGAAATTCCTAGTATCGAAGTTTTAAAAGTCCATTTAATCTTCATAGGTTGCATATATCGTAGATGATCTAAATAATGAACTCTATTAAAAAGAGTGTACTTAAAGACATTCAATGACACAGAAACTGAGATGATGTCATTTCAATTATGCCTGCAGGTGGAAGATTATTATTTCTTCTACTTTGAAGACTGAAAATCCTGCGACTGAAATCCTGGCTAAAGTCCAGGTGTCTCTGCTTTCACTGAGGACTTCAAAAATGAAGATGAAACAATCAGATAGTGATAGGACACTAGGACACTACAGGGGGACTTGCTTTAAAGTAGAAGAGGAGAGTCTTAGATTAGATGTTAAGAAGAAATTCTTTTCTGTTTGGGTGGTGAGGCACCGGAACAGGTTTCCCAGAGAAGTTGTGGATGCCACATCCCTGGCAGTGTTTAAAACCAGGCTGGATGGGGCTTTGTAGGAGGATGCTCTCTGCCTGCGGTGCAGATGAAACAACTCGAACAATACCCTTTATGCTAAGCTATTGATGGTAAATGGAGAATGAGGGTGTCATCCTTCTTTTGGTGTTAAATATTACTGAAAACAGCCAGACTCATCAGTCCCAATGTTAAATCTCCTGAAACTGAGGTGAAGATGTGGCAGACTGGATAAAACACATGGATAAAGAAACAAAGAAAGTATATTACTGATAACTAAAGATGTTGAGCTAACACAGCTGGCCCAGAGACATATGACTGACAGTCAATAACTTTACATCACAAAAGTCCAGTCCCACCTTTCAATGGGAGGGTCTTCTAACATAAACCTTTTTGAAGTGTGTGTGTAGATTCCTTCCTTGACTGGGAATATCCCTCAAGGTTACTCGTCAAGGTTTAGTGAGAGATTTGTCCATGGTTGTGGGTATGGGCTGAGCAACATCAGTCTCTATTTAACAATTATTTTTGATAGCTTGAATATAATTGCTTCAATATAATTACTTTAATATAATTACTTCAATAATAATGTATTATCTTAGTAGTTATAGCGATTTGTACTGTGTAGTAAATAATTATTATTAATATATTTCAGTTTAGTTATTTGCTTAACAATTTTTAATAAATAAAAATATATTTGATTTGCCATTCTTAATCCTGCAGGCCAAAGTTGTATAAAGGTTCAATTGCAGCTATATAATCCTTTAGATATAAACAAAGTCTGAGGCGAAGATTGGATCCAGCTGTATTCAGACTCATCTCTGAGAAGGAGTTCAGAAAGCAAGAGAGTCCTTTCTGCACCTCATGACTTGATGGGAGGCTTTTTTACTAAGTTTTATCTGAACCTCCCATTCTGCCCATGATGCTGTTCTAGTGGAAGGTGTCCCTGCCCATGGCGGGGGCATTGGAACCAGATGATCTTCAAGGTCCCTTCCAAGTCCAGCCCATTCCATGATTCTACAAATCTGTCACCCATTTATTTTCGATGGGACATTTTAAAGTATCGTAAGCTCTAAAACATTTTAAACAGTAGGTTTGTAAGAGTTTAAAGGTAAATAATTGGTGCCAAAGCTGCACAAAATGAATGCTTGAGAGTTCTAGAAAATGTAAGCAGATAATGCAAGAATATGCACCAAAAGAAGGTGGTGCACAAGGGTCCTTTAACCAGCTGTGTTCATTCATCACTGTAGAAACAACAACGGGTGTTTCAGCAATGCCCTTCTACTAAATTAATCTTTGCTGGGAAGCTGATGCTCTTTGGACTCCCTGCACAGTGCTGGGCTTGTTCTTTGAATGCACCAGCTAGTGCAGTAAATCTCTACTCTTTACACACACTGAAAGGCCCAGACTGGTCAATCCTCAAGTAAAGCTTTCTGAGGCTTTGAAATAGGTATTCAGTATCTCTGTTGGCTAGGTTCGGGAGTGGCAAAAAGCATCTGCCTCTCATCCAGCATGCCAACTGGGGAGGAATACTGCGGGCAACAGAGGTCTGTTGATTTGTCTGCTCCTAACAGTCCCTACTTCCAAATTTTACAAAAACAGTGCATGCACAAATCACAAACAAGAAACGATTTATTTGATGAAACTCCCTGTTAATTGTTTTGTAAGACAAGACCTGTCTACGCAAACAGACCGGACCTTCTGCCCTCAGTATGATAAACCTGGTCTTTTTCAAAAGAAGTGATTTTCAGCATTCCTTCTTGGGGGAGCAAGTCATACACTGGAGGAGGACATGGATGCCATCCTGAGGAGCTTCAAGAAGCTGAAGGAGTTTCCAGCAAGAACCACATAATGTTCGACAGTACCTGAGGTAAACTCCTGTACCTGGGAACACTCTGTGTTTTGATACAGGCTGTGAGCTGACCTGCTCAGGGACAAATCTGCAGAAAGTGGTGTGGGGTCCTGCTGGATGGGAGTCAGCAGCGTGCCCTGGCAGCAACAAAGTCTAACTGTTGGTCGGTCATTAACTAAACGATCCCAGTTTTGGGGGTGAAAACTGAGACATTTTATTGAAACTCGTGCTACATTATATAGAACCGAGATACAGGGTATGTTAATGAGGAGGTAAGACATGTTAATGAGGGAGATTAACTATGCTAAGTAGGATTTAGGCAATCCAGTTCTGGTTTTCATCATAAGGTAACTTTTGCTGACAAGGACTAATTAGGGAAAACAAACGTTATCTGCAGGCCTTGAAACATCTCCTCAGAATTTTCCCAGATCTTGTAAAAGTGGGAAAAGAATTATAGATAGCTGTAAATCGTCCATCCTTGATCAAGTAATTTATGAGGCAGGCTCTTCTCTTATCGAAGGAATTTCCATCTGGTAACATTTGTTTATCTTCCCCAACATCTAACCATGTGGTGAACTAAACTACCAAGTACATAGGCAGACAGATGGCTGGAGGACATGCTTGGGCCTCTCCTGTCGGAGTACAAAAGAGATATTCAGAAACTGTAGAGTCCCATAAAAGGCAACACAAATGATGGCAGGAAGAAATGTTGGACTGGTTCCTCCAAGTCTCCAGATCTTCATTTACAAACAAAGGTCCTGTTGCAGAACTCTTGATCATATTAGTAAAGTTTAGTAATATGAATCCTTGGTTTTTATTTCTGGTGTTGGAAAGAACTGACTTCAAACATCTGAAGTGAAAAGTTGTAATGATGTCTTGATGAATTGGAGAAAGCAGCAAAGTAAGCTGGAGAGAATATTTTTTTTTCCCCATTACCTCAAAGGCTCCCTTTTCTTCAAAAGGTATTGAATGTTTAAAGGTGGTAAATGACTAGTAAGAATGAAACTTGGCAATTCCCAAAGGAAGTCTATAATGAGCACTTTTAAATAAGGAGATATGTAGTTGTCAAAGCTGCTATGCTTTAATATTAAAAAAAAATAAAAAAGAGAGAGAAACGTGCAGTGAATAAAGGAATTATCAGACTCGGGGTGAAAAAACCATGCTCACTAGAAATTTAAGCTTCTTAGCACTGCAGATCAAGAATTTTGCTGTTCTATAAAGCAAAATTCCAGACAGGACTGAGGTGTCTGTGTGAGGGGAAGGGGCAATGCTAAATGTACAGCCAAGGATTAATGCTGTTACAGAACTGAGGGATGGAGAATGAATTCTGTTTATGGAGTGAGTTCAGAGGTAGCCACATATTGACTCTCTACAGCAGCAGTACCCTGCTTTCCAGGATGCTAGCACTGGCACAAGAGATCCTGGCAAACATATTAACTCTGCATCTCACTTTGCTGCCTTTTCACTGTTGCTTCTTTGGTTACTGACTGTGAGTAGATTTAATCCTATGACTCACTAAGGGCTTTTCAGATATTGAAACACCTATAACTTATTTAATAAGTGATTAAAAATGCCATGTTAGAGGTATCTGCATTCATTTCCAGTTTCTATCTCTGAGAATTGGTACACTTACTCGGGAACTCTAAAGTTGGTTGGGGTGTCTCACTGAGCTTTGATGTACTACCTTATATCTTGAAAAGGTAACATTATTCAAGAGGCTTTTTCCCCCTTGCCAATAGCTGCAAGAAGATAGTAATAATGGTGGCAAGAGATCTGGCATGTTATCTATCCTGTGAAATACATATTGTACGCAAGGTCACTAGGGAACATAGGGATTCAACCAAATGTGAGTAGCAGTCTGTGATGCTGGAATTCATTTATCTTCCACACTTGTGGGTTGTAATGTATTGTGCAAAGCCTAGTGGGATTTTATACTGATACTTTCTCTCTGACTACCTAGTTTACTACAGCTTGAGTTGCTGCCATGAATCCTCATTGGAGATGAACCTTGAAATAGATAAAAATCAGCATATCCATCCTGTGGGAAATCTCTATATTACAGAGTTTTCAGACAGAAGTGGAACAAAAATTCATGATTTTGTCTAGTTCAGCCAGTTTTATTTGGACAACCATGGCCATTGTCTCTGGCTCTGCTGCAATCACACAGATTTTGTGATTTTCCTTCACTATGCACTCACACTGAGCAAACTCCATGAGGCTACTTGAAAGAAACCTCTGGCATGAGACACAGCTGGACACTTGTGAATGCTTTGTAGAATGACAAATAGAAATAAAACAGATGTTCAGATTCACCTGGCTTTAAACCATGAAAGCTATTCAACTTACACGCCTCTACACCATGGGTGGAAGCTGTGTTTGACTGGAAGAACACATGACAGATCTTCATTTATTAAAAACATAAAGGTCAAAATAAGAAAATAAGAGTATTCACTTTGCACTGAACAGAATTAAACACAAACCTGAACTACAAAAGTAGGTAATAAGGTAGCTTTCTGGTTTTCAATTATTCCAGTCTGAAAATATTAGCTTCTGTGGATTTTTGAATGAGGAACAGCTGGTAAATCCAATCCACACTTGTTCTTTCTGTGAGACTTGCAAAATTAATTGGCCTTTATTACTGAGTTTTGAAGAAAGGGAAAACAAATGGTATGTTACTTTTGAGCAGGTGCATTTTCCAGGAGCTGAGCTGACTTCATCATCTCCTGTCCCATATGAAAGGGTTTCCACATAGAATAAAAATTTCTCGGTTCAAATTTTCACCTGCTGTGTATTACCACAACTAAAAATGAAATATCTGGCTTTAGAACTGCTATTAAAATTTTTGTGTCAGGTTTTCAGTTTATCTGTAATCAGTGGTAAAAGTTAAACATTTATTGAAGAGGATGTATATGATCTCTATACTAAGTAGGTAGGTGTGGAATGAGAGTAGATGGGAAGGTTTTATCTGAAAATCCACAATTTGTTTGATTTTGAGTGTCTACCTGAGATGCAGTGAAACACAGCAAAGAAATAAATCAGTATGTATGACATTGCCTCAGTTGTGTATGCAATTTCAGCATCAAACCCTATCTTTTGAATAAAAGTCCTCTGATTAGAGTACCCATGCACGTAAGTCTATAACTTCACAGGTGAAGTTTGTCACAGCATCAACTATCAACTATCAGCATCAACCTTCAAAAAACCTAGGATTAAGACTTTTTTTGTCAGATCTTTAGAGGCTATGAATTGCAACAAACTGTGAAATTCTGCTCCTTAAGAAAGGGAACAAGCCTGATGTCAAGTCTGGTTGCAGTTAGTTCGGGGTTGGTGGTGAGAAAGTCTTAGATTCTCTTCCTTAAAAGAAGGGTTGCACAAGGGGATATAATACCACCCTTTGCTTGTAGGGCTTGTCTCTCATTGTCCCCAGGAGTCTCGTTCCTTTCTGCATTCCACAGGGCTGCAAAAATTTCTTACAAGATAAGTTTGGACAGTATTCTGGCTTCTAGGGATGGTGGAGGTGATAAAAGTTTAAAAACCAGGCTCATCTACTCACATGTTATCTAAAAAAACAGAACTGCCTCTTTTGGAGCCATTTTTGAATCAATTTGTTTTTCTTACTAACCACTCTCTACTCAGAGTCCTGGTGAACTTTCACAGGGAGCAGAAGATCAGGGTTCAAATGTCCTCCTGCTGGTGACAGCCTAAAATTTAGGTTTTTTGCTCCTGCATTCATGTTTCATTCACAAGACTGAGGGGTATTGCACTGACAACATGCTCAGTGGTAGTCTAAACAGGGAAAAACACTCAGATTTTTTAACCTTGAATAAACTGAAGTGTTGGCATGGCTCAAAATATAAGGGGCAATAGAACTAAATCTCCTGATATAAATGCAGCATCTTTGATGCTGGGGCATCTGGACAAGAAGGCAAGGATTTCACATACTTGCTTTCTGTGGTACGTACCTACACACAAGTTTACAAAGTCACTTAGGCTCCTAACTTCCATTTAGGTTTAATTTAAACTGGATGAAAGCTCCTAAGTGCCATTGAGAATCTGAATCCTTAATTTTAGTTAAAGTGAAGCTTAGGCACTTTCGTATTCAGAGAATTAATCACTATAAATCTGGGCTGAGTTCCAAGTTTCAGCAAGATTGAAAAATTGATGGATACATGCTATTCTCTTTAGATTTCCATTCCCCAAAGGATGTTTTAGCCTGTTTGATGGAAACTGAATATTAAAGGTGTTATTTAACTTCACACTGTCAGTGAGCAAAAATGTAGTGAAATAAAACCGGAGACTATGTCTCTACATAAGAAATGGCTCTTTGAAAAAAGTAGGGGCATACTCAACTATCCTATATTTCGTGAAGAGAAAAATACTGCACATTATTCCATGTCAGATTTAAATTTTTAAATTCTTTTTTTTAATCTGTTATATCAACATGATAAACCAGGACATATGTATATGTTTGTATATATTTACAGGAGACAGCAATATATCCTTGCAGTAAATAAGGCAAGTGGAAGCCTGGGCTGGATTAGGCAAGACACTATCAGCAGGTTAAAGGAGTTGATGCTTCCCTGCTGCTCATCCCTGGTGAGATATGTGTGGAATGCTGTGTCCAGTTTTGGGCTCCTCAGTACAAGGGGAGACAGGGACATACTGGGATAAGTCTGACGAAGGACCACAGAGGTGATTAAGGGATTTTCCTCTGAGGGAAGGCTGAGAGCTGGAACTCTTCAGTCTGGAGAAGAGATGGCTCAGGAGAGATCTCATCAATGTATAGAGCTACCTGAAGGGAGAGTGCATAGGACACAAAGCCAGGCTCTTTGCAATGGTACCCAGAGACAGGACCAGAGTCAATAAGCACAAATTGAAACTGTTCTGTCTGAACATCAGGAAAGATATTTTCATGGCAATGGTGAGCAAGCACTGGCACAGATTGCTCAGGGAGGTGATGGAATCTCCATCCTTGGACGTATTCAAAAGGCATCTGGACATGACCCTGATCAACTGGCTCTCGGAGGCCCTGCTTAAGAAAGAGGGCTGTAAAAAACAACTGCCATTTCAACTTCAACTTTTTTGTTGTATTTGTGGTAAATACACATATAGATGGGTATGTGTGTGTGTACATATGTGTATTTATGCACACATGATTAACATAAATGAACATATACTTAATTGAAAATATATATGTCTATATGTCTATCATATATATCTATATCATAGATATAGGCTTACACAAGTACATATTAATATATGCACATTATATGCATTGTTATATATATAAATATGAACTTTACCATTTTCTCCCATTTACAATTTGGACTGGATAGAAATTTTTTAAGAGAAATGTAATAAAAAGATGTAAATCATATACAGCTGGTTGCATCCTATTTGTGTTCTATATGCAGAGGCTTAAATATTAAGCAATTACAAAGCATGTTCTATTTCAAATAAGAATATGTATTTTAGCCAAGCAAATGAATAAAGAAATAGAATATTATCAATATGCCACAGATAGCAGCTACATCTTGTATTTGTTGTCACTTCTGTCTAAGGAGTGGTTGTCTGGGAGATACTACTCTGACAATGTGAGTCCTTTCACATTTTCTTGGACAAATATCTGCAAGTCACTTCTCTTGAGTTTGTGTTGTCCTTCATTTTCCATTCCCTGCATATTTGTCCTGGAATTCTGGACATGATGGTATATGATTCTACTTGGTTGAACAGATTGTTTTTTATATACTACCCAGAAAAACTGTTTCTCCAGTTAACCACATAAAACTTTGCTAAATTTGAAATTATTTTTTTGTTTGTCTATTGAAAAAAAATGCCATCCTCTGAAGTTGAAAACTTTAGTTTTCAATTGGGATAAAATTAGAAACTAGTGATAATTATAGCAAAATATTCTTGCCCTATTTCTTTTTTTCAAAATTAACAGAACTATAGTCTTTGGTGGTTGGAAAATAATCAGTTTCACTAGATCTTCTATCTTTCTCTAAGGAAAGGAAAAGGAGAAAATATAAGTGAGAAAATCTACTTTTGATGGACTCCATCTACATTCTGATCAGATAACTTAAGTGAATCCTTTTTGAAGTATGCAATTTATCTGTGTCAGGGTTATTGTAAAGGACCTCAATTTTAGCCCTTATAATGAGATGTCTACTTTGCGATGTCTGTAATTTGATTTTCTCATACCTTTCACCTATTTGTAATAACTACTCAGAGAAATTCTTCATAGAAAGGAAGAGTGCCTTTAACTTAATAAGATTTTATCCATTTTCTAAGTGAAAATGTATATTTGTAGCACATGGACTAGAAGAGACAAACAATGTCAGTTTAATGTAGTGAGTTATTTGAAAGCAGCCATTCATTCATTAAACATCACTATTTGCTTCTGCTCCTGACTCAGTAGTTACCTGTAGGTTTAACTGGTACCTATTTTTCTGAAAAACTCCCACTTCTTCAAAGATTTTGTTTTGGTAACAACTTTTCTCTTTGGAGTTTTCCTGTCCAATATGTTGCCACAGAGCATTGTCATACTTTGATTTGCAAGTTCACTTATCTTCTTTTTATCAGCTTTTTGCTCAAAATAGCTCAAACTGAAACAGTGAGGGAAATAAAGCTAGTCCAGTGAAACATTGCAATGTAATGAAATCTACATTTATTCCAAACAGAAAAGTCAATAATGGCAAACCCATGGGAAGCTCCCTTCTGTACAGAAGAAAACAATTAGGTGTTTGGTGTTCTACATGACTCTTAATTTTATTTCATGTCTATCTTTTTATGAACTATAAAAATAGTTCATAAAATTGTGTAATATGTGATCAAGATCTCCACCAGCATCCTCCTGCATCCCGAGACTATGTGAGATTTATGATAAGAAATATTATTGCTTTTGTACTCACGGTTATGGGTGATAAGTATTGGCAATACTATTTAAAATGCACCTACTCCTTGCCACAGTACAACATACAGAACTAAAAAATGCTGAACTCTTAGGCCTGCTTTAAATTTTTTTGTACCTGATGAATAGTGTGTTTTTCTGTACCTATTTATTTCAGAAAAGGAAAAAAAAGTGTTTGGAAGTGCTGATGACTTCAGTAGAGATGGTGCTCACTTGTTACTTTCTTACACAGTCTATTTGATTTTTTTAGGTTTTTTTCATGCTTTCTCTAGCTGTTAGGATCATTTACTTCTAATAAACGTCATGCCAATTAAATAACTAGTTGTACAAAGAAATTTTATCTATTCATTTTGTCTTGTGAGATTTTTTTAGTGTACTGAAATTCTGGGGTGTTTTGAAAGATATTATTACTTGATTCTTTGAATGACTGGTGTAGAGAACAGCAGAGAGTGAGATGAAGGACATGGTGTGCCTAAGGCTGGGGAACAGTGCAGGAAAGAATGTGACATTTTATGAAAGACAGGGATGAAAAAACAGAGGGAATATGACTGCTATCTCAAAGAAAAGGCAGAAGCCTCATTTGAAATAACAGTTCTCTGAGAACTGCAAACCATATTATTTCTAAGTTTTTGCAATTAAAAAGCCAAATACCTGGAATTCTCATTAATTTATCGAAGGATCAAATCAGTTATTTTGACTTAATATTTAATTAGCCCTCAGAATTTAGCTCACAATTTCAAATATGGGCAATAGGAATGGATTTAGTCTGCTGAAATTAGGCACCTTGAGTATCAGTTTTTAGTATACTATTCATTTTCTTGAGTCCCTCAAAAGCAATAAGAGCAGAAAAATGCAGAAGTAGGAGGTAGGTACTGTGTATTCTCAGCTGGGCAAGCAATTTCCATTGTCCCTAAGGGGGGATGCTACTTCACTTGTCTAAGATCACTGTGCCTCACCTTATTAATCTTTAATAATTGCAGGCTACACCATCAAAGTAAATGGTTGCTTTTGTTTTGAAAGCAGCAGGCATCACAATTTATTATTTATAAAATTTTCAGATGGCTAATTTTCTGTAACATTTACATTTCCTATTTAACTGCAACTGATACGCAAAAAACTATATGAGTTTGTTCTTGCAGGAAATTAATTAATTTATAAGGTGTTGAACTGCAAAAATTAATTTTATCACAGTGTTAGTCATCTCAAAATTCCAGTTGCCTTCCAGCTGAAGCATTGACAGCTCTATCAAAAAGCACACATGGGCCAGATTCACAAAGTATTTTTTTGCTGTACTGTATACTGACCAAAATGTATCTATCTAAGCCGAAGCCAGGAGGCCATGAGATCCTCTTCCAGACTTCATGTACATTTTTGTCACTCAGATCTAAAGTAATTACCTTAAGCCAGCTGAGGTTCACTTGCTCTTGAATGCTCCGGAACTTGACGAAGGAATATAGAGAGTAAGAAGCAGAAGGAAATCCACTGATCAGTCCTCAACCTATCTTGATCTCTTCTGCAAAAAGCTGAAGGTTAAGAAGTACAAAGTGCTTTTATGTGGAATACTTCCACCCATCATGACAGCAGAAGCTTTGGCAAATATGTTTACTTAAGCTAAGGCACAGTATATAAAATACGAAATGACTCAGTTTGCTCTTGTTCGTGACTCTTTTGAACTCAGCCCTCTGCAAAGTTGTCTGCTAGGATGACAGGAAAGAACTGTAGTATTTTAAAGAACCTTTGAAGCTTCAGAGGTATGTAATTTATTTGTGTGTAATGAATGGACCCAACCCTGGCATTTCAGTCTGGTAGGATGGAAAAGAAATCCAAAGACCACGTTGCAGAAAAAGAGCCTAATTTATTGACCCATAACAGGTGAGACAGAATACTGCTAATAAACTGGTTAGTGTGGTGCATGCACAGATTTACTCTACATAGGAGAAAAGAGTTCATGGGAGTTAGTTCTTGTAATGTAACAATTCACACTCCAGTAGTATGTGATGTGTTCTCTTGGAACACAACATATCACATAAGTTATGGCATTATATGTGCTAGTTTCTCTGAAAAGTCTTTCTTGAATTAGTTCTGTTCAATTCAATGGTCATTTATGTGTTAGGGACTGTTTTGTTTTCATCTGGTTGTGCGTTCTTTTCAGTGAGTCACCATCCATGGGAAAGATACCTGCTCAAAAAGAAACATCAGAGTAACTATAATGTCAGTCTGTATTGTGAAATAATGTGTTGTATGAAATTAGTTCTGGATATTCATATACCTTAGTTCAAAAGAGAACTAAGATATTATGCTAGCCAAGAAATAATCCCTCTCCCTTTAAATTTAGAAAAAAGAACTTTAATTAGGGAAATATATATATATATAGAAAAAAAATAACAGTTCTTAACCGCAACACATATATATATATATATCCAGAAAAGAACCAAACAACAACAGTCTGCAACAAACCCCTCCACGCCCCAAATGACAAGGCAAAACAGTCAAAAGGGTCCTCTTGGCTACGTCCCAAAAGGGGAATGCAATTATATCCACGGACAGCAGGTGGCGCTGTGGCACCTCTGCAGCTGGCGGCTCCCTCTCTCCCAGGGGTTGCAGTTATATTTACGGACAGCAGGTGGCGATGTTGTGCCCGGCCGGCTGGGCTCTCCCCTCAGGTGAGATGGAGGGCAGTTCCCAGGCTAGCTCCCATGAGAGGAGAAGTGGAAAAAAGTAAAGCAGCAACAATCCTGTCTTCGCAGGGGCAGGGAAACCGGGGCTTTTCTCCCACCTCTTTTCCTTACGGCAAGCTTTGTATTGGTTATGGTCACTCATGGATGAACACAGTCGAGTTGGGAAAGGAAGAAAAGGAACACAAATCTAGTATCCAGTGATGCTGGGATCTCAGTGTCTGTGTCCCCATCCTCCTCACTCCCACGACAGACTGAGCTCCCTGACCTGCGCAGAAAGCCAGAAACACCAGCCCCTTGCCCCTCCCTCCCCTGCTGGGGGAAGATCCCAACAAAAGACCTGGCCACAGTAGATAATATCTGCATATGCATGTCTTTTGTCTCTTTTGTTAAACATCTTTACTGACACTGGGGCGTTGGCTCCAAGCTATTTGGAAGGAATTCCAGCTTGGGTTTGAAACTGTAACATCATATCAGACATAAGAGTTGCACACTGGAAGGTGAAAAGAAGAAAGAATACAAAATAGTCTGAACTAAAAAAAAAAATAAAATTTTTCCCTGTTATCTGTAATCAGAACATCAATTTTTAAATTCAGAATTTTCCTTTTTCTGTTGTTTGTAGAAGATAAAGGGAAAGAAAAGCAGGAAAGAAAAGCGTCTTTACTTAGTCAGAGGCTAATTAAGGTACTAATAAAGTTCAAGTGCAAATAACAAAAGGAAATCATGTTCTGCAACAGAATAAAGTAATTTGATAGTGTATCTCAGGAAGAAAGCTAAAAAGCATTGTAATACAAAATTAAGCATTTAACAAGGCACAGCATACACACAAAGCACACTAATTCACTGTCCATTTCAGACTGATATCTGGGACATCAGTGGCATGAATTTATTTTTCTTATTTTCTGGATTGACTTGCATCCGTGTTCACCTTATCCTCATGACCTCTGCTGAAAGGTTTTTAGTGTTTGATGGTACTGATGGGGATCATTTATATTGCTTATTTTCTCAGATTATGCAAACGGGTATGGAAATGAATCATTAAAACTTGTAATATTGCTCATAACCATTTCAATAGATCTATGAAACCTACAGTGCAGCCCCCCATGGCAGGAGGATTACAACTAGATGACCTTTAAGGTCTCTTCTGATCCAAAAATTTCTGTGATTCTGTGATTTTTAAAGATTGAAACAATTTTTATTGGTCCTTATTCTATAGTCCTACAGAGTATTTTTCATACTGCATGCCAAACAGATGACATCAACTTTCTGATCAGTAATTGTACATGAAATGACATTCTGAACTAGTTAGATATTAGATGCATTTCTTTGTAGTTGCTGTAGTTGCTTCAGATATGATATCTCAAATTAGCACTTTATGAGCATTTCAGTCTGATAACAGAGTGCTCATGAAATTTTTTGGTTATATTTCTCTGTTCAGTTTCACTGTTTCTTCATATCCTCTTGTCTTTACATGGAAATGCTGTTTTGACATCTATCTGTTGTTCTTAGATCAATTAAAGAAAGCTTTTCATAACTTCTTTTCTTCCTTCTCAATTATTTTTAATAATTATATTTTAATAATTTCAGTCTTGAAATTAATGGTCTTTAATTTGAGTTTGACCACCTCCACTGCAAATGACTGCTGAAGGTCCTCATATGAGTCCTGCACTACAGCTCCACAGAGAATGTGTGCCTAAGTCATACAGCAACCAGCAATCCTTATCCAGCATTGGTCACTGTCTATTTTGTTGTTTATTTCTGATTAAATTTGTTTCAGTATTTCACTGAACTCATCTTTCTTTCTCCTTGCACTTTTTGTTTTTAGCTAACTTTTGTTTTCCTTCCTGGGGGGATCCATTAAGGCATCCCTATAAAACAGCAGAGAATATCGCCCGAATATTCTTTTTGGCCTATTTTCTGGGAAATCACTCATAATTTCCTTTCCATTACCTGGTCTGCATTCTGCTAAATCAGGACATTTTTTCCGTATTCCTGTATTCTTAACTCCACCAATTTCACAGTACTGAGAAATTAATGATGATCAAGTTGCTTCCCCCTTTTCCCTGCAGTGACAAGGAATCAAATTATATTGTTGTCCTCTAATTAGAGAATTGCTGTAAGTCTTCTGCTAATCCTGTTGTTTACCATATTTGCAGTGACTGAGATATTGCTTTTCAATATCCATGATTAGATCCCCATTTCCCCCCATTTTGTTCTTCCTGTCTCTTTCAGTTCTTCCTTACATTGTGCCAGTTTCTGATATTTTGCAGCATGTAGGCATCAAGTACAGGATGAAAGGTATTGGGAGTCACATGGTTTTCTTGATTAAATTTAAAGCTCTAGGAAGGCAATCACAGTCCTTTTTTGAGTAAAAATGAAGATAAAGTTATTTTTCTTTAACTACAAGAAAAAAAAAAAAAGAAATTCCTTAGCTAAGAAAGGGTACTACGTATTATCCCATCACTGTCTCTCCAGTCCTTCTTGGTGAAGGAACCTTTTTCTTAGTTGTAATTATGTTTACTTGGAAAGACAAATAGGAAAGGTTTTCATGAAGTAGTCATTTGTTCCAAGGAAATCAACTGTGAACAGGGAGTTTTTGCTTAATAAATAACCCTTAATCACTATCCAGTGACGATACTCAGTGGCGCAATAAGCTATTCACAGTTTACCACTAAGGAAGAGCTAATAAAAATTATCCTTTTAGGCAACATCTATCTAAATATTGAGTTTATTCTATGAAAGGCAGGAGCAGCTGGACTGTATGAAGAGATGAATCTATTAAATAATTAATAGCTGTGTCTCCATCAACATAAGACCTTCTGTCTATTACTTACACAGACATGGAATGCCATTTCATTATTTCTGCCTATAAAAATGTGAAAACATAAAAGCTCTTGCTGTAGAAACAACCCTGGCATCTCCTTTTAAAATTTATACTTTTTAATTTCCTGTTGTGTAAATCTTGAATTATATCCCATTTGCATTATGAATTTATATTTATGCTTGTGCAAGCAAAGCCTGCATAAAGAAGAACAAAGTGTGTGGAATTTTAATTTAAAGTTACTGTAATGCTGATAAACACAGAGCTATGTTGTATGAAATATGGTAATGGATTAACAACTGTGTCTTGTTGGTTTTGTTTTTTTTTTTTTTTTGTCTTGAGTCTCTGAATGTTTCTCACAACTGCAGATGTCAGGATGCTTCTCTGGACATGTGGAATGACAAATATTCTCAGATCTGCAGGCCTTCCTGAAGGTGGCTCCATTTGATAAAGGTTAAATTAGACAATCCAGGATCAGATGAACTACAAATTCTTATCTGAGGGATTGGTCAGAAGAGGGAAAAAAAAAAGAGAAACAAACAACTGCTCAGATAACAGGTATGAAGAATGTCATGAAAGAATCTCCGTTAAATAGTTCCGGGATTTTACCAATATATTCTTAAAATTAATAACAGAGCAAAGACTATACAAAATATCAACAAAAGAGCCTTTGCTTATTACAGTGTGTGTCTCAGTCTCAATTCTGAACTGAAGACTGTCTTAGCTAGTAATTTTCCTTTCTTTTTAACTCTGACTACTAAAAAGTGTAGGTTCACTAGACTGTATCTCATTCACACATAGTTGTTTCCAGCTTCAGTGAAATAAAGAGACAGAGAACAAAAGATCTATAGAAGAAGCTTGTGTATTTTAGGATAGTGCTCAATTCTGCCTCAAATTACTTCAGCTCAGGATGTAGATGAAAAGATAAAATGAACAAAGCTTCATTTCAAAAGAAATTCTAAAATAGGGAATGGAAAAGGAAATTAAATTTCAGTGTACTTCAGAAGAACTCTAGACTGAAAGACTTTTAAAACCAGAGAATATGATTATATTTGTCTGCAAATTTAAAAATAAATAATAATAAAAAAGAAATGGTGAAAAAATTTTAGTTACATTAAATTCCAGGTTACTAACAGTTAACAACTTCCATCTATATTCTATTAGCAAATAATATTTGAACACTGAGGCTTTCCATGATGTTTTAATGACTCAGTGACAATGAATAAATAATGGGAAAAATGGTATTTTTCTGATTGCAGAAGATAAACCTTTAAAACCCTACAGAAGTCTGGTATTTACTCAGGATGTTCTGGAAGTCTATAGAGCTCTACAGAGTTACTTGAACCTGGAGTAATGTTTGCCTCACAACTCAGGTAGAGCATCTTTGAAACATAATGCATAAATTAAACATTTCCTGTTGGATACATTTTTAGAAAAAGGCTTTAAACCTACTTTAGGTACTTCAACATTGTTCAAAGTATCATATGCAATATTTATATAAGTTCTAGCTTCCCATCAACCAGTAATGTCTTTTATATCTTTTCCAAGTCATCTTTCTCAAAGTTCTGTCATAACCCCCGATAAATTAATGACGACGCTAAAATCAACCAGTTAAACTTGCATATGCAGAAGGCTTGCATATGAACAAGTGTTTGTCATTAAGAGTTAAGGCAAATAAAAAAAAAAGTGTTCATTGTCAATGGTTAAACATATTTACAGGAAAACAAAATCATAACTTCATCTACAGCAAGGGGTTAGAAAACAGCTTTCTCTGCACTTCCAAGGACTTTCAGATCTTTGATGTCTGCTCATGTCAGATAAATATAAGTTGTTGTCTATTTATACCTTTCATGTATGCATATATATTGGAATCCATTAAGTATTTAATACCTTGGGCATAGAATGGAATTTTAGCTTTCTAATTAATAGCACAGAGAAATCCTGAGAAAATAGAACAGCATTCCCCCAGAAGATGAATCACTTCACTATGAAATCTGCTAGAAAAAAAATGCCTTTAGACATTTTTCTGTCTTGAACTGAAATAGATATGAATGTTACAGGCATGTGCGTACTTATCTGAGATAAATAAAAATTGATTTCATCAAGTGAAGAAGGGTTTTTTGGTTTCTGGTTTTCAATACATTGGGAATAGACTCCCCAATATAAGAATCTTATCCTGCACTCGAGAAAGACTCCTAAAGAATTCAGTAAGGAAGGAGGTAGAGAGAAGAGATGAGTACATAAACGAAGACTGGGAATTACAGTGCATAATCACAGAAACACTAGTTGTTCTATCTGTTGGCAAAACATGAAAAGAAATAAGCTCACAGAGAAACCTACAGTTAAAATTTTTGTGTGGTTTATTTTGAAGAAGTCTTTGAAAATTCATATTGCACAACTCCTGCCTCTGTAAGGATTTAGGTAGACTTGGAAAAGTGCATGTGTTAATTTTGTGAAACAGTCTGAGTCTGAAGACAGTTTGTTTTCTTCTTTCCGCTGGAAAGTTAAAATATGAACTTTGAAAAATCATTGTGACCTGGGGAAGTTCAAAGCTGTTCTTCTTACTGTTTGCCCTGTAACACACCAGATGCTTTCTATATATCTTTAACTTTACCTATTATTTTGAATTTTTGGGGTTTTGTTTGTTTGCTAATTTGTTTTTTTTTGTTGATGGTTGTTTGCTTTTTAATAGGAAATAGAAGTTAAATATTTAAGTAGCTTATTGTCTTTTGGTGATTGTCTTTGTTTAGAAGAGTAGCACACAGTCTTCTGTTCTCTAAATGACTATTTGACTCTCAAGAAAATGCATAACTTTTAGGCTAAACAAAAACAAGAATTAAAAAAGTATTCTCAAGAAAGGCTAATGAATTAAGTGGCTCCATGTAAATTCTAACTAATGAATACATTCTATGGCTATAGAAAGGACGTTTCTACTTTAGCAATTCAATAACTTGAGTTTAGGGGGAAATGGATATGGCTAAGTTTTTTATATGCAAAAAAATAGATTGCTCAGTGGTTTTTAATTCTACTTAAATTATTTTCTCCTTATATCAGGTTAGAGCAAACTCTACCAGAATTAAAAATTTCGAAAGAATTTTGATTTGGAGAGATTTCTATAAAAAGGTATTTCTATCAAAATCAACTTATTTGGAAACAAATTATCAAATATTTCAACGTAATTTAATTGGCAAAAGAAAGTGCAGTAGCATAAAGAAGTTCCAAAAGAACATCAATTATGCATAATTTTTGATTTTCAATTTAATTTTGCTTTCAATTTTTTTGCTCTTTCCTCAATTTGTCTTGCACTTCCCCACCCCTCCCCCCATTCTGTTGTGGAAAAAAAAGAGAAAGTACAAAAGTGGAAATGCTAAAGGACTTTTATTTTTCAAAAACAAATGAAAAATTGCGTCTAGTTTTTGTTGTTGTTGTGGTTGTCGTTTGGTTTTTTTTTTTTTTTATTTTTTTCAAAATATTACTGTTAATTAGAAAAGAAAGCCTCAATTTTTGGTAAAGTTTTGGAAAAGAGGTTTTCTTCTGTCTGTGACAAACTATCTGGAACATTATTAAGAAACTGTTTTTCCAATTTCAGTACTAAGCATGGAATGGTAAAGGAATTCAAATACTTTTTTCCTTCTTCCTTTGGATCCATATTTTGCAAGTATATTGCCTTTTTATAGTGTTTTAAATGTCTTGAAGATAATTTTCCAATTCAAAAATAAAAACAAATATTTTGTTTCTCTCTCCAAAGGTGGGAGCAGGGGGCTCCTTTTTTTCGCATTTTCTTTCTAATGGATTGCAGCAAAATATAAGGATCTATAATTATTCTTATAGTGATAGCAACAGACATAACACTTTTATGAATTAAACCAAATTTGGGGGGAGGTTACAAAGGAACAAAAAATTGGTAACTCTTGTGTAGGCACATAGAGGACAATTCATGCCATAATAATGAAAATGGTTATTCTACTCTTAGAAATAAATATTATATGCCACAGTCATTGTTTGCAAGGTTGCTTTAAGCGGCAGTTTTTCAAATTTGTTTCTGCCTTTCATGGTCTCCAGAAAATAGAAACTAGTCAAGGGAGTCAATACAATGTATTTCCTGGGTCATGAAGGCAGCAACAAAGCCATCATGAGGTCAGGAACTACAAGAAAGTCATCCTTAAAGGAAATGCCTTCCTAACAGAGGCACAGCTAAACACACCTGGAAGTTTTTTATGAATGAATTGCATCTTTTCACACTAATATGCTGAGTATCTTCACTAATTTTTCTTAACAGATGATTGTGAGCATCCTCATCATGTTCTGGCCTCAAATAAAATAGCAAAGGATCCCAGGTAAGGTGTAGCATACTAAAAAACATGCTTTGAATTTTAATTTTGAAGGGTTTCCTTTTCATGCATAGGTGTGTGAACAGCTGACCGTGCTCTTGTACCCAGCTCCTTTCACATGCTCTTCTGCAAGCAGATGCTCACAACTCCGTGCTGTCTGGAATGCCATAGGACATAGATTTGATGCAAAGTCACAACAACTCTGGTATTAATTTGCATCTAAGAAGCCTTCAACAGGACTTAACAGCTCAAGCTGCACCATCGCCACCACCAATGCAGCTCTGAACTGGCTCCTACCTGTCCAGGAGGTAGCACTGGCACACACAGCTTAACCATTACAACCATTTAGTTCTGGAAGTCTGTGGAGGTTTGGGTTGACTCCCTGCCAAGCCCAACTGCCAGCCACACAGATTTTCCCCTCCCAAGAGAGAAGGGAAAAAAAAGTACCCAAAAAGACAATTTTAGTAAAAGTATATATATATATTCACATATATTGCAATTATATACAATCAAACACCATGAATCTACAGAACAAATCCCAGAGCAACCCCCAAAAGGGAAAAGGGGGGAAAGGGAAATGGAACAAAAATGGGTAAAACCAAACAAAACAAATACACACACTCGTAAACTCAGGGAAAAGCTCAATAAGTAACTAATACAATCAATTCTCACCAACAATCCCCTTAAGAGAAAGCAGGTCCTTCCCCTCCGTACGGCTGGGACAGCAACTTCTCCAAGAGGCCTCAGCTCACAGAGATAAGGGCTGAGCCGGCACAGAGAGCTGATGTCCTGCAAGCACAAGAATGGGAGAGAGAAGAGACCAAAAGGCAAAAGGCAAAAGGAGGGAGGAAACCTTCCTCCTGTCTTTATATACACCTGATTACGTGCAAGAAATGGTGTGGAATACTTCTTTAGTTATGACCTTGCTACCAAGGAAGGCCCAGACCAAAACCAAGAAAGCTAAACCACCACAAAGTCTGAAATTATTCTCAATTCCTAAGAAAAAAGAGCCAAACGGGTTCTTCAGAAAGAATATTAGCACTATAGTCTTAAGTTTGTGGATGAGAACAATCTAACATCAGCTGGAATCTACATTAGCTTTTGCTCTAAATCATTTGAGCAGAGAACTTTAAATAAAATCTCCATTCTAATTGGGATAAGCTATAATTATCATAAATTACTAAGAAACCAATGTTGTGATAAACAAAGCTGACAATATCAGTGTGAAAATTATTTTAAAAAATAAATAAAACATGTTCTGTCATACTCGACAAATTTAATTGCACAATGTTTTTTATAGGCAGAGGTTGCAGACTATTAGTAGTAATCAAACTAATGGTTTGTCCTTGCCACTTAGCAAGGTTTATTTTGTGTAGTGAAAACATAAAGTAGGCATCTGTGTCAGAATACAGATGATATTGATATCCTTCCTATACTGAAGGATGTCTGCTGTGAAAATTTTTATTTTATCACCATTCCCTATTCAAAGGATACTTAAAAACTAAAAGAAGGTAGAGATATTTGCCCAGTCTTTCTTATTAGTGTAAATTTCGAATTCCTCTTGTGATTGTACATGCTTTTCATACATGAGTAGAAGATACAGGGAAAAAGGACAATTAATGCTCCATCCCATGTGACCAACGTTGGGCTTCGAGAGAAATGTGCAGAAAATCCTAGTTATTAATTAGTTTTATATCATTCAAACTTGCAAGGCCCTAAAGGAGTTTTACCAAAGGCTAAAGTAAGTATGCTTTAAGTCTGAGATCTTTGTTTTCTACCTTGGAATAGAAGACAAGATTCTTTTAGTTTGCTTCTTCCTCCCCATATTTTTCCTCATCTGGTATAGAGTGTTTCTTCCTACTCTATACTGTCTCTAACAGAACCCTCTATTCGGAAAAGCTAACCACTCCTGTCACTTTAATGTTGTGAAAAGACCTTCCCTGGACTATACAACTCATCTCAAAGTAGCTGAAATGAAAATTGAGTTTATTGTTCTTTCATATAATAATATGAAAGAACTATTCTTATTTCACTATTCTTTGTCTTACAATCTTAATTCCACCAAACACACCATTGCAATTTAAAACACCTTTCTCAAAATCTAGGTGGCTGATTGAGGGTTTCTCTTCATTTCTATAAAGAGCTCTGTCTTTGACTTCAAAATTTTGCATCTTGCTGGAAATAGATTTTTTTTATTGTTAAAATACTACCCATCTCATTTCTTTCCCACTTACCACTTCTTTTTCACTAAAAAAGAGAAGAAAGATGTAATGTCTCTGCAAATTCTTACAGATTCAGGGTCAAGGAAAGATGTTGTATTCACTGCAGCTTACATTTTGTCTCTTCCGCAGAGCAATAGGAAAATCTTTGTTTGGTCGCCAGTGGGTATCACGTCTGCTGAAATGTTCCCATGGAGACAGGGCATCGCTGAGCACAGCAGCTGAGATGCACCTCATGGCCCTTCCAAGGCGCCTGTGGTTACTTGTGAAGGTGATGGAGTGCACAGCAAAAGCCCCTCCCTTATTCAGGAATTCATTTTGCTGGAAGTCAATGCTCATTTCCTAAAGAAAACTTAAAACCATGAAAACTACATAAAGGGGGAACAAAGAAACAAACACACAAATTTCACAATATTCCAGTGATACTTGAGGAAACTTGAAAGCCCTGTATAGCTGAGATTCTGTGTTATAAGGTTGGTCTTTATTTGTATTTCACAATTATTTCTAAATGTAAAAGCTAAGAGATACTGTCTTCTTTAACATGAGATGACTTTAACACATTCACTCTTCTGCATTCAGAATAAAAATGATTCTTTGTGGAATATCAGAATGTGAGGGGCTTATATAACCACCTTTGCTCATGATTTAGTTCCTCAATCCCAGAACATTATTTGAAACAGGTATTTATGATTAAAAATAGTTTTATGTTTTATTTGGATAATTTTTTTTCATATTATTTTTTTTAATTTGAGTGTACATGTTTACTTCATCAAGATTGATGAGCTGAGAAAAAGAAAAATTAATGAAAATATATTTCAAGGTGCAGGTCCTGAGTTTTCTGACTGGTTGTGGTATCTGAACCATGACTCATTCCACAACACTTGTTGGAACAAGATGTTCCTAGAAGAAAGACATAGGCATTAAACTCTAGGATGTGTTTATACCACAGGTAGGCAAAAGAAAAGGGTTTTTTAATGAATGTGGGAGTAAAATCCTGACCTCCTTGAAGTCAGTAATAAAACTTTAGCTTTGCTTCTTCAAGGTATTTTTTTAGCAAAACCAGGAAATTACTAATACTGCTATAGCAAATTCATTTTCAATAGTTCAGACTTTTCCAGTTACCACCATTGAAATGAACTAAAACTGAAAAAAGATACCAACAGAGTGCTAAAGTGATTTTGGAAATGTTTTATGAAACACTGGATGAGTTTGGTTTATTTAGTTTGGTGAAGAAAAGTTGGAGATGAGATATATACTGATCTTTTACAATTAAGAACTGAAGTAATTTTATAAAATTTCAAAACTACAAGCATTTGCAGGACTAAATGCTACTAAATCTTAGTGACATTAAATACCTACAAGAGTTCTGCAGTTTATCCAGCTTAACATGTTAAGCCAATCATCAGATATGGGGTCCAGAGGAATTTTTTTTTCCTGATTAGGAAGAATTTCTGCAGAGGCATAATTTATTTTTTTTGGTAGCCTGGATCATCATCATCATCTGGGAATTTATTGACAATAGTCCAGGAATCTGCTAGGCAAATAATGCTTTCACTTCGTCCTGTTTTCTTCCTGTGGTATGCCACTGTCTCTTGGTAAGTGTCAGAAGCATTTCCTGGCCCATGGCATCTGCAGACATGTGGGCTGATGCTGTGTGGTCCCCCTGAGGCAGTTGCTGTTTGCTGGCACAGAGGTTAGTGAGGGCCTGCATGCAGTGACTCAGGTGGCACTGACAGTGCCTCGTCATTGTGCCCTGCTGCATGGAGGATCAGTTGAACATGACAACAAAAGTCACATGCCTAGCAGCCTGTTGGGTCCCATTTAATTGAAAACATTATCTCCATCCAAAGCTACTCATGCAATCGTCACAGATGTCTTCGCAGGAATGTCACTGAGGGAAGCAGGAGAATTGAATTCAGCCTAATGCAAAAATTAGAGAAGTCTAAGGCACTGACTTTTTGCAAGTGACTCTTTCCCCTTTGTGGTCATACAAGGCATCATGCTTGAATTCGAGGGGCTCTTGAAATGAAGGAACCAAAGTCTGTGAGAAATTTCAGGTTTGATGCCCGTCCTAATGTTTACCAACATTTTTTTTCTGCCATCCCCCAAAAAAATCGCATAATGCTCTTGTCTCCTGCAGTATTTGCAGACGACTGTATTGCAGCTACTTAGGATTCAATTGTAAAGATGCTAAGATTGTCAACTTTTATTTCCCAGACCTTACAACGACATTTCCCAGAAGTTTTAAAGGCTGTGTTTTATTAAGCAAGTCTCTGTTAGATGAGTTGGAGAGTCATTCTGCTGCTGAAAAAGCTCATGAAGTCAGAGTTAGCTCACTGCATCCTGGGAGATACATCAAATCCATGCTGCAGTCATAGATGGATGCAGGGCTCAACATATCCTGACCCAGGCATCACAAAATGATTTGATCTTTATCTTTACAAGACAACTGATTTGGGCCTATTCTATCAGACTTGAAGAGCCACTCAATCTGACACAGAGAGGAAGATGGACAAATAGATTATACAAGAATAATTTTGCCCCAAGATCTTATTCTGAGAGGTTTCTAACAAAGATGTCTCTAAGCACAAAGCTGTTACAGCCCTGTTTAATTCTCAGATTGGTGAACTTTGTGGGCACCAGTCTGCATTAGACATACAGGTGAGCAGAAAATAGCATTCAGAACTTTATTTCTCTTCTGCTAAATATAGAAGTAGGTAGGACAATATCACAGCAAAGGTTATCTTCAATCACTTGCAGAAGATTGAAATATCTGTCCTTGTTTTGGTTGGGATAGAGTTAACTTTCTTCCTAGTAGCTGGTATAGTGCTGTGTTTTGGATTTAGGATCGGAATAATGATAATACATGGAAGTTTCAGTTGTTTGTAAGCAGTGTTTACACTAAATCAAGGACTTTTCCAACTTCCCACTGGTGAGTAGGCTTGGGGAGTGCAAGAAATTGTGAAGGAACATATCTGGGACAGCTGACCCCAACTGACCAAAGGGATATTCCATACCAAATGGCATCATGCTAAGTATATAAACCAGGTGATGATCATAAGATGGCATCTGTTTTCATAAATCAGTGTTCGGTGTGATGGAGCTCTGCTTTCCTGAGAATGGCTGATCTACCACCTGCCCATGGAAAGTGGTGAATGAATTACTTGTTTTCCTTTGCTTGAATGTGCAGCTTTTCCTTTATTAAAATATCTTTATCTCTTTTTATCTATGAGTTTCCTCCCTTTTGTTCTTCCAATTCTCTTCCATTCCTGATGCCAGGGAAGGGAACAAATGGCTCTGAGAAGCTTGGTTAAGCTGAAGTCAAACCATGAGCTCCTCTGTGAACAGTAAAAGAAACCAAAGAGTTAATCAGAAGCAAAATTGTGCCTTTTGCTTCCCTTTAAGAGGTGATCAGGTGCAGAGAGTGCCTGACCCTTCTGTTTGTTTAGTGTGGAGAAATGCGCCTTCATGCTCAAACACAAGCATCACTTCTGCTCAACTTTGCAGTGGAATTTAACAACCATCTTGAGCTGAAAAATCACACAAGGACTTTCAGGATCAAACTTATTATGCATTCAGTATCCCAATACTCCATCTGCTGTTTCCTTGTTCCGTATCCCATTAACAAATGCTAAGCTGCAGATTGTTTTTCACATAGTAATGAGCCGCATAAGTATGTAAACAAAACAAAAGTTATATATTTCGGCTAGAACAAGTGCCAAGAACACCTCCTGTTGCAACACTACTAATGACAGGATAGCAACAGTGGAATAAAGAGAGTAATTTGTAGTATTCCCAGGTCAGCTGCACACATGGCTTCTCCAAAATAAGCAAGTGAGGGAGTTTATTCCACACTTACAATGCAATAGATTAATTCCTGCCTTAATTGCAGCAGCCTCAGTGGATCAGTTTCATGGTAGAATTTGGCCTTGCAGTTGGAAGTCTTCCTACAGATGGTGGTGAAAAAAAAGTGACCAGCATAAATAATGTCATTATCCCAATTAACTGGAATTGATTAATTCATCCATCCATTTCCCAAATGATTATCTCCAATTAAAATAATTGCCTGGATAACATTCCATTGCTAGATCCCTGGGTACAACAGAGATTTCTAAATTGCATTTTACTCATATGCCAGCACAGCCACCAGTACCTGGCAGTAGGGAATTACATTTCAATCTGCTATAATTCAACATAAGGACAGAGGCAGGTTTGGAATCTCTTTAAGAAATACAGACATATTTGTATAAGCATAAGGTTACTATGGAACAGGGCTTCAGTTGTTGCAGAATGCAAGGGGATGGTACCTGCTGTAAAGATTGACGTTTCTGAGCAAGCACAGACTCATATGAGGAGCACAAAGAAACCACGAGATAATATCAGTAGGCATAACAGCCTCTCACCATTGTATATTTTTGTAGGCATCACAGTAGTGGGTGTTTTTTCAAGCACATCTCTGAAGGTAGCTGGCTCTGTTGATGCTTACAGATTGACCCTCCCAGCTGTGAAAGTGATCAAAAATCTGATGACACCTGTCTGCAAATATAAAACATCGACAGAGGAGCCTGACACCACAGACTGACCAGAGGCAAGATTTGGCTTTCTGATCGTGATTAGAAGATGATGGGTGTGACAGGGATGCCTTGGAAAGGCAGCTTCTGAAACTGCATGTGAAGTGTGAGAGAGATATAGAGTAGTAATTTATAGAAAGGGATAACAAGCTCAAATGAGCTGGGTAAGAGGAGGATGCCTGTAGACCCACTATAGCATCTGTTAAATTCACAGAAAAGGCTGTTCTAATATACTGTGAGAGTATACTTAGACATATGCAAAGATGAAGATATAAAACTGTATCTAAGAGATGTTTTGTACAGAAAATATGCAAAATTCAATCACAGTTTGAATCCAGAACCATTACATTGAGAGCTGAATAAGATGCTCAAATTACTTAGGCTGTTCAATCACTCAGTACAGTAGCTGGTACACATTTAAGAAAACAAGGTAGAATTGGTTACAACAAAGACTGCAGGAACAATATTAGTTGTTCTTGGAGTTTGTTGCTTAGGAGAGATCAGGAAGCCAATCATAGAATCACGGAATATCCTGAGCTGGAAGGGCCCCACAAGGATTAAGTCCAGCTGCTGGCTCTGCACAGGACGCCCCAAGAATCATGCCATGTGCCTGAGAGTATAGTCCAAATGCTTTTTCAAGTATCTCAGAATTGGTGCTGTGAATACTTCCCTGGGGAACCTGTTCCAGCATCCAACTATCCTCTGCATGGGAAAGCTTTTCCTAATATCCAAACTAAACCTCCCCTGACTCAGTGTCATGTTATTTCCTTGAGTCCTGTCACTGGTCATGAGAGTGAAGCCCTTGCTACTCCTCATGAAGATGTTTAAGACCATAATGAGGTGTCCCCTCAGTCTCTTATTCTCCAGGTTGAACAAAGCAAGTGACCTCAGACTCTCTTCATACAGCTTCCCCTCCAGATCCTTCACTATATTCGTGGCCCTTCTTTGGACACTCTCCAAAGCTTAATGTCTTTTTGGTATTGTGGTGCCTCAAACTACACACAGGACTCAAGGTGAGGCCACCCCAGTGCAGAACAAAGCAAGACAATCCCCTTCCTCGCCTGGCTGGTGATACTTTGCCTGATGCCCCCCAGGACACGGTTGGCCAAGAAGTGAAACAAACCCAGCAAATGAAGAAAAAAATTGTTTTGCTAGAATAGAGTTGTTTGTTGTTTATGAAATTAAATTCCAAACCAGAACAGAAAGTGTCAATTGACTCATAGTTAAACAATGAATGAAGTGGGTAGTTTCACCACGAATGGAGCTGACAAAAAATTAGATGCAGTTGTATCAGAAGTCCTGGTTAAAATTTCTTATCTGCCTGAGGAAAATGAACCCCATTGAAATGAAAAGGTCTAGCACCCTTTGCTTGGTGTCATTTTGGTTTTCCTAGAGACCCCTCATTGTCTCCATTAGGTATTGAAAGCACCTAAGCTTCAAGTTTGGAGTCTTAACTGCTCAGACAGAAGAATCGCATGGAATGAGAAATATATTCAACCAGTCAGACAAGGACACAAACCTCAACATATCCCATGTTGTGGTGACTGGACCATTCTCTTGATGGGTAGAAGGCTCCAAATCACATCTTTGCCCATAAACAAAGTGCAAATAATGATTGAATTAATACAGCATATCTGTGGAAAGTGTTAGAAGTGAATTCACATCTCTTCAGATGGAGCAAAGCAGGACACAGAGGAGCTGCTCAAAAGCAATGCTATTCAAAAGGCAGACTCTTGCTTTCTTCTATAGTTTCAGAAGTACAGTCACAAAATCATCCTGACATAAAGCTGATATCAATTTCAGGGCAGATGATTCTATATATTTGTGCCATTGCTATTACATTTTCCTGGGAAGTACCCTGTTATAAATCAAACTTTTTTTCAGACCCTTGAAAGATATTAAAATATTTATACTCTTGACTGCCTAGAAACTTGTTGGAGACATGAGTAAAGGTACAGCACTGCCATTAAATTTTGCACACCAGCAGCACTGGTGAATAAGAAAATGCCTTGGACTTTCAGCAGTTTAACGTGATGGTAGTCAAATCTTTGTTTTCTATGCTGGGTTTGCTGCAAGCAGCTGCTGGATGTGCCCAGTGACATTGTTTGAGATAACCTCACTGAGTCTTCTAAAATCTTGATCAATTCTACCAGCATTTAATCAGTATTGGAACTTTGGCTGTTAGATCAATGGCTCTCTGCCAAGCCTAAGTCAATCAGATTTTAAGACATTTGACCAAAACTGCTCAGAACAGAGGAAATAAAGACACAGAATCAGCGGTATTTGTTTAAAGACTCTCAGTATGGCCATGAGCCTGGTAATTCAGTAATCAAAATAGTATTTTTTTTCACGGAGAAATTGAGGCTTCTATCATGCACTATTCTATTTGTTTTTATGAGAACCAAATAACTTTTATCAGATTAAAATGAGGGAGATTAATTAGTGGGTTAATTTACTAATTTTCCTTACATGGAGACATAGCACAAATAAGCCTTCATAAGATATAGAAAGTTTTAAGATGACAATCATACATTTTAAATAAAATAGCTGACTAAAGAATAGCAAATACCTTTATGTAAGAAAGTGAAAACATGACACAGAGGTAGCTAGGCCATTTAAATTAAACTTTGGAATAAATTTTGAAAAGGGAGTCAAGGAGTGGAGGTAAGTGGAATCAGATATATTATTGTATTGACAAAGATAAATCATGTTAAATTATTCCAGTATTGTTCCTTGAGAACTATTCTTTAACGATGGGATGTGTATGCATTTTAAATCACCCTCAACTTACAAAGATAATTAAGATAATATAAATGGGAGAAGAGAGAGAATGATTCAAAAATGGCTGAAGCAGACTGACGTGGGTTACTGCCAGTGTGGAGAGGAATCAGTAGTTGGGGTGCATGAAGGAGTGTTTCAGTGATGAGCATGGGAGTGGAACTGGAAAGATCCTGGGTGGAATGTGAATCTCAGTAGTTATTTCATGAATGTATGTGATAGTAGAAGTTACAGTTCCTCTTCTAAAGCCCTATAATCTTCCTTGAAGAAAGTGAACAGTGTGACTTCTATAATACATGTGAAAGTAAATCCTTAACTGCATACTTTTGTTTGTAGTCCCCATTTTAGAAGAGTATACATTGCTTCTTAAATAAGCTGCTATCTCTCAAGCTTTTATTTCTTATTTCATTGCCAAAGAATTGGTAACCTTTTGTTTTTCTTTTAAATAATTTTACATTGTAATTTTACATGCATATGTGTAATGTGTATTTTGGGTTCTAATAAGCAGCACAGATTAACTCTTTAGGAACAGCACGTTCAACACTTTTTTAAGAGTAACTAGCCATTTCTAAGAGTATTGTCTCATCCTTGGGTCAGGGAAAAGAAATCTTTGGCCCTATTATAACACCGTTTCCCAAAGGAAAAAACATGATGTCTCTGATAAAAACGTGAGAAGACCTCTGAAAGATCCAGGATTAAGAAGAATCATACTAAAAAGGCCAGTATGAAATGGCTCTTTCCTGAAAACTTAGTTCTCTTGCAATACTGAAAGTAGGAATTTCTTACTTAAAAATAAAAATAAAAATCCCCATTCTAATGTACAACATATTTGACAACATATTACTGAGAAATCATTTGGAAAATGTGTTTGGAAACATATGGTGACATTAGGTAACAGTCACGCACTTAGAGAAAGTGAGTCTTTCATGCACACCTGCAAGAATGGGAAATAGGCCCAGTGTGCCTGATTTATCATTGCATTCTGCACCACCTGACATCATGAACTCCAGATAAGTATTTGGTGATTGACTGTGTTTGCAAAATTTGTTCTCCTGATTTCTATAAAAAGGCCTAAAGTCCTGTGGGGCCTTTATAATAGTAAGACCAAGATTATATATTCACTTCCCAGTTCCTTTTTACCTCACTAAGAAAGGAGTAATGGTTGGATGGTTTGTTCCCAAAAGACATTGGACACTTCTATACCTTCCTTTCTCTCACAATATTTCTTCTGCTTGAAGAGAACAGGAACCACCACAGATTTCACCATCCTTTTGCCTGTTCCAGGATTCTTCTGATTCTGTTACTTGTTACCCAGAATATTTTCCTCTTAAGAAACCCTGTCTTTTTACATTCCCCAAAAAACCTTATTTTCTTTCTTAATGGAGAATAATATGGCTAATTTTAAAAATGGAGTTACCAGTTTATATTTGAAGCCTTAACTTTGCTATCACCACTGTGCCGCCACAAAAGACACACTGGTGGTCCACTCCCACTTTGCCTTAATAGGTGTATTTATTATTAGCTACTACCAGCCACGTCCACTTATTTCCATGGGAGGGCTGCAAGAATTAGTCCTGTTATGCCTTGTCAATAAGCACTATCTTGCAGCTCCCCCTTCTATCAACCTCTGGTTCCTAGCATTCTGCTTTGTACAGCTCAAGTCTCTCTTCTGTCCATGCATACTTTAAAGACATGAAAAACTGACTATAAACATAAGCCATTGCTCTTTTAAGTCAACTTTAAAATCTAATGTCCTGTTCTAAGCAGTTATCTCTGTCAGAAAATTCAGGAGTATAATGTTGTTGTAGTACAATTTTATTACCGGTAATGAGTGGTTGGATGGGAAAGCATTTCATCTTGTCAAAACCACTGAAGTTTAAATGAAATATAAGAAGATGTGGAAAAGAGCAACAGGAAGAAACTCATCTTTCCTGTATACCCTGGGAAAGAAGATTTCTTTAAAGAGTCTATCTCATGGTCATAGTCCTTTCCTGGAAAGTTGCTCTGACCCTATGTTGTTCCCAAGGGCTAATGATTTGCTGCAGAACTACTCCATGCTGATATTAAATGCCTATCAATTTTCCCTGTTATGCCACTCATGAGAGGCTGGGAATGTAGAAGCATACAGCATCTGTAATCCTGCACAAAGAGTTTAGGTGGCAACTGAACAAAGTAGAAGATTTCTTCTCCTTATATCCTCTAGGCAGCTGGAGAGTGTCAAAATCCAGTCCTACAGAGATTTAGTGAACTGGAGAGAAATGATAGCTGTTGTTGTGGTGGAGAAGGTACAAGTGGTCTCCAAACCTGGGAGGTGATTGTCTGTACTTTGCACAGCAGTGAGCAGCAACAGAGAGAACAGGATGTTACTCCTGTTCTCTAGATGTTTGAAACCACTTTTAGAGAACCTGAAACATTGGACTAACCTCAAACAAGTAAAAGATCAAAGAGTAGAAAATTTTCTCTCTCTGAGTAAAACTCAATTAGGATGACAATGAAACAATTGGGAGTAGTGAAGCAGAGAGTGTAGAAGACAGCACCTCATTCAAAATGACCCTTTTGTATAAAAGAAACCCCTTTTGAACGCCCCTGAAAATAATGAGCTGCAAGCTGCAATTAGCATGAAAAGTGGAGTGATGCAGAGAATGGTTTGAAACAAGTGTTAAAGCAAGATGAACTTTGTGAAAAGGATTCTGTCAGAAACCATTATTTTTCTTAGACTGAAGAGGTTTTGGCTAAAGTTTCTTGCTTTCTGTTGCAAGGAGACTGAACAGAGGAGTTATGGCAAACTCATTATCAGTCAAGTTAATTTTCAGTGGGAAATAACAGTGGAATGAATACAAACTGTGTTTATAGCACAGTGCTTACTTTTTTGGGCTGTGAACACCACCTCAGACGTTGTGTTCTGGACTTTCTCTGTTGTGAGTCAGTGGCACGAGCCCCTGTGGTGCTGCTCTGAACTGCAGTGCCACTGTGCCTATTGCTGGGCTGTCATTAGACAAATATAAGAAGTTCTTTGAAGGGACTGGTAGATGGTAAAGTATATTTAAAAACTGAAATGAAATTCCAAGGGAAAAGCAAGGACTTCAATTGCAAAGTCCTGAATCTGAGGTGTAACATGAAAGAATGGAAAATTTTTTTGAAGGATTGGGCTAAAAACAGCATCTTGGCACAATTTGGCACATCATGCTGATATGTAGGAGGGAGCTGCTTGGCCAATCTGACAAAAATTTCAGCACAGTCTTGAAGTCCTAGCACACAATTGTATTCTTATCCTAAATTGAAGACAAAAGTACAATCTAAAGTTATATTACCGGTAGAAATTAGACTATGCATCATATTTCACAGTGTTGTGCCAGAAAATGGAAGCAATCTGTATTTATACCGTAATCTTTAGGACTTCAAGTGGGTTGAGAGTAGTCAAAAAAGGTTAGTTAGATTTGTAAAATGAGCAAAGACTTCAGAATCTGGACCTATATTTATTGCCAGAATAAGAGGAAATTCTCAAAATTTTAATAACTAATACCATCAACTCTTGCTAAAATTGAGTCCTACAAAGTACATCACCATGCAGACAAGAATATAAGCAAGGCATTAAAATTATTCTCTGCAAAAAGTGGAATTTGACTGTACATTTGCAATAAAATGCATATAACATAAAAGTGACTGCAAATTATGCATGCAAAAAGTTGACTGTCTGCAACAGTGAAACTGTGAAATGCCCAACATAGACAGAAACTTGAACCTCTCTAGGACATGCAGATTTAAATCCTCAAATTCTTGAAATTAGTCATATTCATGAATTTCAAATCTGTTTGGATACTGCAGTGACTTTTTTTTTCCATTGGGAAGATGCTTTTTGTTTCAATTGCCTGTAATTTGTTTTACAGTACGCAAAAAAGAACATTTTCCAGAGTTTTTCTAGTATCTATCATTATTTTACAGTCTGAATCCTGTTAAATTAAGTCTCTAGGCAGAAGTGGTAACTTGCTTTCATTATTTAAAAGTACTTTGCTCTTTAATATGGGAACCTTTTTGTCTTGGTTGACTGCCATCCTGAAACTAGCTAAAATAAAGAAAAATTTGTCAAGCTGCATTTTTAGAGCATAAAAAGCACTGGTTCAGCTCCAGTTGATAATTATACTTCGTTAATTCCTACGTAGAGTTGAACATGTTTTTCAGCATCCCCGTGGTTCACCTGGTGAAATCATGAGTGTCTTCTTGCAGGTATAGGTTTTTCTATCAGCATATGCTTGACTGAAAACATCTGATTTGCAGCCTCTGCCAGGACAGCAGATGCTATGCGAGTAATTTCAAAGTGATACAGTATGTGGAACTCATGGCTGTAAAAGTAACATCTTTCCTCTGAAATCCTATTACAAGATATATTTGAAATATCTTCTTTTTAAAAACTTTTACTTTGGAAAGTTTTAGAAAGAGAAAACAAGTATTTTGGTTATCTCTTGTGTCAATTCTGTGTTGCTTTCTTATACTCATGGATGTTGAATGCTGCAGAATTAGTGGGTTGGGGAACATTTTGACTATGGCTTATATGTGGGCTTTGTGCAGGAAGGAACTCACATAAAGCCCACTGATAAAGTCAGTTCTGGTCATCTGTAATTCAAGTTCAGCATCTGAGAAAATGATTACAGCCTTCTGACAAATGGACTGGGAGACAGACACAGTATAAAGGGGAAAGGTAAAAGGGCTAGTACTTATTATAGATGCGAAACAACCAAAATGGAGGGTTCTGGGTAGAATCACATTGTAAACCTAAGATTTGCTCTAATCCCCATAGAAATTTAAAATTGTAGCAGGCATTTAAGTAACTGAAGGAAGACTGCTTTGATTGTAAGGCAATTGCCATCACTGAAATCATTTCCAACTCTGTTCAGCTTTGCTCAGTTATGTCTGCAGCTGGTATGAAGTGCAGAGATTTAGAGTGGTCTTTGAAATAAGTGCTAAAAATGTCAGCTTCATCCAGCTATACAAGACAGTGCAAAACTGCCTTTTTTCCCTCTCACACTTCAGGAGTTTAGGACTAAAACTGTTCCTCTTGTAAAATCTGATCAGCTGTTGCCTGTTCTGGAGAAGGTAAAATTTCTGTGAAGCCAGGGTATGCTTAAATTTTAGATTCCTAATGCACAAATCTCCTTAAAGCAAATGCTAAAATGCTTATATAACCTATAGTGAAAAACCTATAGTGAAGGTGCTTTTGGAAATCTCTTGTTTATGTAAACATAGGCAACTAAGCTGAACAGAGAGAGCTGATCAATGGCTTTTGAGCTAGAAATTGCAAAGAGAAAATGTGCAGTTCCTGATCTACCAGATATTGTTCCTACCAGATATTGAGGTATTAATTATATTCTTATATGAACATGTACATTAACCCTGTGCAGCTGAGCACTAACTGCTGATATACTAGATAAAATGACAATCATCATTAGGTCCTTTTCCACTAACTGGAGAAGGCGGGGTTTGAAAAACAGGGCCATGATGCCTAAAAGAGAGGGAAAAGTCTGTTTGAAAATGGCTTATTACCTTGTTTCTTCCTCTTAGAAGACTTCTAGCTGTAATCAATTGCATTGACTGTCATTTAGGACATTTTTAGGTGATTATCTCCTCCCACTCATGTTCCAGAGACTTTAGAACCACATTCAGGCCTCTGTTGAAGATGTTTATAGCCTGTTGCATTTTATCTGCCACCTGCTGTTTTCAAATTCCAAACTCAGTGAATAAGAAATCAGAATTGGCCAAGAACCCAAAGCTGAGATATCTTAAGTTTTAATCTTTGTGCTAGAATGCTACTGCCATGGCTTTAGTTATTAACTGCTCTCTGTCTCCTTTTTCTGAACCACAATCTGCCACCAGTACTTTCACACTACATAGGAGAGGAATTGAGTGGATTGATAGTGCCTTAATAGAGCTGTTAAACACAAATCTATTCATAATTATTATTATCCAACAATTTCCATCTACAGAAAAAAAAAATTAGTCATGCTCTGCTATAATTTACTGATTTGCACTTAACTTGACTGATACTGGATCCTCTCTGTTTGCAATTGAACTACAAAAAAAAATATTTCAGAGGGACTTTTCCTCAGTAGAATATATTACATATTCTTTAGAGAATGTATACTTTTCTTGGAATGAAATAGCTAACAAGTAAGCTGAACTTCTAGGAGCATTTAGATCTCAAATGTAAAAAAATTCTACAACTGAAAGAAGTTACAGTTAACTTGTCAACTATCTGAATTTATTTACATATGTATTAACAGGCATGTAGGTATGTCTATGGTATCTATCTATCTATCTATCTATCTATCTATCTATCTATCTATCTATCTATCTATCATCTACCTATCCTTACTTTTTCTGAGGTTTTTTGTTTGTTTGGTTGTTCTGTTTTTGTTGGTTGTTTTTAGTTTGTTTTTTGTTTGTTTTTGTTTTGTTTTGTTTTTTCTTTTTCCCCTGGGGCTAGACAAAATCTCTGCATGCCTGCAGGAAGCATGGAAGCTCCCTCACCACCTGACCAGGAGAACAGGTGTCATCAGGCAGTTCTAATGAAGGAATTGTAGTTGTGGTACATATAGCCATATTTGCAGTTGTGGTACCTGGCACACGCTGCCTGCAATAGAAAGTACATTACTAGGAGTAAATGAAAAAAAGACACAGATCTGATTTTTTTGGGTTTCTTTAAGCATGAAAAAAATCCTGCAGAATCAATTTAGCTCAATTATATTCTTTTTTCCTGGCTACAGAAGAAAATTACACCCACTCCTCCTTTTATATCTGATCTGACTGGGAAATTCCATCATTTTATTTCTTTGCTGATTCTTTCTCCTGCTAATATTCACTGCTTTTCCTTTTGCCTTCATCTGCAATTTATCCAGTAAGCATTCATAGTGTTTAAGTTAATGGAACTGTTCAGAAGCACCCATTTTTTTTTTTTAAGAAACTGAAATTTAGGCTGAAAAGAAAAAACAGAGTACGCAGCTTGAACTTTCTTTGAGTTACTTGATTTTGAAAGTGTCTGTAACACTCAGTCATCCAAGCTCATTGCAGCAACAATGCCAAGAGACTTATGGCACTTTTTTTTTTGTGAAAAAAATTGTTTTAAATGTCAAGTCAGTTCTCAAGTTTAGGGCTTAATCTCAGGCCCATACAAGCAATTTCAACCTCCTTAGCAGACTTTAGAAGAGACAAGAGAAGCCTATCTCAGTGAGGAGTCCCTGGAACACAAATCACAGACTCCTGATTCGGCTGCCCCTTTCCCACTCCGCAAGCATGTACAACATCGTACTTGGGTACCAGCTTTTGGGTTACTATTACTTCCCTGAACTCTGCTGCAGCAACAACAACAAAAAAATCCCCCAAAAACAAACAAACCAAAAAAAAAACAGGGCTCATTGTATTTACAAGGCACTGCATTATTGACATTCATCAAAAATCAGACTTGCAAGTCTTTGTTAGTACCAGTTACACTCACACAGTCTAAATTCTGAGTTGGTCTTAGCTTTTTCTCTTCTCTCACCCTCACTACTCATTTCAGGAGTTTCAGTGAATTTAGAAGCAGTGAGAGGTTTCTAGGTCTGGATCTTTGGCCCAACCCTGGTGAGTGGCAGCAGAGTGATACCAGAGCTTTGTTAGTGACCTCCCTGTCTGTTGAGGAACAGAGCTCCTGCCCTCTGGACTGCTCTACTCTGTCATTCAGGTTTCTAGGAGTTCAACACAATGACAGGCAGGTCTGTGAATTAACAGCGTAAGAAGGGCTCCTGACACTCACAAGAGTTTTCAAGAAATGATTAGACATGATTAATGCATAGTAATTTCCCTTAGCTTTTTAACAAGCTTGGCATTTGTCAATGAACTTTTGCATCAGGAAAAGATACTGTTTTAATATTCTGTTAAAGATGTACTGATTCTAATTGGCTCACATGTGCTGCTCCTAAACTACAGAACATGGTAAGAAGCTGGAAAACTGTAATTAGAAATGACACTGTACAAACACCCACCTCAGAGGAAAATCACGTGTCCATATTTTCACAGCCTATGGACTATCAACAACTTACCCAGTATCCTCCAAATGCAAAACATATTTAAAAGCTGCATACTTTGCACACACATTAACAATAGAGAAGCCAGCTGATGGAGCTAGCTTGGAGCACAACCCATCCTGCAATCAGTAATGCTAAGTCAGTCTTTGTCCTCAGTGCTCCCCCATCTCCCTTCAAAAGTCACCTGTGTTCGGATACTCTCATTATTGAGCTTTTTCTTTTTTTGATCGGTTACAACTTTGAAACAATCTAAGATAAATGTTTTAGAACTTTAAAAGGAGTCACATTCTTCTTTGACTGGAGTCCTATTCACTTTTGTCAAATCAATTTTTGAGATGAAATTTCAGAAGAACTACTTTTAGTGGATATTTGTACTTGCGTCATCTTTTTTAGAATGCAATTTATTTCATCATTCCTCTGAAATCAAAGATTTTAATCTTAATATGTAATATAACTTGAAATATTGCCTAAGTTTCTTCCTTATCAACTCTTTTTTTTTACTGTCACTATCACAAATCATTGGTGGCATGCTTATTTTCATTGAATTTCTCCAGATGAACATTTTTTTTTCCTCTGAGCCTTATTTATATCAGTGAAATACTAGAAAATAATATGCAAATTTTAATATTACTTCATTTTTAATGCTATTGATTTTTTCCCCTAAATTTCTATTCTAATAAAAGGATTTATATTATAAAAAATGAAGACAATATTTTTATTTTATTTTTCAACTTCATAACAACAAACTTTAAAAATAGGCACCAGTTCAGCATAAAACAATTTGCCTTAAAGAAATCCTGCTTCCCCTCCTTCAAAAGGCAACCTTCAAGATATAATGAAATATTTTTAGTCTCATTCAGTTAAATAAAGTAAAAATACGTAAACTAGCTACTTTCCTTATGGATTGTGGTCTGCCTACACAGATATTAATTTTGAAAGCTGTGTAGAATCTTGGGTTAGTTTAGAGAGAAAATGGGTGTCTGAACAAAAATGAGTTTGGGTTCCTGCTTATAAAAGAAGGGTAAAACAGTATTTCTTCTGTGATGTCAAAATGGCCACCGTTATTCATGCCTTTATCTCCAGAGTGATTCATAGGAACAGATTTTACTCCAGCTCTGTGCAATTACTAAAATTGAAACAGCAAAACAGGTCATTCATCATCCTCATAATACTATGAGAAATACCGAAATTGTTCCTTACCTTCAGCCATATGAATCAGAGGCTCTTTGTTATATTGCTAGGAAGTTGCTCATAATTAGCATGAACCTCTCCTTTCTCCCTTAATATGTTTTTTATTGCTGTATTTTCCCTTATTTTTCATGCTAGGAATGAAATGGAAAAGTTATATGAACTAACTATTCATATTGGCAGAAAACATTGTAAACAGACTGTCAATTCATGATTAGTTGGCACACAAAGCTGTAGGGAAAAAATATTTGTTCCATTTCTTTGAAAAATCTAGGGTAGAAAACAAATTTATTTTCATGTTATATATTATACTATTTATAATTTATAATATTTATTTTGAAATATAAAAATGTCAAGGAAAAAACCCCTATTTTTCCATTTTGGTGACTTGGCTACTAGATAGTAACTCTGTTCAGGAAAATTTCCTACATTTCTGCACCCCATTACCCCCCGTCTCCAAACCCTAATATGTAGTTTTAAAATAGCACTTTCTAATTATATGTGAAAGCATAGCTCTGCTGAAGTCTGTAAAAGCTTCTTCCACAGATTTCAATGGAACCAGAATTTTAGTTCAGAGCAGGTAAACATCATTTTCATCCTGACTGGATGAAAATCCTGACTAGATAAGTGAATTAAGCTCAAGGATAATAACTTGACAGTTTAATAGCATTACACTTGGACACCTAATGTACATGCATTCAAATAGTAAAGAAGAAATAACAATTTTTGTGTTTATAAAAACTAAAGAAAACATACTCTGCCTATCTTAAGGAAATATCTGAAACTATGAAGTCTGAGCTTCTTCTACTAAGCGCCCAAAATACCAAGTAAGAAGGGAAAAAGAGGAGGGAGCACTTAAGAACATCTGAGAATAAAGGGGATCTTCCTTTAGCCCCAGCAATAACTGATTGTCTTCCCTGACAGCCTGTCTGCACATGTAGGGATAGTGTGTGCACTTTTCTCGTAGAAATCACTAGATAAAATGAGAGAATGGAATTAGAGTAGCAAAGTAGTCTAATTTCTGAGCTGTATACAAATAATACAATCTAATTCCACAGTAAGAAAAATGTAGGGGTATCCATAGGAAAAAAAAAAGCCAAAACACAAAACCACAAAAGAACAAAACCAGGCATCGGGTCATCACAAAGTAAGTTAATTCAATATCAATTTCAGATTATGTATTTGACCATCAACCAGCTAACACTTTGGGCAATGATCCCATTTACTGATCTACAAGATACTTCCTCATTTTGACCTTAAAAAATAAACTGTTCCCAAGAATCTGCTCTTAATAGAAATTAAATTTAAAATCTTTCTGAACAAAACTTCAGCCTGAAGGGTGTCAAACTGATCTTTGCCAAGAAAAAATAGTTTTGTCAAAAAGATGCCAGGCAACTGTGAATAATCATGAATTACATAACAGTTTTGTTGTCTATCCTGAGGGATAAAGGCATAAAAATATAAAAAATAAGTTGACTTTAAGGGCCACTCCAAAATAGACCAGGATAATAATTCAGTGAGCACAAAATAGCTTTAATGATGACAAGGCAGACATTTTAGGAGCTGCAAAATTTTAATAACACTGTGGGGCTTCACTGACTTTGAGCCCTGGTTCCCAAGTAGAGACTTAATCTTTCCCTTCAACTGTGAAAAGCCTCTTGCAGTTTTACAGGTCTTGAAGGTTTTACATAGTTTCATTCTTTATATGAAACCTGAATTATAATCTCCTGTTAGCTTGAGTTCTTTCTCTTCTATCTAATTTTTTTTCAAAGCAAGAGGTACAGTTTAGTGCAATTGTTCCTCTAAGTATCTCCCCAGGAGTGGTTGTTAGTTGCTTATATGAAGTGCCTCCACTTAAAGTACCAATTTGCACAGCAGGATCTTGCAGAGCAGTCGTGGTAAGACGGGATATTAAAAAGGGTATTAAATACAGCAAGAAACTGAGTAGGAAAACTGAGCAAATAAAACAACGAAAAAATGGAATTTAAAAAAAAATGACATTAGGAACACAGGGCATTAGAATTTTGAAGATTCAAAGCAATTTTATTTGTAGAGGAGTAAGGAGTACTAATGGAAATGGTTTCTTGTCTTTTGGCTGTTCCTGGCAGCACAGAAAATACCTGTTCAAACCCTTAGTTTGAACCAAGTGAAGAAATTACTTTAGCCTGGCTCAATCCACTGCAATCTTTTTCCCAGAAATGTACTGGAGAGGAACCCATAAATAAGATATTTCCTTACAAACATGACATGAAAATATTGCCTTCCTCAGATCACATCCTGGAGGTCTTCCTGACAGGCACATATGAATGCTGAAAGGTGCCTGATACCATAACACATAGTCCAGTCACTTATGATGGTTTAAGAATTACAAAGCATCCATGAAGCTTCTTTCAGAGCCAATCCTTGCTACCACAGAATTGTTGCTGTCAGAGGATGAATACTGCAGTGTGGAATGCATTTACCTGTGTCTTACAGTGAAAGCTAAATCCTCACAAGCTGTTCCTTCAACAGTTTTCTTGTCCTCTCAGATATGTGGTCTCTTCATTTTCTGAAAAGAAAGAAATCAGAATAGAGATTCTGCTATATTCCATGTATTCATGAAAGGAAATGGTAGAAGAAATATTGATCAACCTAATAAGATAATATTTGTTCTTAAACTTAGATTAAATGGGTAAAGATATTTTTTAATTATTTTTTTAGTTCTCTATATCTATATTTTTTTAAAAAATCTGTTAACTTTTCTTGACTTTCATTATCATATTTATAAGCCTGGAAACAGCAGATGGTAAAAAGCTTAATGTTTTATTACACACTTAGATTTCTTTGATTCTTCAAACTTGAAATTGGGAAAAAAAAAAAAGAAAGGACTGTTGGAAAAAATTACTAACATCTCATTGTTTGACTTTATAGCCCAGCAGGGAATAAGTTTTTTGTTATGTGCATCATCTACACTATGTAGATGAGCTTTGTATTTGTTCATATATGATAAATCCTGCTAAAAAATCTTTAACCACTATAATATGTGATGTTAAATGGATCTATTAACAGACCAGCTACACAAGATCTTAAGACCAACAGAAGGGTAAAATTTAGATTGGGATTTGTGTTCCTATACATGTTCACGATACAGGATATTTTTACATTTTACAGAAAACACTGCATGTAGCTCTCCCAATCAACAAACCTAGGAGAGAACCCCTATGAGAGCCTGTGAACTGGGAGCTTCTTATGGAGCCATCCTAGTCTGGTAGGCTGAAATCTTGCCAGAAACAAAGACAAAACATCAGAGCTCCGTTTTTCAGAACAAATGAGCTTTTCTTTTACACTGTGAAAAGAGCACAGAAATGGTACTTATGTTCCTGTCCTGGTCTTTTAAAGGCAATAAATGGGGTAATAAAATAGTTTTTAGCTGCACTGAGCTCAGCTTTAGATTTCGTCTTTAAACTAAACAAACACTTGAGGGTGGACTGCTTCCAAAGCCAGCAGTGTGGGATCTGACTGTGTGTAAATCAGCATCACAGCAGCAGCTTTCCTAACAAGAGGAGCTAAGGCTCTGCTACCCACACTCCCATCAAGGTGCTGCTTACTGGCAGCACACAATCTCACTCATACCCTCTTCTGCACATAATGAAAAGTGGTCCTTGACCCCAAGGCCTGACATTCAGCATGCATAACCAGCAAATAGACATGAGATTAGGAGCAGAACATGAGGGACAATTTGTAAATAGCATAAAAAGCAATGGTCAAGACCTACCAGCTGCTTAACTGGTATTCTGAGCACGATTTATTCCTAGCTACAGGGGTGGAGCTATTTTGCAAGGTGCTTTTCCCAATTCACTGTGGTACCTAAGATGAAAGCTTGAAGTAGAAGGCAAGTATTAATAACAGGAGAGATGAAGCAGAGATGGACACAAAAGCCAGTAGCCTTACAGTGAACATACTGAAGTACAAAGAGTCAAGACCATGAAACGAGAATGTCAAATATTTTTACATACAGATCTTGAGTGAAGTATATTTGCAGTAGCAAATTCTCATAGATGAAAAATTTGAATAGAATACCAGCTGGGATATGGCAATAACCACAAATTCCATAGCAGAACTGCTGTTAAGTTTCTTTCATAGCTGAAATGTATTTGAAAAAAAAAATCTGAAGAGTGAAATCAAACAAAGCATAAAAAAAGGACACAGATTTCAGAGTGATTTTTCATTTTCTTCCATTGACACAATAAAATAATGTGGAAAAGAGCCTATAAAGTGACGGATAAGGAATAATATCCCAGGATGGATATTTTCCTCACTAAGAATGAGGCTTTAGAAAGTAGACTGGGAGAGGTCCCAGTTGACTGGAGGCTGGTGAACATTGTCTCAATTTTCAAGAACGGTAAAAAGGAGGACCCCAGAAAACCCAGACCCCAGGCCTGTCAGTCTCACTTCAGTGCCTGGTGAAATTATGGAGAACATTATTCAGTGAAGAATTGATAAACTCCTGAAAGACAATGCAATCACTGGTCACGGTCAGCACGACTTCATGAGAGGAAAGTCCTGCTTATCAAACCTGATTTCCTTTTATGATAAGGTAAAGCATTTAGTTGATCAGGCAAAGTCAGTTGATGTCATTTTTTGGAGTTCAGTGAAGCTTTTAATACTGTCTCTCACAAGACCCTTCTGGACAAAATATCTAGCACACAGCTGGATAAACACATGCTGTGGTGAGCAATTGGCTCATGGGTCAAGCACAGAGGATAACAGTGAATGGGGTAACATCAGACTGGTGACCTGTCACTAGTGGGTTTCCACAGGGTTCCATCTTAGGCCCTATGTGCTTCAACATCTTCATAAATGACTTGGACACAGGACTGGAAGGGATACTAAGCAGGTTTGCAGATGAAACAAAACTTGGAGGAGCTGTTGAGTCCCTCAAAGGCAGGAAGGCCCTGCAGAGAGACCTCAACAAATTAGGGACATGAGCAATCACCAGCCATATGAAGTTCAACAAAGGAAAGTGCCATATTCTGCAGCTGGGATGGGGCGACCCTGGATATAGGTACTGAGTGGGGAATGGGAGACTGGAGAACAGCAACACATAAAGGGACCTTGGGGTCCTGCTCAGTGGCAACTTGGATATGAGTCAGCAGTGCCCTGGCAGCCAGGAGGGCCAACCCTGTCCTGGGGGGCATCAGGCAAAGCATTGCCAGCCAGTTGAGGGAGGGGATTGTCCCACTCCGCTCTGCACTGGGGCAGCCTCACCTTGAATATTTTGTGCAGTTTTGATCACTGCAATGTAAGAAAGATATTAAGGTATTGGAAAGTGTCCAAAGGAGGACAGCAAAGATGGTGAAGGGCCTTTTGGGAAAGCCATAAGAGGAGCAACTGAGACCACTCAATCTATTCAGCCTGGAGAAGAGGAGATGAGGGGAGAACTCATTGCAGTCTATACAGTCCTTAGGAGGGGAAGAGAAAGAGCAGACACGAATCTCTTCTCTGTGGTGATCACTAGCAGGACATGAGAGAATGGCCTGAAGTTGAGTCAAAAAGTTCAAACGTGAAGAGACCAAGATAGTGCTGATACTACAAGACAGCAAGTGTCAGAGCAGAGACATGAAGTGTGACTTTCCAGAAGGAAGTAAGTAGGTGAATTGGAGAGTGTGCTATTATCTTTATTTTTGTTCTAGAAATAGTTAGGGGAGTTAATGTACTATCAACTAAGCTGAAAGGTTTCAGTATGTTGGTTCTCCAGGTAACTTCCACTGTTCAAAGACTTGTTCCTCAGCAACTCTGAAATAACTTGTCTTTTCACTAGGAATTCAATTACCTTGCACTTAGTGAGGGCTAGAGTACCTTCTTAGGTGGGTAACAGAAAGGATCTGAGCTTCATCCATACTTTATAGTAACCTGCAGGAATTTCCTTACAAACTTGTTCCCAAGCAGATGTTAAAAGATAAGGCATCTGGTTAGATAAGAAAGTTTACCTTTTTCAGTGTTCTGGGTTTGACACAAGGTCGTAGCCCGAATTAAATAGTAATATCAGCCTTGGGATATGGTCATGTAATTTTGGTGTTTTTTTAAGGTATGACTGATTTGGCAGACTGCAGCAGATACACTAGAACAGTTATGATCAATCATTTCACCAATTGCATGCAATGTCTGCAAATGCCAATCCAACAGACATGGATGGTGCCATAGGACAAAAAGGTTGGGAGTCCCCATGAAAAGGATATTTTGAATTAATAGCTATTTTTTTCTTAAATCTACCTCAAAAGTAAGCTCTCAGCTAATGTTAAAAATTTCTTCACATGCATGCATCCTTTTTGAGTTATGCCTATTTGCAGAAGCTGGTCAGATTAGAAGCAAAAACTGCCTACCTTCTCTGCCTCCTCTGCACTTCATGTTACTTGATGCACATTACACTTTAATTCTGTCATGGTCACAACATTTTTAACCAGGGAATGAGATCCCTTGCCAAAGAAATGCACTAGTGCTCTGACAGCATGTAGGTCCACTTAATTTTGCCTCAAATGATTCAGAAAATAAAATTGCTCCAGTCAAAATAGGTCTTTAAAGGTCTTTTCTCGTCTGAGTCATAGGTTTTCTGTTCTTGTCAGTGGGAGATTTATTCATACTGTTAGTGATTTTCCCATTCAAGACATGTGGAGTAGGATTGGAACAACCAAATCGTGTGTTTGTAATTATTTTTATGCTTCAGTAGTTTAGGGATGTTGTAACTATGAATAATTGCCTTATGCTTTCATGGCAGGGATTAGGTTACCTTTAAACAAGTGGAAAAGGTGACATAGGGTAAATCACTTCATGTTTACAGAAAGATATGCAGACAGATCAAGTACTATTTTGTATAGTAAAGTACTGCTTTTTTGAGCATCATGCCTGCCTTTTAAACCTAGACTCACTAAATAACATAAACTCCAAAATGTGAATGATGCAACCCACAATACAGCAGAAGTCTCTAATAGGCACCTCATCTTCCTCCACAAAGCCTGAAAAGATGTTTAGTATGCAGCTGTTTAAACTATGGAAAACAAAAGTCTTTCTTTTAGACCTATATTATAGTCAAAGAAGAAAAATCCACTTCCTATAAGGGATGGTGCACCTACTGGGACATTATTTTAGGAAAAAATAAATCACATGGACAAAGTTTCTCTCTCCATTCCCTAGAGAAGGAAAACAGAAAATTAGTTTAGCTTAAAGGAGAAAATCTTGTACAACAAAAGCTTAGGAACATGAGTCCAACATAAAGTATTCTTTTAGCACTGAGAAATAGTATGTCTTCTCAACAAGTTTGCTGCATTAATGACAATTGTTGTCAATGGCATGCAGTCATTGAAGGCACTGTATCTGCCCTTTTAGGCACTTTCTAATACTTGAATTTAAAATCACTTTCCATCTTCTGTAGACTATGAATCACTTATTTAATTGACTACTACAAAAGCTTTTGCATTGTATTTAAAATAATTTATTAAAAATAATCTAGCAGATATCCCCAAATCAGCACCATTATCAGAATCATTGCTAGGTAGGATTGAATTTCTCAGTAACCAAAATCTTTCTGCAAGATTTAGATATTTTGGTTAGAATTTGCAAACTTCAGTTGAGTTTTTAAATTATATTGAATATCTGATAATCAGATTTTCAGGAAGTTTTTTTCTTTCCTCAGTAAGAATTTGTAAATTGTGATTCCTACAGTGTAGTCTGATGTCTCAGGCTGTATTTTCAACTCTTTGAGAGAAAAACATCCTACTTTATCTAGTTTCCCACCCATCTCAATTATGTTTCTAATAGTTTTACCTGTCACATTGAAGACAGCTTGAAGCAAAACCCACAGAAGGGAAAAGCTGTCTTAATCTCTCAAAACTGCTGTGCAGATTTTTAGGTAGTTTTTTGCCCAATGCAAGCTGTAGATCTCATTAGGTGACTGTGTTCTGTGAATGATAAATGGGGTGAGGGTATATTTTCCCTCACAGTGCAATGCTGTTCCAGCTCCAAAACAAAAGGCATTTTCATTACAGTTAATTTGCCTAAATCCAACATGCTATGGGCTGGCTACTCTGCTGTAGGATAGCCTGAGCTAGCACCATCTTAGATCTACAGACCCACCTTCTCACACAGAAGGACGAGAATACTTGTAAAATCATAATGATTTTCATTTTGTAGGTAGTGTACATGGACAATAAGTCACCAGAACAACTAGATTATACATAAGCTTGCTGATAGAAATTGCTGAAGCAAGTCTTCAGGTAAAATGTGGCCACTGATGTGATTTCAGTGTCTTCCTCTGAAAAATAAAAAGAAACCAGGTTATGTCCAATCTGTACTCATCATCCTGAATCTGCCTCTGAAGAAAAATGTACAAATTACCTGTTTTCAGAAAACAGAAGAGACAACAATAACATCTTTCTCTTGACAAATAGTACAGCATACCCATCATTTAGGAATTCCAGAAATAAATCCTGGCAACAGAAAGGGGCAATTCCACATTATTAAATGTGATACCAGGTAAGGTTATAGACAAACCTCCCTCTTCCCCTGGCTCAAGGGAAGAAGTATTAAAAGCAAGTTAGTGAACGTGCCAGTGAAGGTTTAGATTAAATATTAGGAGAAATTTCTTCACAGAAAGGGTGAACAAGCATTGGAACAGGCTGGCCAGGGAAGTGGTGGAATCACTGTCCTTGGAAACATTCAAAAAGCATGTAGATGTGGTCCTCAGGGACAAGGTTTAGTGGTGGACCTGGAAGTATTTCATTAATGGTTGGTCTCAATGATCTTAGAGTGTTTTCTAATCTTAATGACTCTAGGATTCCTTTAATGCCAATCTGGCATTTGGAGAACCCCCAAAATGTTGTTTGTATATTAAGTAGCATCCATGTGAGAAGTGGGAGATGGAGCTTGTCTTTTTTCAAAGACAAGAGGAAAATGTGGGTCATTATATCTTAGAGAAATGCTGCAAACATGGAATTTCTGGATTAAAGGTGCATGGATACAGATGTCCTCTGTACAGGGGCTAATGTCCAGTGACTGTGTTCATGGACTGCAGTCAGATAAAGACCTGGGCAGGTGAATGCTTTGCATATCTTGCTGCTCAATACTGTCAAGATCTGAGCAGTTCTCAACATGTCAAAAAAGCCAATACTGGAAGCTTACATACTTTTGCTGTTGTTTGGGGGGAATATCCAGCATTATATGAAAACTGAACTGGCTTATTAGGATATGGATTTTGACACCTATAGGGAGGGGATGATAAACTCATGGGAAGGTCTGAATGTTTGTCAGGATAAAGTTTGTGTGCCAAGTTTTCTACCAGGGAAAAGGCACTCATTCAGAAATTATACTTTGAAGTACAATAGAAAATCAGTGTGAAGCTAGAGCTAAGGCTATAGAGGGCCTGATAACAGAAAGGAGTTTTATATCTGGAAATTTGATTTCTAATGTAACCTAGGAAGAGAAATGGTAGGATATTTATAATTCTGGAATAAATATGGAAGTCACCGTTTTGGATTAGCCTGAGGGGGTTTCTTTGATTTTTCATTTTTTAATTTTATAGATGTTAGAAATTACTGTAGATCTAATGTACTAGTAATATAACTTCAGTAGCTGAATGTTTATACATACTAATCCCATCCTATATCAACCCCTTAGAATTCCATTAGCTGTTTAGTCATTATTTCAAGGTAGAATTGCAGAAAAGCGTCATGAAGCCTGTACCACAAGATAAAAGACAGGGACAGAAGGACCTCCAAATCTGAAGCTTTGGAAGGCCTCCAAGGACCTGACATGCTGTGAAGAAGACAATGACGATGAAAGAAGGGTCCTGAGACCCCAGACCCAATTCCTAATGGGGTGTGCCGAGGGTGGAATGGGGCAGGACTGGGGGAAATAACAGAATGGGATTGGATGGACACTATTATAAAATCTGTAACGAAGGTCTAAAGGGGGGATTCCCGTGTGAATGTATTCCTCGAGCCTGTTTGGCTCATTAAAGCTCCTGCTCACTTATCTTATCTCCTACTGAAGTTGCCTGAGTTTTTTTTTTCCTCGCTCCTTAAGGCAACACTGGGGATGTCCATATCATTTATCCACCAGGAAAATAAATAATTAGGTTTAGATATCAGCCATAATTCATAAGGCTCTCTCATGATACTGTTACGCTATGAACATTCCCTATTTTGGAAATGGGAGGCTGTGCTCCACCTGAAAACATGTCATGGCTTGTTTTCTGAGTTACTGACATTTCAGGAGCTAGATCTTAGAATATTTAGGGGTTGATTTTCTGACTGATGTGTTTCAGCACAAGTGATTAATATGGATAAGTCACAAGGAAATAGCAACAGAATTGACTCTTTCCAAAGCATAAAATGAAAAATGTACTTTGAAGTCCTGTGTCATCACTACTAAAACATCCCTGTCTTTCTTAAAAAGAAAGTACGAACCAGATAGTAACATACAAATAGAAAGATTTGATATCCTAGAAGCATTTTACTTATTAAATATGCATTTCCAAGATATAAAACCAACAGGTCATTGTGATAATAATAATTACATGATTGTATATGATCATGACACAATTGCCTTTATTATGTACAAAAATGTATTTTCTCAGTACTTCAGACAGGCAAATTTCATGAAGCTGTACATGCGAGCAACAGACAGGAGGAGGAAGCAATCAAATTACAAAGATAATGTCAAATTTCTTATAGAGAGCTTCATTTCATACATAACATCAGTAATTAACAATGAAAAAATTCTAATGATTAAGAATTGAGATTATACTATGAGTAAAAATACTATACTATAGTATTTGATATAAGAAGTAAATAGAAAATAGAAAAAAGTTTGCTAACAATAGAAGTTGATATGTGGATGAGTGATAGAGGTAAAAAAGTATTCATGAAAAATTTACTGAGAAAGGACAGGATCCATAATAGGGAACGTCTTGCCTATACAAAGAACAAGAACAGTGTGAATCATCATTGGATCAGACAAATACAACCTACACCACAAGAAGGAAGTTAAAGGTATGACAAGAATTGCTTGCAGCTCAGAGGGCAGAGCACCAAAAATGTTGCCTAGATGCATCAGCAAAAAGCTCAGGTACAGAGCATAGAGTGTGATCTTGTCACTGGAATCAGGGACATATTTTCAGTGTGACCAGTCTAAGAAGATTAATTTGAAGATAATAGAATCATGTGGTCCCATAAAATCACCAAAGCTGCCTGTTTTGAAAACAGTCCTTTCAGGTAAACCAATGCCTCCAAATGTCGAGCTCAGAAATCATTGGACTGAAACCAGACATAGGTCTGCCTCCTATAGGGCTCCAGGGAGGCCCACCTGAATCTTTGACTCCAAATCTCATATAATTTACACTGAAACTTTGTGAGAAACTGCCATTACTTTTTGTAGAGCAATATTTTCCCTGAACAGTCATCAGAAGAGGGGCAAAATCAACTTCCCTGTTAAAGTGGTTTCCTCACACTCAGGATGTTTAATGAGTTTCTCTAGAGAAAACATTTTTCCATGAAGGGACTGACCCATCAGCATGGCTTATCCATTGCAGGCATAGCAACAGATCTCTATTTTGTACCTTCCACAGGCATATGGCTTCCCAGCACACCATGAAAGAGTATTTAACTTTCTCCCTTCTCAGAATGGCTTGAATCCATAATTGACCCCTTAATTTCTTTTCATAAAGAACTAAAATCTGCCTGTTAAACTGCCAGGTGCAATGTGATGTTAATGACTGAGTAGTGCATAATTCTGTGGTATTAACAGCTATTTCTAGGCATGTATGTACCTGTCCTATTCTTTAATTCCTTTCTGACTGTTACATTGTTCTTCTCAAGCAGTACTTTTCCTTCCATCTATTGAGAAGCTCTGTGCTCCTTTTCATTCTTCTATTTGCTCTAATTAATTTTAAATCACATTTCCTTAATTCAGGGAGTTTTCAACCTTATACACTGAATGAAATTTCATGACTTTGAGTTGGGTATCTCTTTTCATATTTGATAAAAAATATTAGAAACCTTGCTAATTACTTATCAGATAGGTCAGAAACTTTAACATTTTATGTTCAAAATTAGTCTACAGTTAGCTCTCAATGTTTTTAATGCATAGTTTCATCAGTGTGATGGTAACTTCTGAGCACTCAAAGACATTAGAGAAGCTCTTAAGAGTGAAGTATTGTAAATGAGGGCATTTTATAGACTTGTTAACCATGATTTTTTTTAAGGAAGACAGAATCCAAATTTCTTTTTTATCTTTTTATGATTAATCAGGGTAACAGTGCATCTTTTGTATTCTGAAGTCATGTTGCCAGTCTTGACAATAACAGTCTTTTTGTGTGACAAATAAGGGTTTTATGATTTGTACCACTGTAAAAAGATAAAAATATATTGAAATTAAACTTTCTTCAGTCCCATTTGCATAGCTCAAGTTGCTCTGAACACAGTATCAATAGCCACCTCTAACCTGCTCCGTGGAGGACAACTATCCATACTGGAGCACCCTTTTTGTGTTCCTAGTCTTGGGCTCAAAGGGTCTAAGGGTCTCCAGTTCCATTCAACTCCAAATCACATTTTTTGCCTTTCCAAATTCCTGTTTTCCAGACTCCACTTGTCTGCACCATGTATGACCTCTTGAAGGCCCATGTACTGCATCTCCCACAGATCTCTAGACATGACAAAGATCAGCTGGCAGTAACTGAGGGACAAGGGAAACAATAGAAGAGGCTTTGCCCATGAGGCATATATTGACACTTCAAGAGAGGACTTCACTGAGTCACACCATGGAAGATATTTTTATTGAGTAAAGTTATCCCTGGCACTGTGTTTCATGTCAACCAATGCAACACATCACCAACTCAATGCTGTGCCTCAAGCACAGCAGTGCTGCAGAACCTGTGCAAACAGATGCATATCATGCTCTGGTGTGATGCCCATGTGAAATCATCCATTTAGCCAGCCACTTGAATGCCAGACTTCATCTCTTTTCTTTCCCAGTACTTAAAGTCTTGGGATGCAGAGTCTGGGAGCCTGGGAGAGAAATTAATTTGAGTCACCCATGGCTGTCCTGGATGTGCACATTATACAAAGCACAGTACCTATTGAGCACATCTGGTGGGCCATGTGAGAAGCACCCTGAAAGCTTAGTTTCAGAACTGAGGTTTTAGAATCGTAGAATGATTAAAGTTCAAAAAGACCTCTAAGTTCATGAAATCAACCACTAATGCAGCACTACTGTGTTCACCACTAAACCATATCCCCAAGTGACATATCCACATACCTTTTGAAGGCTTCAAGAAATGATGACTCAACCCTGGGCAGCCTGTTCTATTGCCTGACTATCCTTTCAATGAAGATTTTTTTCCAAATATCTAGTCCAAACCTTCTCTGGTACAACTTAAGACAGTTTCCTCTCATCCTATTACTTTCTAACTGGGAGAAGAGACCAACCCTCACCTGACTACAACCTCCTTTCAGGTACTTGAAGAGAGAAATGAGGTCTCCCCTGAACCTTCTCTTCTTCAGGTTAAACATCCCGAACTCCCTCAGCCACTCCTAAGTCACTTATGCTCCAGACCCTTCCCCAGCTTCATTTCCCTTCTTTGGATATCCTTCAGCATCTTAATGTCTTTCTTGCAGTGAGAAGCCCAAAACTGTCCCTTATGCCATTTTTTTTAATTGTAAAATGATGGTTTATTTCAGTTAAATAACTTCTAATTCAATGGGAATTGTACTTAAAATCAATCCTGTAGATTTCAGGCTTGTAATTAAGTTACTTATTTCTGGACCAATACTGTATTTCTTGCACACCCACACCTCTCTCAGAATTGCAAAGATGGGCTGACTGCCAGCAGGCATTGGGTGAACTCTCAACCATCACAACAAATCAAGAACAGCGCTTGTTTTGATCAATGATAATGAAAGTCATGACATTTATGCCAGCAAAACACAAGTTCAGATCTACTAATGATGGTGCCTGAACTTGTATACAACACCTGTTTGACTTGTGAGAACACACTGTATGTGCTACTATGACCCTGCTTGGTGTCACTGAAATGCACAGCCCTGCATCTGTTTACTGGCAGCTCTCCAGCAGAGCAGGTGTGCTACTTTTCAGGCAGCTAGTAAGGGAATACTCTTGTAGATCACTTTGGTCCATTAGAAATGAGGATATGTGGCCTCCAACAGTGAGATAGTAGGACCCCTGCCAGCAAGATACAAGGGACAGTTTGTGACTACATGGTTTTGTAAAAACCTGAATGAAGATGTATAGAGCATGAAAGGCTGGATACGCATATTAACTACGAGGTCACACAATTCAGTATTTTTCCATTCCTGCCTGATTTATTTTCTGCCTCTAGCTATAATAAATGCACACATTGCACACATAGATTTCTGACAGAAAAAAATATGATGTAGGAAGAAGACATAGCATTCTGGAGGATTATGCATGGTAATTAATAATGAAAACCATGCAGAGAAGCTTAATAGGAGTGAATCAAGCCCAAGTAGGTTCATTTATGTTTGTCAAGAAGACACTATATCATTCTAATATACCCACTCTTCTAGTGAAAGACGTCCCCGCCCATAGCAGCAGGGTTGGAACTGGATGACCTTTAGTGTCCCTCAAGCCCAAACCATTCTGTGTAATAGGTCAAATTACAGTTATCACAGCTCACAAGTAGTATATTTATATGCATGTAAGGAACATATCATACATGTATTCAGCACTATACTGATGTTACTCTTACAAGTTGCTTAGCTTAATGAAACCATGTCCTGAATGTTCTTTTCTTGTCTTCTCGTTATCTCTCCAATAAAGACAAGCAAGAAATTTGTGTCAGTATAAACAAAGGACTGTTTATGCTTTTTCTTTGACATCCTTATTGTGACTGTCATTGGTGAACACATTGTCAATATTCTTTAATGGAAAATATCAATCAACTACTTAAGTGTTCCAGTTTCATGGAAAAGTATTTGCATTTTTAGTAGTATTTGCATTTTGCATGATCTAGTAGATTCCAAATAATTTTCTTTTAAAACACCTTCTTCCCCACCCCCCCAAAAAACCCCCAAAACTGTTAAACAGAAGTCTAAAAACATTAGTAGGAGCCAAAAGAAATAAGCTCTAGCAGCGGCTGTTGGCAGTAAAGCAAAATGGAATGGTAATTTCTTCTTCATCTCCTCATTTTTTCCCTTGACTTCAGATGGTAGTCAGTCATACACTTTTGAAATCAAAATAGCTTTTGTAATCAATTTACAGAGCTTTCGAAATCAGTCCTGGAGTTTTCTTTGTTTGTCCTTCTTTTATTATTATTTTTCATATACCCTGGAAATTTCAGATTTTACTGAGGATTTGGGGGGTTTCTTCTAAGAGGAATTAATTTAAAGGTCTTCCTAAAGCTGCATTATCACTCCTCAGAATGTTTTTAAGCTTTCTTTATCCTGTATGCACTTCAAAGCAATCATCATTTTGCTTCCCTCACTTTTCTTCCTGCCTGTTTCAGCTGCCTAAGATGACAAGCTCTAGCCTTGACGCTGTCATTGTTATTTTCCTCTGCTGGGAACAAAGTTGCAAAATATGAGTAGTTGCCTAAGTCACAAGACCTGTGTAATGTGTAGTGATCACATGATCTTATCTAAGCCCAGTGAGACTCCTTTACAGAGTTTGACATTTTCTAAATAATATGTATTTTCATTGGGAGGAACATGGAAAATATTTTGCTTGTACACTCAGAAACATCACTGTACAACAAAGTTTATGTAAATCCAGTCAAACTAGCACCTCATCTTTGGGTGAGAACACATGGAATGTGAGAATGATTAGGGCAGCCTTCTATTTGTGATCTTATCTGCAGTCTACTCAACACCTTCAGAAAGTCTTTAATTGGCAGATAAGAAAGCCAGGAGAACTGCAGTAGCTCTTCTGAGTGCCTAATAAAACCGATATTGTTTACTTCATCGGTGTTTTAGGGGTCTGATTACATTGGTGAAGTGAGAAATAAAACCAGGACAGAGCAGAAATAAAAGTATTAAAATAGCTCTGTGACTAACTTCAGTATGAAGCTGAAATCTTTGAAAAAAAAAAAAGGCACCAGCTGTGAGAGATTGTCATTACAAATATTGAATCTGAAAGTAACCTAGAAATTATAGGCTATTTAGTGAATATCCAGATTACTACTGAATCAATATATTTCTGCCTTTAAAGAAAGCAATATCTATTTTTTGCAAGAAAATGAAAAGATTGAAAAATCTTCATGGAACTAATATAAAAGATTTTATAACAGACCAGCACTTAAATAGCTGAATTCTTTGTACTGCCGTTAAGGTCAATAGATCTAGAGAAGTTACATCAGAAATCTAAGCTTTTCTAGCTAGCAGCTGCTCATGGAAATAATCTCAGTAACCCAGAGTGCTGTAGGAATATCCGTGGTATATCAGACCATTAAATAAAATCTTAACTCTGCTTCATTTAACTAGAAGCCTTTCAATAGCAACCAATGAAAGAAATCTAGACAACTCCACCTGGAAGCTCAAGCGAAATCATGAAAGTCCAAAGGACATATAAGTTACCTGTTGCAGTTATGCCACCTGTGTATAGAAGATTTTGAGAAAACGGCAAAATAACAGCCTGATAATAATATAAAACCATAATACTCAGTGGAGCTGGTTAAAGTTATGTCAGACACAATGTGATATTGCAGGAAGAAGATACTCAGTGGGCTCAGATGATCTGAATTTTTAGTGTGTAGCATGTTCAAACAAAGGGAGATGAATGACAAGTGAAAAACTGCTGGCAGCAAGAAAAGGTAGATCCAATCCTGACCTAATATATTTCACAGTTAGCCACTGAAATATTTCTTTAGTATATTTAAGCAGTATTATAGCCACATAAGTAAGGAACATAGGTTTTTGTTTTTTTCTCCCAGGTGACTATTTCTCTAGTATTTTCTATAATAATTTTGTATCTCACTGGATGCTGCACAACAATGATTTTTGGTTAATAAAGGCACAGCCAGCTAGTAATTAATGGAAGTGGTTGAAATGTTAATAATTTAACTTCTGACTCTGAGTCTCGTATGGCTCCAAAAAAGGCAGTTCTCTTAACTCCCACCTATTTTTAATTGTTTAAACATGAAGTTCAATTTTCAGGAGACCATATAATATGAGAGAATGAGTGGCATTCATTTCATAATTATCTGAGTCTCTCAAAAAGATCTCAAGGTTCTAGAGCCTCGGACAAATATAAAATTTTCCAGACCCTTCCCCTCTCTGAAATCTTTGAATATTGAGAATATTGAGAATTCTCAATTCTCCAATCTGTTTAGAACTTCTAAGAGAGTTGGATTTACATTCAAAACAGGGTTTTTTGATCCACCTGAACTTCTTTTTGAAATTTGATACTGTCTGGTAAAACTGATGTGTTGGGGTACACCTGGCAAGTTACACCGAGTGAGAGAAAAAGAAGAAAAAGAAACAAAAAGAGACCTGCACTTAGTGGGAAAGAAAAGAGCCATCAAGATGAACCAGAACCTGATAAGTTTTAAAAGTTTTTATGATTCGGGTAGCTTAGACAGATATCCGTTGTATTAGATTAGGAATAATTATGGTTCTTTTATATGATTGTTCTGATTGGCTGTTTTATCCTGATCCTCCATTGGTCGTTCATACCCCAGCTGCCAATTGGCTGATGTTTGATGCAATGCACCCTTTCCTTTTATGGCACTCCCCTCCTACCTATTCCCTTATATGGCTTCCGTCCCTCCCATACTTCCCTTATATGGTTATGCTCCGCCCATGTTCCAGAACCTTCCCCCTCAGACCCCATATAAGTGGTTCGTTACCCTCAATAAAGGTCATTCTTGTTTCACCCTCTGAGAGTGTGCCAGTCCCTTCTTCCCTAAAAAAGGATCGTGACACTGATGGACGTTACCTTCATTAATCATGCCATAGATCTTTCAAAAGAATAGAGGAGCATTTATTAGTGCGTTGCCTTAAGGAAGAGGAAAAAAACTTTCCAAGACAACTTTATGTGGGTAAAGCAGAGAAGAGTTCTTTTACTTATAGGGTTTTGGGGTACAGAATATAAAGGAGTATAAATAAGTATATAAAGTATAAAAAGTATAAAAGGGTACAACACATGTTGATAAGTAACAGATAGAAAAGACCAGTGCTAGGATGAACTCATGGCCTCAGGAATACCACGTGAGCTCTTTTCCCAGCACCACCACTTCAAACATGCAGAGTAAATTAATCTGAAAGGCGTCCATTTAATTCCCAGCTGTTTCCAGCCAACCCCCCTGAGCCACTCTGCCATGTTTTACCAAAGCAAACAAGGGACAACCCGTCCCTCCCAGGTGAAAAAGCCTTTTACCCAACAGGCTGGGAACATGACTCTTGCAACATCTGGGCCCAAGTCATTTCACCTCCCAACCCACAATAAACCAGGGAGAAACTCCCTTTTGCAGCTGCATCCCTGCAGCTCAGCAACCCCCAGCTCTTGCTGGTACCCAGTTCCCATTACCGGTCTCGTCTTCCTTCAAGCAGGACTTGAGATTCTTGATGTCCAGTCCGGGAGAACAAGGGAAGGGAAACATCTTCTCCCCCCACCTCAGGAGAGCAAGAGAGACAAACCCCCCCTTTTGCAAGCAGAGCTCCACTGAGCTCTTCCTCCCCCCCCTCTTTCAGGGGGGAACACCGGGCACCACACCAGGCTGGGCAGCAGAATGTGTGTGTGTGTGTGTGTGTGAGAGAGAGAGAGAAAATGTCAATAATGTGTAGGAGAGCTGGAGAAAGCAGAAAAGCTCCTGTCTACGTGGCAGCATACTAATTTTATAACACTACTCAATTATCATATCTAAAGGTCCTATCCAATCTATGTTCATGCCCAGAACTTCCCTCGGTTCCACCTCATGTCACGCTTCTTCTAGAATTGAGTTGGAGGTCTTAAGATCCCTTTGCCTTATTGGAGCTTCTCCAAGGTTGCTGGGCTTTGCTTTCTTGTTTTGACTAACATGGTATCTAGTTGCCTTAGCTTTGGTACATGTTTTCCTTGCACAGTCTTCCAGCTATTATCTGACCCTTAAGACAACTAACACAAGGTCAGAGGTTGTTAGCTATGTTATATGTGAGAAGTATACCTAGAAGTGTAAAAATTTTTAATTTCATGAAAACCCTAAAGCATCAGTGCTAAACAAATATGTAGGCCTCAAGGAAAATAGTTGTTACAGCAAGTGTGCATTAGTACACTCCAATTCCATCTTTGCTTCTTATCTACTAACCTATGCATTGTTAATCTAATCATGCTTTTTTTTTTTTAGATTTATGTAGCAATTAAATATTTTCCAATGAGTTTATTGAAACTATTATAGAACCCTGTCTAGGTCCACCTACACTTGTAATATGCTGAATGACTGCATAAGCAAGAAATTATCACCCATGTGATACATGATGTTACTTGTAACATGTATCATGTAATATCATACATGATGTTACTTGAAAGAGATGAAGAGCAACTACTCCCTATTATTCCTTTCCTTGACTATAAGAGGGTGTGTAAACTTTTCTAGCTTATGGTATGATTTAATTTTATGTGCATTACCTTATGTGAGTGGAGAAGTCTTTCTCAACCTGTATGTTTTATGATAATGTACTGACCTAGACTACTTAATCTTTCATAAAGTTCAGTTTCCCCTAACCAGGAAAATATAACAAATCTTTTTGTCGGCAGTGGGTAGCATCATGTTTCCAACCTTCATGAATAAAGGCATTTGGAAAGAATTTGATTCTACTGCTTCTAAAAATGCAGTTTTGTAATCTGAATTCCAGTCTCAGATCATGAATTCAGATGCCACAAGCCTTAGCACTGTTGCCTGAAAATTAATGGCAATGAAAACTAAAAAGCTGTTTGATTTCTCAGTCATCTGAAACTGATGTGCGAATTCCTTGACTTTGAGTAAGACAAACAAGAAAGTAAGAAACATGGTTTGGGATATGAAATTAAATTTAAAATAAGAGGCTGACAGAAAAATGTATCATATTCATTGCAACCTGTCCTCTATATTGATTAGTCGATCATCTTTATTGTTGCTTAGTGTTCATCAACTAGAGTCATTAGTTATATTCTGAACACTAATGTAAACAATATTATATGTACATATTTCAACACTCCAAATTCACTGTATAATGTTTTTTAATTCCAGGAGTGCATCATTGATAAAATGCCTGTGATAAGATGCATTTAAGTTCAGCTGTGTAACTACATGTTAGTTTCTTAGCTCAGGAGTCTTGCCTTTGAAAATAGTAAATAAAGTTTTAAATAATTGAACTTACTTAGTCAGTAGCACCAACTGTACATCATCCCATGCTCTCTAGCAGATACAGTTCTTCCTTGTCATTTAAAAGACAGTATGTGAAATTCAGATCAAAAATAGTTCAGCCATCAGCATATACAACTTCTATATTGCTTTCAGTATATGCTTTTAATTCATATATTATACCTGACAATTGCTTGTCAAAAGCTGCGTATAAGTGTAAATGGAATTTTCTGAGACAATGTCTCTTCTGAGGAATTGTCTAGTTTCTCAAGGTATTTTGGGGTTCTGTCAAAAAATGAACAGGCAAAGTTCTGGTATGACTCTTCAAAAATAATTAATATTTTTAAGAAATAATTTGATGCCAGCTTATATTGCAAAGATATGAGGCATTAGCAGATATTTTCTGGAGCATAAGTGGTTTAAAAAGAGATATTTTATGCTGCTTACAGCATGTTCTTTCAATATTAAATCCAAACTAGTGAGCCTTGCCAAACTCACTAGGTCTGAGTCAAAGATGTTGAACATTCTCAGAATAATGCCCTGACCCAGGCTGGCTCATAAATCTTCATTTCATGTCAGAAACAATTCCATGTTTTTATGCTATTCAGACAGAAATCAATTTTTATATATATATATATATATATCTATCTCATATATGTATGTGTATAATATATATATCTCATATATGTATATATCTCATATATATATATGATGCAGAACAATTTCAATGTCAGATGATACACTATATCATAACACGCTACTGAATTATGGAGTTTCAAAGACTTTTTAAAACAACATATTGCCACTGATGAAAAGGAATGCCCTTAAGGAATATTTCCTACTGTGCTGCCTGATAAGCTTGTTTCACACCAATTCTTATTTGATTCTTATTTTAGTGTCCCAGTCTTTCCTGCAAGTACCTGTACATACCACAACGTTCTAGCACTATAGCTCCAATGAAGTAATATTTGCAATCTCTCAATGTGAATTTACACAGGTCTGAGCAACTCTGCCCAAAGATCCTTTTTCTGGGTCAACAGCTAAGGGAAGTATAAAGGTCAAGATGAAAGAGGGATTAATGAGAGATCAGTACTCCACAGGAATCGAAGAAAGTTAAACTTAATTGGGACATAAATTAGCCAGGCTTGCATCTTTTAGCTTACCTTTAAACTGGAAAAGGTTAGGGGAGTAACAGATCTGGAAAGTAAGTGACTACAAAACTAATGAAAAGACACAAGTGTCTTAGTGATCAAATGATCCAGGAGAGTGCTCAGTAGGTTCAAACAGTATGGGTCTAATTAGAAGCAACTGTGATAACAGGCAAGAGGAGAAAACTGTTCTTTCCTAATCATTGACTTTGGATTGATGTATATAGTACGTGGTATTTTATTAAAAAAAAAGCCACAAATCTTGGATACTGAAAGTATTAAAGTTGCACAGATAAAGCTTTTTGCGATGCTGTGAAGCTCCACAATGCCAGTGTCATCTTCTAAGCATCCCATAGGGAGTTAATAGGTGTCTGTGGCAACTAAAAGTGAAATTTAACTCGTCAACATTATCTATGCTTAGGTGTTACCCCTAAACCTAGGAGAAGAGAACTGAATACAAAGCATCTGAAAAAATCCGTAAAGTCATGCAAATACGGATTTTGTTCTCTAATTATTGTGTTGCATATCTCACACCTTGGATTTGATATTACTGGAATGACTTGGGTCATAATGCAGAAGCAAAGAGAGGGTCTAGGACAAACATAGAACTTTTTCTGATTCAACTTGTTACATTTTCAATGAATTAATATAGGAAATATATTCCAGAAATGAGTCAAATGGGTGTAGACTCCTGGCTACATTCAATATACCTACTTTAAGCAACATCTGAGAGGATCCATGGAAATTTTATCACAGAAACGTTAAGAGAGGAGTCTGGTTGTTAAAGTATTCAAAGGCCAACCAGAAGCAGGTGAGGCAGAGAAAGAGGTGATGGAGGAGGAACCAAGGAACACAGCAATGCTCTACAGGTGATGTTGCAATTAACTGGCCAGTGTCTAAGACTAGCATTTTATTAACAGGATTGACAAACTATTTCCCCAGTTTCTCAACATTCTAACTGTCTTTATAAAAATGCGGACTACTGCATTACAACCCCCCCAAAACCAACACCAAGGAGATAAGCATTCTGAACAGGTAAAAGAAGCTGATTCAAGATTCTTTTGACAGCATATTTGAAATTTGCATCAATGCATCAAGAAGCAGGTCTAGAAAGGATTATTCAAATAGGGAAGGAAAGAAAGAAATATGTTGATATTTTTGCATTCTTTTCCTTCTCTTTGCTCTTAGCAAAAATATTAACCTTTAGCAAGCTACAGGTTTTGTCACATAATGGGGACATTTTGCTATTGTAGATGTTTTCCTTGTTTAGCTATGCTCTCTACTGAAATGTTCACAGGAAAAACACCCAGTAATTCACATCTGTCAAATTAGAGTTTACCAAGAGTAGGCTATGTCATCAGTGTCTTGGATAGCAGAAAGGTGTGGTGTCAACAGCTTACAGGTCAGTGGACTTGAAAGCAAATCAAAACCTTATGGAACATGCAGCAGAATTGCTGCATGGTGTCAGAGGGAACATGTGAGAGCCTTAAATTCTCTGAATCACAAATGAAGAAAAGTGAGGCACTCTAGTAAAGCGGTAAAGTTCTCATTTGTATCATTATACTTCATGAGATCTCTCTAGAAATGAAAAGATGATGTATTGTGAAAGCATAAAAATTGTTTATAGCATTTTTTTTGGTAATATAACTACAATTCTCAATTACAGGAAGCTTCCAACAGGTTTGTAGATTAAGACAAATTATCTGGAAATAGAGAAGCCAGAAGGATTTCAAGAGCAAGGACTCTATCTACTAGGAAGTTTTCTTTGGTGCAAGAAAACTTATCACAGACACTGTGTGCACATTTCTGCTCAGGTGGACACTATATCTCAATAGATTTTTTTAATTTTTTTTTTACAAGACTGTAAATACTAACCACTAAAATGGAAAGTTCTACTAATGTAATCTAGTAAGGAAGCAATAAAACCTGGAAGGAACAGGAATGCCTTCAGCATGGATTAGTACACAATGGCACTCTAATAGACCTGAACAATATTAGAATAATGGCAGCTATGACTAAGTTGGCTGTGAGAAGTTACTAAAAAACATCCTAAATGACAGGTGGCAGAGATTTGGGTCAGACCTTGAAATATGCAGTCTCTTTTTTGAGTGCATTTCTTACATAAATAACTACTTTACAGTCAAGAGCTTAAACCTCCCCTGTGTTAACTTGTTTTTTTTTTTAAAAAAAATTCTGACTTGTCTAGTTCATTATGATGTCAATCAGATCTGACAACAACAAAGCATGTTCCTTTCTGAAAACAACAATTACCAGTAAGGTATTTTCCAGATCAGTTTTTCAGAATCCTTGCAAATCAAAACCAAAACAAGTCTGCGGAACACTGACACTGGAGTGTACTTTCCAGTAGGTGACAGAGTCACATTTGGAGCAGGATTATTATACACTGGCTAAAAGGGAAGTCACTCTTTGCAAGTCTTGACCAGTGATCCTCCACCAGACTTCCCTGCACAGTAGGATCACTTCAAGAAGGAGTGGGTGTAATTGTGCTGCTTGTGCTGCTTTTAAGCCTACTTGATATTGTAGTTTTGCAAGTCCAGACCAAAGTCCTCATTCTGTGTTCTTATTGCAAGTGAAAAGGAAAACAGGAAAAAAAGAGAGAATGGGAAGAGAAGAAAATAAAAAAGTAAAGGTGGCCAATGAAATGAAGATCCAAGAAAAACATTTTTGTGATTTAAAAGATTATAATATTCTTTTAAACTGTTTGTTGCCTCATATTAAGCTCAGAGAGGCCTTTTGCCTTTGCTGGTCTTTATTCAGTACTTCAAAACTGAATTTAAATATAATTTGTGTCAGAATATAATTGTGCTTAAGATAGTCTTACCATATTAACTGATTCTAATTTCTAACATTTCTTTGTAGTAAAGTTTATAAAATAGTGTGATTTCATGTGCTAACAGTAGTGGTGTTTCATAAAAGGCATGATAAACATTACCTGAACAAACATTACATAATCTGAAAATCCCCAGATTACCAAATGGGTGTTTCAAAATTCAGTTTCTCCATAACACCAGGGCCAGATTCAGGAGTTAAACCCCAAAGCCCAGCCCACTGGTAAAGACACTGTCACAGTCTTTGTAAAGAATATTCAGTGTTAATAAATTCATCTTTTTAAAATATTTTCCATGCTTGTAAATGAAAGCAGGCCAAAAGCATCCAACCAGCAAGAACAATTTTTATAATGGAGAACATTCCTGAAAACTTTCTACCACGTTCATCTTGCTCTTGCCCTTTCCTTTTTGCAGTGGAAAATGCCTGAGTGCTGGCTTTGGTGACTGGTTACTTAGAGTACCTCTGAGGAGACTCAGATGGAAATCTTGTACTTATCTCTAGAAAAAACACAGTACTGTATTTCTCAAATTGATCCTGTGCCACCTCTGTTTTTGCACTGATGATAACAGAAAAGAAGTTTCTCAAGCCTTGATCTCCTCCAGGGCGCTCAGAACTAACTGGTAAAGTTTGTCTGACCATGAAATATTTTAATAACATTGCTTAACAGGCCACTCTGTAATTAACAAAAGAGAATAAAGGAAGTTATTGCTTAGTGAATGAAGAATGAAATTACCAATAAGATTAAATGGAAATATTTAAGGGAAACCACAAATTCATTCACATTAGTCCACATTTGGCTCTTCTCTTGTCTCCTCCTGTACGTATCTGTCAGTACACAAATATCTTTTTTGTTTATTATCTCTTGGTCTTTTACGGAAGACAGCAGCAAAAAGAAAAAGAAATGTTTCTACATCTTCCACAGCAAATATAGGATAAAAATTTGCAGACACAGCAAGTAGGAGGGGAAAGAGATATCACTGTGCAGCTACTGTCCTGTGAAACACACTTGTACTCTCCTTAAATGTATTCTTCATATCAGTTTTAATCCTATTTCAAAACAAAACAAAACAAACAACAAAAATTCAATAGAAAATACCTATGTTTTGTTATGTTTACTTCTCTTTATTCAAAGTCATTAGTAAGCTTTTTGCATTGAACTCATGGTATAATTGATTATAAAATGGAGTATATCAGTATGCTATGCCAATTACCTTCCATAATGTAATTCAAGGCCATGAAGTACTGCAGTGAACTGTTGCAGCCAATTAAAAAAAAAATCAAAAAACCAACAACAAAAAACAACCAACCCCCAAACCTAAAATTAGAAATATGCATCTGTAAAATGTCAATTATAATTCTAACAAATACTCTGGACAGACCCAATGAAAAGATATTTTACTGATTCTACTTGATTGTTAATAAAAGCAAGACTTATGCAAGGGGGAAGTTTTATTTTTTATTTTCATATTGGTGAAATATTGTCTCCAATAGCATCGAGTTTGGAATATGTTTTGTATGTTAGAGTTTTACTCACGGATTTGATAAGATTGCTTATCTGAAATTTAGGAAGATAAAAATTTCACCTTGGTGTTTTATTTAAAATAATTCTCACAATAAGTCAATTAGGAAACCCAGTGATTTCTTCATCTTGTCTCATCTTTGACAGTACACAAATTCCTTAGTCTTTTTTCAGGGTTTAGCAGAATCTGTGATATAGTATTAAGCTGTGAATAGCTTCATGGCCTGAAGTGTCCAGAGGTCAGCATTTTTTATGAGCCTCCTTAGTGGATGCTCCAAGGCAAGATATCCTTGAGTTGTCAGAAATAACACAACTTGTTTTTTATTTTGAAAGAAATTTACTTAACAAACTTCAGGATAATCTTAAATTTTTCCCTTTATGCGCCAGCTCTTTTAAATTTTGATCTATTCTAACAGATCTAAGAATGATGTTTTGTTAATTTTTTTTACAATGAATATATAAAGAATACAGTTCTAGTTAAACAGGCTTGATTTTCTCTTTATGTGGACAAAGCCAGGTTGGTAAGTAATAAAAGAAAAAATCCTGTATAATAACTAGGTATCAGAAAAAAGAAGTGAACTAAGGCTTTCCAGAAGTGAAGTCTGGAAAACAGACTTGTGTACAACAACAAGTAGGTATAAGAATTAAATTAATGTATTGAAAAAACAGGAAATATCATTTCCATTAAATTTGTGTTCACTTTTCCCTTTGCGGAAGCCAGAAAACCTTGACAGAATGTATATAGTGGAATGTAGGTACATGTTACATTATGTTTTGAGCTTCCACAGGTGATTTAAGTGTATAAGTTGTATTACTAAGACAATTAACTCAATACAGTTGATTGAAGCTAGTGGACAATTCTCTGCATTGTAGACACCACCAGGCTTAATTCAGCTGTTTAGTGTCCTATGAAACATGTAAGTATGTTGTGTTCAGTTTCCACATACAATTCTGGAAAGATACTGGTTTCTTGTGGGTCCTGTGCCACATCTCTCAGATTTGTGCTAAATTTTCAGATACAGAAGAGAGTAAAAAAATGGCACTGGATGCCTAAATTCAGGAAACTGATTCAAGCCTCTAGTAGAGGGGGTCAGCAAAATGCTTTCTATACCTGACTCTTTGTTGTCTAGGTCTCCACTGCTCATATTGCCCACCTTTCTTTTAACTTCTTTGTCCAGAGTTGGAGTCCACTTGCAGAGCTGCATTCACCTGCCCACATACAGGCATCCAGGGGATTTGAGATAGACAGAAGTATCCCCAGGCTGCTAACAGTTGTAATAGTGAGCTTGTTGAAGAGTGGAGTTATTGTTGAGGAGCAACAGGACACCAGGACCAGCACTCTATATCAGCACTAAATGAGGCCAGCTGAAGTAAGCTGATCCGTAAATTAAGGAAGTTTTATCTCCTACTAGATTTGATCGTCTGTCACTTATTTAAAGAGAGGCCAGAGAGTTCCGTTTAAAGAAATGTATCTTTTAATGGCCAACAGAATTCCTTGCATGTATTCCTTGAGTGTCATTCCCAGTGCATTATTCTCTATTTCCTCTTTGTATTTTTTTTTTATTTTTGGTCATTATTTTTTTATTCTTTTAACAAAGGGCTGTAAGAGCTTTGTCTCTCTGGGACAAGACCTATTCTGAGTGAGCACAGCAGGAGATAAAGCTGATTCTTAAGGTTAACTCGCAATTCCCAGAACAGGGGGAGTGTGGGTTGAGGTTAGGCAGGTAGCAGGGCAGACTGTTTTAGAGTTTCCAAGCAATTCATAAGGCAGCCTGGTGTTTTGAACAGGTCTGTTTGGCTCAAAGCATTGTAGGGATTAACAAGACTTAAGAACAACCCGGGAGACAGAGCACTGAATTGATTTTTGAGTGCTACCTCGGCTGTCCCTTTCCAGGGAAGCTGGTCGAGTACTGGACCTCATCCCTGACTGACATGTAACAAAGGTTTTTTTTAATACACTTGAGTCTGCAAAGCCATTCAAAAGTAGCTGTTCCACAAGCATAAACAGGTGTCCAGTTGTCTGAAGTTTAGCACATACAATAAAAATTAAGACACTGTTTTGTATGAGAGAAAGATAAGTGAACGTTTTTTTGGTTTTGCCTGCAGAAGAATAAGTAATGCACAAATGTTAACTACAGAGATTCAGACAGAAAGCAAAGAATATGGGTAGATATGAGGGTAAAAGTGCTAATTTAATTTTTACTCTATTCATGAGAGCACTCTGTGGAGGGCACCTCAAATGGTTAGATTAAACATTTAAGCAATAATAATTTATCTAATCCAGAAAATTTATTAACTCAATACGGACACTGTATGTGTATACAAACTCTCTCGTTCTCTTTGTTAAAAACTAATGACATTAAAGAGTACAGAAAGAAACAAAGCTAAGTTTGCCACTGCTTAAGAACTTAGTGTAGAAGACAAAAATATTTTTTCAGTCCTAAAAGGAAAAAGTAGAGTCACAGATGTTGAACATTGTAGCAGCTCTGCTGTATAACAAGTAAATATAATCCAGTTCCTGCACTAAAGAAAAAAAAAAAAAGAAAATTGTCCCTTATAAAATTGATGAAGGATCATAACAAGATTGCAGTAGTGTGAAAAAAGGCAAGATTATTATTTTTGTAATAATGAGAATTTACTTAAGCTGATATGAAATATCATAAATCCAACATCTTATTGCATCTAAAAGTGACTCCTGGAAGTTTTCTGCATGTTTGAACTTAGGTGTGCACAGTACCAGGGGGCAATTCAGTGTCTGAATATCTCTGGTCACTCAGTTCAGAAAGCATTCCTGTGGTGGTGTCTGCATGTCCTTGCTAAGAAATGGAAGGGCAGAAGAGCCTGTTTTCTTCCACCTCCCTCTTCTTCATGCTCCCACAAGGTTTGTATGCTGTTATGATTGTGCCTGTACCCCAAACTGAACAAATGGCGAAAGCCAAATCAATGCAGAGGGTCAGCGTTATTTGTGGAAATAAAAGCCACCAAGCCTGATTCCCTTCGGCAGGAGCATCCCTGTTGTCTGCTCATGGAGGTCACAAAAGCAACTTTCTTCTGGGTCCTGAAAGTGTCCTTAGACCTTAGAGTACCCTTAGAGTACCAGTCCAGGCAGAAACAAAGGAACACCCTGCTTTGATTCATGGCCATGCAATTCCAGACCTTTCTGGATATTCTCACTGCCCAGCTGCTGCTGACTACAGATACAGTACACAGAAAATAACCACTTTTTCTCTCTTACCATGAAATCCTGACATGGCACATACTTCTTAGGACCCTGGACATTCCAGGCAGACTTTTACGTGGGTTTATCGGTTTGGTGTGCTGAAAAATAAAACAAAATAAAATAAAATAATTAATTTTTAAAAAAAAAAGTATTAAAAAAACAGTCCAATCAGGCCTGGTTTAAGAACAGATAGAAATTTTTTGTCTTAAGTCACTTTACACCAACTATTTACATCAGGTCAACGTCTACCTCTGTGGGCTTCCTTTAGAGCTAGTGAGAGGGGATTACGTGGTGAAAATGTGCCTGTGATGGCTGCTGCTGCTTCCTCCACTTGCTATACAAATAATCATTTCTTATCATTATTGAACAACCCATTCTGACCTGACCATGTTTATTTAAAGCAAAATTATTTAATTGATTTTCTATGAGGTTTGATTCAAGAATATTATTAATGTATGCTCCCATAGCTTCAAATAGAAGGGCACAAAAAAGCCTTCCCCCACACCCCCTATTTATTTTATTTATAAGTGGGAATAAAATAAATAAATAACATATACTGCTTGAGAAGTTCTAAACTCTGGACCATTTTCTGCTTCACAAATGGGAAATTCAGAGAACTCATTAAGAGATTTGCTGCATGCTATATCTCATAATATGTAGCAGTGTTGAACAGAATGAACTTTCTAACAACATATTAATCAAGTCCTGTGAGGAATACAAGCTTTGAAAAACTAATCAGAATTTGTTTACTCATTTATACAGTTAGAGGTTTCTGATAAAAATCAATTTATGCATAGAAGTGAAGCAGCTAGTCCCTAAGAATCTACTCAATTATGTCAAAGAAGTAAATACTCAAAATTCTGTATGGAAGAAGCAAAATCTGAGACTGAACTCTCCCTGATTAGTCTATCTTCTCAGCTCATAGCCAAGATTTTAGAGAAATCATTTAAAATTATATATTTTGGAATTTTAGAAATATGTGTCACTGTTACTTCCAAATTTGCTCTTTCAGAATATTCTGATCCTCATTTGATTAAAGCAGAATGGTGAGTAGAGCTGGATCAACATTCTCCAGCCAGAGCAGAATATAGTACATACTGGAATATCTTAGTTTTAATCCTGATCTTGGTCATGTAAATTGCCATACATGCGTGGAGCAAGAATCATCTGGAGAGCCACTGACTGATCTGAATAAGCTTGTCTCATGAAAAGATAACAGAGGAACTCATGTTAAATAGAGCATTTGAAACAGTTCAAGAGAACAAATTTTAGAGATTCCTCTTTTTCTCCACTAAGCTCAGAATGGGGTTTGGTACAATTAGTTCAGACCTAGACAACAGACTTTTAGCTACCTATAGTCAGGCAAAATGATTCCACTTTGTGCAGTGAAACAGTTTGTAGAAGATATGACTCAGTTTTCCATTTTCCAGCCTCATTGGGATTTCCTAATTGGCTGATTTCATCTCATTCAGCACCTCTTCCATTTCCTGGCAAAGATGGCCTAATATTCCATTTATAAAACAGAACCCATGTATAATATTAGGAGTAATAGCAACTAGAATACCAATTAAAAATAAAATAAATAACGGAAACTAATTATGCAACTTCACGTGTTCATTTGTTTATGGCATATTTATCATGAAATCAAAGGAAAAAATTATTTTTAACTTACAAAGTGAAGATGATTGTTGCTACTGATTAATAAATACTTTGAATCACGGCATAAAAGGTGCAATAATTTTTCCAGGCCTTTGGCAGTACACATTTTTCAATTTTACACCTACATCTGAGAGAGATTTTTATGCTCCACCATACCAAAGGACATGGAATTCATTAGTACTTGACAAAGCTCCTGCTCTTTCACTGCCCTAAGGCTAACCAGCAATTTCTGCCAACTCATTTCTGGTCAGTTTAAAAGAAATGTTGGGCATTTGCTGGGAGACAGCTGAAACACTTGGATTTCTAAGTTTGTTTCCCTGTTTATATGATTGATGATATTGATCTTAAAGGAGAGTGAAAGGAACATACTCAATCTCTCAGATGTCTTTGAAGGGTGGGTGGAAACTCGTGTTTGGGAATGCATGTGCTGTTACCAGCTTGTCTGGCTCTTTCGAACTATTTCCTTTCACTCTGAAGGGAGACAGGTGTTTGTGACATTGCAAAGGTAAATTGTGTCTCAAAAAGTAAAATCAATTACTCTTCAGATTCTCATTGTCAATATTTTTAAAGACATTATCTTCAGACAAGGATTTTTCCTCTTACTTTTAAAATACCTTCTTTCCTGTGACGTCAGTTTTGGTTTTCCAAATATTGTTTAATCCAGAAAATTAAATCAAGGAGTAGAAGTGAAATACTAGAAACATGTCAGATAAAATGCAATTCTTCTCCTGCAGATCAACATATCTTTGCACAGTGTCAGGCAACACAAAAACAGAATTTGTGCCTCTGGGAACTTGTGTTTTAAAGTGCTAAGATAACCAGTGCATGTAATTGAATAGGTTCAGGTATGTTCAAGGCCATTGATCAGACAAGTGATAGAAGTCCCACTAAAACCAAATTTCCCCAGGAAGAAATGCCAGCTACTGCCACTCCATTCAGAGGTATTTGATAAAGTTCAGGATTCAACATATGACATTTGGAATAATTTTGAAATAGTCTTATAGTGGAGTTTTTGTGCTAGATTCAAATGGTAACTCATAATTCCCTGACTGTGGGGGGAAGAAAAAAAAATGGTAGCTAAGAAATTTTTTTTAACTATGAATGTTTTGAAAACCTTTACAATAGAAAATTTGACAGGTAACGAGTTTAGGGCCATTTCTCTAATTCTAGAGCAGTAAAAAAGTCTTCAAGGCCTGTTATACTGAAACTAGTATTGTTATTATGACTCTGTCATATTTACATGGGTACTGTCAAATCTTTCTTAATTTATCACATTAAGTGCTAACTTATCTTTTGATGACATTATATTGAATATCTATTCATAAAACTAGCCTGAAACCCAATAACTTCTCTTATCAAGTGAGAAAAGATGGTAGTGCTGACTCATGGGCAGCTACTTTTACACTTGTGAAAAGAATGCATTGTATTATTTTGCAAGTCAAAGTTACTTTCACTTGGAAGTTAAGCCATAGCATTTCATGACATATTCATTTATCCATGAAATATTTATCATGAAATCTCTTAAAAACTTTGGTAATCTCAAATAACTTCAAGCATAACCAAAGCCATAGGACAGTGATTTGAGAAAGGAACAATTTAAAACAAAATAGTACTTTGATAAATATGGAAATCTGTCGTATCCCATGATGGTTATGCCAATGAAGTGACCAGTGAGTTGTTACAGTAAGTAATTGTTCTGTTTATTGCTTATTGAATTCTCTCAGACTAAAAATAAATACATGACACAAAATGTCACAAAAACAAGGTACAGTTTCTTCTTTAACATTCTAATAAAGATTTTTTTTTGTTCATTAGAGAAGACATTCTATAGTCTTGGAAAATTTGTTTTGGTCACTTTTCAGTCTGCCAAATATACTGGCATTTTTTAAAAGTGTGATAGTTGATATTTAACAATATTTAACAATCTGTGATTAGTAATTAAGAAACATTTTCTCATTTTATGGATGGTACAAAGGCATAAACCCACTCTTTTCCAAGCAGAAAAAAGACATATTTAGTCAATACTGTCCTTTTAAATGGCATTTTTACCATCATTATTGAATTTTTATCATACTGGATTTTATTTATTCTCTTTATATTTTAATTGTGTCTTTTTAATGTGAATAGCATCCTTAAATATTTGGGTAATTGAAAACCAGTCCATTCGTGCAGGCAAATGCATATAGAAGGTTTTGCTTTTTCAAAACATCATTCACGAAAATAAAAGACACAATGCATTCAGTATTTTTTTAGTGAAATTATCTCACTAAATATTAGCCCAGAAATTCTTTCATGGTAACAGCAATTTTAGATCATTATGTATTTTCAAAGCCTGCCCCTAGATAATGTACCTCAGGAATACATCTGTTCATGAAAGGGCTTCTGTCTAGAGCTTGACACATGTATATTCCAGCCTTGGAGCAGGAACACACCCATGTTCCTGCTTGGCAGGATAACCAGATGAGAGGCAGCAAGCTCCATTTCACCAGAAAGAAATTAATTGAAAGAAAGTAAAGTCAAACATAAGACTCTTAATACTGTGTTCTCTCATTCTGAAATTTAGGCAAGTAAGCGAGATAATTTACATGTAAGAAGTTTATCTAATTAGCAAACAAAAAATAAGGCACCACAAACCATTGTCATTGTAGAGGAAGTAAAATTACTTTCAAGTTTGAATTTTAAAATTCATAAAATCCTTTCTGTTAAAAAGAAACAGCTAACCAAACAAAAATCTGTTTCTATTACTTTCAGAATTATAGTGTCAAATGCAACATACATAAAAAACCTAGCAGAATACCTGGAAACTAAAGGAAGAAGCCATTTGACTCACATGCAGCAATATTTCATGAATTAGTTCATTCAGTGATATACAAATTTCCTACAATCCAACAACCTCACCTATAATCTATGTAGGAGTTCCATTTGTGACAAGAGAAATTGAACCTGCTAGTTAAAGGTTTTGACAAAAGAAAGCAAGCAAAAATCTACGAAGTATTGTGACTAAGTCGGGTTACTTTGTTGTATTTAGATTTTTATTGCTACATTTCAAAAATAACTTTGCCTCCTCAAGGTCAGAGAACTCAGTAATTCTGGAGGAACTCTGGTTCACACACAAAATATCTCTGCAATACTGTGCCAACTGAACAGGTTTCCTCAAGGAAGATGAACAAAAGCACACTAATACTCCATGATAATTTGTATGTTTTACCACAGTGCTCCAGCTGAACTTTCTTTTGGTGGACTGTGTGTCCAAATAGGGTCCCAGTGAAGTTTTAATGCTGAATAACCATAAATCCTACCTCAAAAGTCAGGAGGAGTCCAGAGACTTCTAAGTGAAGTCTTTATTTATTTACATTAAATATGAAATACAGACAGGTAGGATGAGTTTAGAATTTATAGATGGGAAACGGAGTTTACTGTTTCCTTCACAGAAAGTCTTAGAGCATCTTCATAGCGTAACACACTTGTTCTCCTCCAGTTTTGACCAAATGAAAACAGATGTTACTGTACAAAACAAAACCAAGAAAAGACCCCTTTCATTAATTTTGATCCTTCTCAGGAGCAAAAAGGATCACAGATCATTTATAATACTGCTTTTTGGTGTTTTTTTCAATTATATTTGTAATACCCTAGGAGGGAGAGTAAGAGCCCAATCTCCTACCAGATTATTGGATGAATTTGTCAAACAAAAAAGTATAAATCTTCACTTACTCATGTGTAATGACATCTGTGTCAAAAGAGGCTTTATTTACATCTCAGTTGATGTGCAAAATCAGAAAATATTACAAAACTTCAAAATCACCATTGATAATATAAAAAAATAAGCAAATCATGCTTGAAGTTTGCCATGTATGTTCACAATAATTCACATTGATTTTCCTCTTTTCAAGAGAAATATAAAAGAATGAATTATGTTTTTCATTCTCTGATCTTATTACTTTTTGTCTCAGAACTCATATACTGATGGACTTCCACATCTGAAAGCCGAAACTCAGGAGAGACCATTTTTGATACAAGATTCCTATAATATGAATGAAAAATTTCAGAATATCTAAAATATATAATAAATTAATTGCTCCTCTCCATGTCAAAAACCCTCAAAGACTGGACTCCCTCCAGGTGGCCTAAAATATTTTTATTTTCAGACTCAATGGATGAATGAATTACTGTTGTTGATCAAATCTATGAGTTCTAGACAAAAGCATGCATAGACTTTCAAGTGCTGGAATAAAATACCTAGAGGGGTTGCGTGGTAACATTTATATGCATTGGAAGTCCACCCTTTCCATGTCCTTTCCTTTCTTTCTTTGATGCCCAGTAAAACACAAAGTAGAGCTGCAACACATGATTTCACCCTAACAGAAGCACTCCAATCTCCCAGTGCTTCTTTGGCTCATTTCTGGAAAAAGTGATAGACAAAACCTGCAAATGAGTGAGTTCCCGGCGTACCATGGACACAGAGCAAATATATTCATGATGATGTCTGTGTGTACTTGCACCGAGCAGTTACAGACTCCAATCAGATCCATTATTTTCCCCAGTTTAGGGTCATTAATGACAAGTTTTGTGACAAAATTTCACAGTCTGGCCCTTTATCTGATTGAGTGTTGCATTTCAGTGGGTGTATTTTAAGCTCATGCTGAATTGCAAGGATTTCTTTAAAAAGTGCTATGAGAGTTTCCCAAAGCCTTTACTCTTGTTCAGCTGCTTCTCCAGAGGTACTTCTCTTCAGAAATTCACGGCCTTGACGGGTGTCACCATTTCTGAACATGGATCAAGTAGTTCTTGCATTGAAATGAGGTATCAAGCTCTGTTAAATATATTTACATGGACCTTACCTTGAAAATTAGCTCTCTTTACTCTCCAGGGCAAAGGGAGAAAGAAATTACAAAGCTTCAAAGAAGGTAACTTTTTTGCTATGCAACATAGTCTGTGTCAAAAAAAGGAACCTTTGCAAGGGTGCTTTTGAAAATTTCTTCTCCGACTGACAATCTCTTCAGGGTTAACACACACAAGTGATGTCTCAAGGGGCAGCTGCTGGGTTTTGATTTGTGACAAACTGAATGTGTTTGCACCTTGGGAGGCTGAAACAGGACCTGTTGATCAGTCAGGCCAGTGGAATGGAGCTTCCCCCCATTTGATCTGATTTGATCTGTTCTTGGCTCTACTTGTGGGAGGTATTCCCTGGGTCGTGGGGAACAAGGGGAGGAATTGGGGAAAGGTAATGCAGGACTCCCTCATGGGCAAGTTTTATTTCTATGACTTTCTATGAATCCAGGATTTCTTTTTAACTGAGGCCAGAAGAATAGACAGAAACACTACTTACTTCCCCTATCCATATTCAGAGAGATTCTGTGCCTCCTTCACAAGAGCTAGAATAATACAAGTTGCCATAAAACCATCAGAAAGAGAGGAAGAATAAAAGAAAGCAAGCCCAGTATGTGCTTTAAAAGTGGTGGTGTTTTCATAATGCTGAAGAAAGAAAAATGAAATTCAGCAATAGAAATGTCTGGAGTAGTTTTTATTAGCTTTTTCATGTATTTATTTTTATTGACTGTGCCAGGATGAAATTTCTGTGAGACATACAATATACAGAATCCTTTCTTTCAGAAATCTTCACACAGAGAGTTCTGCCTACAAAAACAGTGCACTAATGAAGGGAAGTCCTCAGAGATAAGCTGTTTAAATAATTAAAATATCTGGCATGCTTAAGAAATGAATACTGCTGCAACTTGCCATTTATTTTTCACCTATTCAAAGCAATCAGAAATTTGAAAGAAATTATTCTGAAAAACCTAAAGCAGCAGAGTTTATAAAAACTGTCATTAATAAAGTGATACTAAATTTATGATTGGTTCTCTCATAATTATAACCATGGGAAGTACTGCAAGGTGATGAAATGAGTAGGGTAGATTCTCAAAAGAGATGGAGGGGTACCTGATTCTGGCAAAGGTATTTGACCGTGCAGGGAAACAAAGTATCATAGGGACTTTCATGCTATGTCTACATTTTTACTGTTATAACTATAGTTATAGGAAACAAATGTATTATTTTTATTAGACTACCTTCAATTGGAAGCAATATTTGAAGAGATCAAGAAAGAATATGTTTCTCTTGTAGCAATGCAGAGCCTGATACAGACTAGTTCCACTACATCAGGAGGTGCTCAGAACTGGATTGAGCCTTATTGACAGTATTGGCATGTCCATCTGCCAAATAACTCAGTGAGAATATGTGAAAACTCATTAAAACTGCTGTAGTTATTTTCACTTTGCATTTTGTCCTGCAAGTAGATCTGAAATGTGAAAGAAAATAAGTGGTAGGTTACTGTAGTATTACATTAAGATTCTCTTAGTTTGAGGCAGAAATAGCAATATATAAAGTCTTGATGGAGGGAACAGAACTTGCTGGAATTCTTTATCTTTCTGTGAACAATGTAAAGGTTTAAAACATTCTTCTTGTTCCTACCTAAGGAGAAGAAATATCCTCTTATTGAAAATGGGGGGGGGTGGGTAGAGGGTGCGAAGGAAAGTGGAATAACATACCCAGCACTATGATAGACAAATTGCAGCATAATGATGCCATTAGAAAATTCTCTTTCTCTCTTTACGCTGTTCCTGAAGGTATGCAGTAAACCAAAGTATTTAGAAATTGACAAGGAGACACCAAGAATCACAGAGATGACTGATTATTTTCAGTTGGTTATTTGTATTTTGGGGTTCTGTATGATTTTTTGCACCTTGCAGCACAAAAAAACCTGTCATATGGCCTGTTATTTTGTTTGTGTATAACCTTGTGTTATGCTTACCATGGGTATATTAAATTTTCATTAAAACCATTACAGAATTTCACTGGCAATTCCTATCATGGAATATACTGAGGAGATATCTAATGAATAAGGAGATACACACAACCTGTGTGGTTTTGTTTATATTTTCATGCAATTATTTTTCCACCACTTGATGTACTTCATATTCTTTTTTATTGCTATAGCAGGTCTTGTGACAGTTAAGGATTTCTCACTTTCATGTGTAAGGGCCTGTTCTATAATTCTCATGAAATTAATATGAAAATCTAGTATGTATACCTAAAGATGACAGAAGATGAGAGATGTCACGGTCACAAACTGTAGGTTTCCTAAGTTTGAAGTTTCATTAAGGGAATATAGACAGTGAAATTATTTGGTTACAGAGGTGCCACATAATTTCATCTCAGTTTTACAAAGCTAGGAGTTCATCTTCTCAAGTAATTACTGCTTAGGAGATGCAGTCAGGAATTATCTTTTTGTTTGTTTGTTCTCATCTGTATCACTGACTCTGTTACACTAAGATAAGTAGTTTAATCTGTGCACCGTTTCTCCATGTGAAATATTACCTTGTTTCACAGCACTGTTGCATAATGTAAACACTGCCTGTTAACATACCAAATATCTGTTATCTAACTGATAATGCAAAAGAGAAGTACTAATACAATGTGCTAAGAAATTAATTAGTATGTTCACCTTGTTATGCAAGTGAGGGCAGTGCTTCTGTAAATAGTTTCTCCATTCCACCAAGACCTCTTTTTCTTTTATTCTCAAGTGAAAAATTGTTCTTTCAGCTGTGCTTCATAATGTTAATGTGTTCTACAATTTGAATGTTTATAATCTGTGACCAGTTTTAATTTAATATCTCAAACACATTCAGAAATTTCTGGTACTTTCTGTCTGCCCTTAACTTACAACATCAACAATAATAAATAGTCATGCTAAGTTTTCTTCAAAAAGAATTGCATTATAGTTCCCAGAGTAAAAGAGTCACTACCTCAGTGACTGCTACAAATTAAATATTATTCTTTAAGATAAGACCAGTTAACATTGTTCATAGGATGATGAGAAGTTCAGCATGTGCCAGCAATGTGCATGTGCAGCCCAAAAAGCCAGCTGTGTCCTGGGCTGTATCTGAAGCAGGGTGGGCAGCAGGTTGAGAGAGGTGATTCTGCCCCTCTACCCTGCTCTGGTGAGAGCCCACCTGCAGTGCTGGATCCAGCTCTGGGGGCATCAACACAGGAAGCACTTGGACCTGTTGGATTGAGTCCAGAGAAGGCCACAAAGATGCTCAAAGGGCTGGAGCATTTCTCCTATGAAGACAGGCTTAGACACTTGGGGTTGTTCAGCCTGGGGAAGAGAAGGCTCTGGAGTGACCTAATTGCAGCCTTCCAGTATCTGAAGGGAGCCTACAAAAAAGGTGGAGATGGACTTTTTACAGGGGCATGAAACAACAGGACAAGGGGGAATGGCTTTAAACTAGCACAGAGTAGGTTCAGATTAGATATAGGGAAGAAATTCTTCACTCTGGGGTGCTGAGGCACTGGAACAGATTTCTCAAAGAACCTGTGGATGTCCCATCCCTGGAAGTGTTCAAGACCAGGTTGGAAGGAGATATGAACAAGCTGTTCTAGTGTGTGGCATCCCTTCCCACTGCAGGGGGCTTGGAAGTAGATGACCTTTAAGGTCCTCTTCAACCCAGGCCATTCTAGGACTCTAGGAAACAGCTAAAGCTGCTCTAACCAACTATCTTGTGTTCTTGCTGAGTTATTTGGTGAATGGACACGTTAGTATTGCTAATTAATTCTATGATTCTATGAGTTACGGCTGATACTTCCAAGACCAGGAATTTTTCAAACAAGCAGCAATATTTCATACTGAAGAAAAAATAAGGCTCTGTCTTTATATTTTAAATGTTACAGCTTTTTCCCCCCATTTTTTTTTTCATTGCTTTGTCTTTAATATTTGAATTATTTAGCAGTTTTCTCTCACTGGAAATAGGAAACAGGACAGATAATTTCACTATAAAAAATTTAAAGGGTTAAAATTACAAAAGATACCTGAGAAATACTACATCTAACATGAGGTTGTTAAGACTAAGAACAACAAATAAACTCTTTGAAATGTGTAGTGTTTTCTCACATTGCTCATTCATCAAGCTCCTTATAAAGCTAGTTGCTACTTAATTTATTGCAGACTGAATAGCAGGAAATCACTACTTTCCTATGTAGTATAGTAGATAATCCATTAAGCAGTACAGTAGGATATGAGGACATCAGGAACCTCTCCATGAGAAATTATCTATGTCTTCAAAAGACAGGCAAGAGGTGGGCTGTGCAGAGGTATGTCCTAGTCAAAACACAAAGTCCTGCACACTAATCTTTACTAAAACACATCTGTGATACTGCAGAGCTGTAAAAGAGATCCATGTCATTAGAAATGGACAATTTGTGTTCCTTTCCTTTGTGCTGCCATGCATGATAATCACACACCCAGAGCTAGGCTGTAGCACAGAGGCAGAATCAAAGCAGTTTAGTTATTGATTTGTGAGCTTAGTCTGTCAGTCATGCTCCCTGCTCATGCTGCAGCCTTTTCATTATGGGTGGTGTCTTCTTCCCAGCTACTCATTTCCCAGGAATTGTAGGAAATGAACTATTCAGAGATTTGCATTTATTTTATTTTTTGACACTGGCTAAGAGGTTTATCTAGGACACAAACATACACAGTCAGCATGATCATATAAACTTATTTTCTTTAGGAAATCAATCTCATATCTTTAACCGAATTAAGTAAATGATATCAAAGTTTCTTAAAAATAGTGAAAACATGGGTATTCTGAAGGTTTATATATATATATATGTGTTTTCTTAGTATATTAGTAAATAATATTTTCATTTAATGAGAACCTTCATTCAAAACTCTGATTATCTGGCTTTTTTAAAAATCAAGTATTGATAGTCAACCATGTTAGGCTTGTTTAGACACACAAAGCTAATAGCCTTTGAAGGGAGTGTTGCTGACCAATACAATATGAAAAGATGTCATTCTTTAAAAAAGAAAGTTTAAAATTACTTACTAAATTTGTGAAAGCTGCACTTTGAATGGAACTGTCCTTCATGTCTGTGAACTCTGTTCTACCAGAGCAGTGCACTGTAAAAAAAAATGAATGTATGTTAACTTAGGCTAATTTGGAATATTAGCAACCATTATATCATCTTTATCCCAGACTATATGAAAAGAGCATGCTTCACATTTTCATTCTGTTTTTATACAATTTATATGTTTCTGTGGTGCGTATACCAGTTTAACTCCACCCAGCTGCTCATCCACTCCCCCTCATTGGCAGAGCAGGGACAGAGATGAGGAAAAAACAAGAGAAAACTTATCAATTAAGACAAAGACAGAGGGATTGCTTAGCAATTATTCTCACTGACAAACCAGTCTTGGGAAAAATTAACTTCATTTACTGTCCCCTCTGCCGGGTTTAGCTTCATTCCTCCAGACTGCTCTATCCCCACTCCCAACAGCACAGGGAGGATGAAGGAGAGGTTATGGTCAGCGCATAGCGATTTCTCTTTGTCACTTCCCTTGCTCTGGTACACTCCACAGGCTGCAGAAAATTTGCTCCAGTGTGAGTTGTCCATAGTCTGCAGGGAATATCTGCTCCAGTGCCTGGAGTGCTTTCTCCTCCTCATTCTCTGATCTCAGTGATGTCTGTTATTTCTCACTCTTTTCTCTATACATTTTTGTCCTTTTTAAAACATGTTTTCACAGGGGCCACAGAAACTTCAGCAACAGGCTCAGCTTTGAGCTGCAGTAGGTCCCTTGCAGACAGATGGCTGGACAGCTGACTGGTTTAGGAAGCTGACCTCCTCTGAGAGGAAGCAGCTGCCGCTCTTCCCCCATTAAAACTTCACCATCTACACATATGAATGTCCCCAGTTATTTTTCAGCAGTTTGGTGGCTTTAGACTGTTCACAGTGTAGGTAAGTAATTTGGCACCTTACTGCCTTTATCTACAGCCATCTGAAAACTTATTCATAGGCAGCTAGACCCATTTGACTCTCCCCAGCATCATGCAGATAATCACATGTAGCTAGCAGATATTCCTCAGTATAAAACAGAGATGTGAACAGAAAGATTTTCAGAGACTGCTGCAAGACTGAAGTGGACGTTTCCGGTGCTGTGCAGAGAAAATGCACTTCAGTGAGGTAAGACAGGAGAAGAGCCATGGCAAGGATATATAAGGTGCAAGAGGAAAAGAGTCTGATAGTCCAATAAAGACAGGTACACAGTGTCCCATATGAAGCCATAGCTAGGTGAATTCTGGGAAAACCAGGGACAAATATGCATGAGAATAAATGAAACACAAACCGAATCTGGACACTCAGTCTTCTCCACAGGCAGATAAGGAGCTCCCATAACAGGAAATTATGCAACAGGTCCTCTATGGGCATTCTTAACTCCATGAAAAATATACTAGAACAGTGTTGCAGGAACAAAACAAAACAAAACAAAAAAGTCTATAAACCATTTTTGAGCAGTGTAAACACAGATGCTGTTGACAGATCTAAAGATCTGTGATGTTTAACTCTTCCTTAAAATGCTCTCAGGTAACAGCTACTGGCATTTACTATTACCTTATGTCTGCTGACAATCATAGTATTTTTACTCCATGTATTAAGTTCTTGTTGAATACCTTCAACTATGTACAAAAAACCTTAGTAGTTTGACCAAAAAACCCAGTAATTATGTCATTCTTCAAAAGTCACAAGACGGCATTCAGTGTCTGTTGCAACTTCAATATTTGTTTTTAAACTCAAAGTACAAGATGTGTGCCTTGAAATGCAATAAAAAAAATGTTCTATTTCCTCATCAACTCTAAATGCTTGTATTTCTTTTACTACATTTATCTTAGTTCTGACTAGCATTATGGTATTTGTGAGTTAGCATTTTATTTCCTTTTTCACATTTCACTCAGCTTGAAAACGGACTTCAGAGTTTCACCTTTGCGAGGAAGATTCCATTCTTTTCACTTGTTCAGTTATTCAACATAATTTACAAAACAGAACCAGTAGTAAGATCCACCTTACTTTTGAAGCACCTTCAATTCCCATTTCCTTTCCAGAATTTGCTGACTGCAGCCTCCCCCACCCCCTTCCCTGTGCTCCAAGCTATATTTTGGCTTCAGTGGTTTTCATAGGCAATAAAAACATTTTGAATTTCCAAACTGAAGGCAATTAGTCCTGTTTTGCTACTCAGAAAGATTAAGACATTTAAATCCTTTTGTCACACTGATACATGATCAGTCAGCAGAAACCATTCTTGAGGCAGCACCAGAACCCATCTAAACCCACCTATCTGTAAAGGGAAGAAATCAAGTGACATATTAGCAGTATGGTTACCGAAGACTTTGCCGTAACAAAAGACTAGAAGTGTGAAATTGCATTGAAAAATGCATTTTATAATATCAGGTTAGGATGAGACCAATAGTTTTGCCAAAGCCCTGAAAACCAGTCTTCTTTTTAAAAGATAAGAAATAAAAATGATGAAAGGAAAGATGTAAAGTTTTCCTTGTATAGTATAATACCCTTGCTGCTTACATTTACAGGACTTGAAATTTTGTAATGTATCTTTTTTGGCAGGCATAGCTGCACAGAAGACAAGTCTGTAAGAGATAAATACAGAAGTGAGTTTGATAAAACAGAAACCCCCAGCAAAAATTCAGCTGTAGCAAAGGAGAGATATAATCAGACCTCCTCTCAAGGAAAGGTTAAAAACAAGAGAAAGAAATAAATTACTTACCCTCCCAGAAAAAAAAATATTAAAGCTATTTAATTTCTTAAAAAACTGCACTGTTTTTTCATCATGACAGTCTGAGAAAATACCTGAAGAAAAGCTATTCCAGTAATTTTACTTCTTCTCACTAATTTTCAGAACCTCTGCAGGAACTGAGAGTAGCATGGGAAATCCACTGTGAATCACATCTTTACGCACCTTTACATCTCCTATATGTACAGGACATTTTAGTCTTTACTCTTGTTTTTGAAGTAGTGCATGTATGCATTGGGGGCCAGGGTCTACTGGGGAGATCCAATTAGGATGAAGCCTCTGTTGTTATGAACCAATTTTATCCCAAGCAGTACTGTGAGACAGAACAAAACATTTTTTAAAAAAGTGCTCGCTCCAGAGTTGGCCTTTAGGGATGCTGTGCATCTGTCACACAGGAAGAAATTATAGGGTTCCTATGCAGTCCCTCCCAACAACCAGGGCAGTAGTAACAAAGATCATCTCTTTCTGAAATTTAACCTCATCAGAAAATTTTCAAAAATCTGAACATTTATTATACTTTGTTCTTCACAGTAGAATGAGTGAAGCTGTCATATTCGTATTTCATCTTTGGCAAGTCACAGCAATGCAAGCTATTCCACTAGAGAACGGCTCTCATTTTGTGAGCTGAACTCAAATGAGCAAGGTAGAGCCAAGCCTAATAATTATTTCTAGTTTTTTAGAAGTGAATTTTATTTATGTGAGTGTTGACATTTGTGTGAGAAATGCAGACTTAGTAAATCTTTTCTCTTTATTAGACGCTGACAAGTTTTTCAGTGCTACACTACTTTTCTATGCAATTTTCATGTTCTAAGCCAAAGGGACTCTGCTAATGGTAAGTTGTGCAGAGCCAGCAACAGAAAGTTTAGGATGGGACCCCTCTTTCACAGAGGTGGGGGAGGGTAAGAGTAGTCACTGATGTTTTTAAACTTCTTTACTAGGATAATAAACACCACCAATTATTTCACTGTGGATACATGTTGGTTGCCTTTCTTCTCTGCTAGTTTGTCAGGCATTAGATATTATGACTTGCAAAAATATCATTAGGAAGGGTCAATATATAGAATTGAACTAAAATTACACTGTTTTAGTTAAAGTGTAGCATCAACTCTTATTGAGACTATATTAATTTATCAATGAAGATGAATTTAATTGGTTTCCTTTTATTTAATTAAATTAATTGTTGAGATTAATTTAATCTTATTCTAAGAATTTATATCAAACTCTGTCAGAGCAAAGCGCTCCATTGGAAAATGTAAAGCGCAAAAAAACTTCCAAATTCATGAGCTAGCAAGAGTTCTGATGTCTGCTCTGCGGTGCTTTGCTGATACATAAGTACAGTATTTAGACTGTTAAATAGCATTTGAGGTGGTGAGTACTATTGGTTAATAATTCAGATGGCAATCTGAGCAAACTGAAATGTCCAAAGAGATACACAATTACTTGGTTTCACTGTGAAAAACACATCTGATTTTGTATTCTAGATCTTAAAGGAAAAGCCTAGGAAAATGTGGGAAGTCTGTGTGATGTTTCAGGATGTTGAGTGTTGATGAATGTGAAAACTATCACTAATTTTATGAGGAAAACTTGATTGTAAAAGCATAGCTTTCTTCTTCACCCTTATACATTTTCCACATCTAAGTCATAAAGTTTATTTTACAAAATGCTTTTAAGTTTTTGAAAATTTGCACAGCCTTAGGAAAATATTATGAAAAGCCAAAATTATGAAAAGAATGAAATGTGGATAAACATATAGAAATGAGGCTAATGTGATAAACAGAGGATTTGTTCCTTGTATAAAGCTCTTTGAATCCCATTTTCTACAATTTCTATTATTCAATGAAGTTTACAAGACTAATCTCATGAGCATTGTCCCTTTTGACTTCATAGCAGCTCACACAATTGCTATCAGCATTGGCACTGAAAAATGGGAGGAAATATTTATTATTGATTTTTAAAAGAATAGACTTGAAAGACTTCGCCATGTTAATTAAGAACCATGACCATTCTTACTCAGGATTTTGGTGTGTTTCAGCACTTAATCTTTTGCTTTAACATGGAAACAAACTGACAAGGATCAGTTCTACCTACACTCTTGTGTGCTCACATTTTCTAATTTTTGTGAGGAAATTTTCATACATAAAAATGGATAAAACAATGTTTTTACTGAAACTAAGCTGGCTTTGAGTCAGAGTAATTTTGAATGTTGACTTTATAGTACTAGTTCCCCATTTTCCTTGATAAGCTCAAAAGCTCTCTGCTCTATTAGAAGGTGTTGAATTTAAATGTACTGCTGTATAATTATCTTGAGCTTAATTGTATGAACTCTGTTATTCCTAATGAACCATTAGGTCTCCAACACTACCACTATTTCAATATTCATTTTTCTTTAAAATAGCTACTAAATATTCCACTGGATATCTCTTCCCATGTGTTTTTGAAAATGTCTGACAATTAATGAAGTACTTCAGATAGCTCCTTCTTGCACTACAGTAACTTCTTACAGAATTTTAGGAGAAATCAAGTCATTTCTTCGAGTCAATGTACTTAATTTAATATTATTCACAGAGGTGCACTTAACCCTATGCTTTGCCTTCACTTCCCTTTATTGTGACCACTCCCTTCTCTTTTTAGCTTTCTAAGAAATTGTTGTACAAAGTGTTCTGCCAGTGTTTGAAAATGTGTCTGTATATAGAGACAGAAAAAGAGTGAAAGAGATCATAGCAAAATATCTTAGTAAGCATTGTTGGCATCCTTGGCATCTGTTATTTGCATTCTTTTCTTGGAAGGATAATATGTTCATCTACCAGAATATGATTGATTAAGTGAGCAGAAGGGATATTTTGCATGTGTCAGTACTTGGAAATGCCATAGTCTGTATCTATTCTCCTTCCAGTCTCTCCTCTCACACGGCTTAATGCAAAATGCCAGTCTTTGTAGGGTCCTGCCATATTTTCTGAAGTTTCATCATCATTCTGGAAAGTTACCTTTATTTTATGCAAATATGATTCATTTTATAATCTGAAGGGAAAAGAGGTACATACCATTTTTGTAAAATATATCTGAGAGGTTCTAAAATATTTTCTTTTGAAGTTAGTATTCACTGGGAAAGTGAGATGAAGATGAGGCTGATTTATTCATCAACAGAGTCAACATAACACAAGTAGCAACACTGAAAACTTCAGCTAAATCATGAACATTGATCAGTCTCTACCTAAAGACATGTTTTCTTCAGGTTTTCTGAAACTGTTTTATTGTGGCTGTACAAGAAATTTGCTACTAATTGTCACTCACTTGAAAACAAAGTGCAAGTATAAATGGATTATGAGAGAATTAATTCCCTTGTAATAAAGTTTCACCTTAATTCCTATGTGGATATATGCTTAATCTCAATTTAACTCATTCCTTCATTGAATATACCAGTATTACTATTTATTTCCCTTTTACAATTCCAACTTAGATAACTCCTGTTTATAATACAGTCATGTCTAAACTAAAAAGTAATAAAAACATGTATTCATTATTTTATCCATGCTATAAGAGATGGTATGGTCCCACCTGATATCCAGAGTGAAAAATGGCCTTTTCAATGAAAATAAAAAATAATAATAATAAAATCAGACTTCCTTTTAGTACACTGATTTTAAAATCCTTTTTGGTTTACAAAGTAAATGAAAAGTTTAAATATAAAAGATTTCTAGCTCCTGTATTTCTTAGTCATATCTCTGGGAAAGCTTTTATGATGGCTATATTTCCCTAGGGAAATGATAAGAACTCAGAATAAAGTCTTAGACTGTCAGCTTTCACTTCTTCAGTGCTATAAGCATTGATTGCCAGAATTACAAACTTTTAATATAGTTCACACTATAGATTTAACCTACTTTACATACACAGCTTGAAAATATAATCCTGCACCATAATTGTTTAGTAAACCGGGGGGAATTCACCTCACCAGTTTAAGCCAAGATAGTTGTCCAATTAGCCACTGGGGCTTCCACTAAAGTCACTTGAGGAAAAAGGGTATTGCAGAGTATTCATCTCATCTGTCTAGGTCATGTATCTTAAGAGTGAGACGAATTCCTTTCCAATGTGCTTATCACTCTTCCCTGCTCTGCTACAGAATTTGCTTATATAGTATGTCTTTTAGATCACTGAAACTGGGAGAAATTATTTTAACTTTCACTCAACATGCCAGAAGGACAAGTGAATATTTATGCGCTTTTGTTTTAAAACCTCTACCTGTCCTTTCTCTGAAGTTAAGATTTGGTTTATTTGAAAAATAGGCATGTATGAAAACTAAAACCAATGAATATGCTATATCTGCTTGAATTTTGTGACATCTAGCCTTTTTGTGTTCAGTCTCCATCAATTTTTGTTTTATCTTCCTGAATGCTCATAGAAACGTAGCAGCAATGACATGTTTTATAGGACATTGCTATTATGCCAAGGGATAATATTCCCAAAGTTTCTACAGCAGCCCACTGACAGGGCAGGATGGGCCTGGTCTTTCAGAATTTGGGTCCATTTTACAAATATTTTTTTCAATTGTTTAAAAAAAACCCAAACCTAAATATTGTTTCTGTATCTTGTACAAAATATTTTCAGGCGGTCTAAAACTTATTAGACACGGAAGAGTGGAAAATTCCTTGATTTCTTTTCCTTCCATTTCTTTCTGATCCCAAGTGGGGCTTTTGACATGACATGTGACTTAAAGGTGGATTCACCATCCTGTTAGACTCAATAGGAGGTGGTGGTGGTGAAATATATCCAGTCGCAGAGTAGAAATCAGCCTCTATCATCATGGCCAACTGTAACTAAGCAACAGCTCACATTTCTATTGTCAATAGTTTTTCAGGTTAGTGTGCTATCAAGACCTAAAGGAAAAAAAACTACATGCACACACCCTCTACCAGAGAAGTAAAAAAATAACTTCAACCAAGAAATATTATTAATCTTCTAATAACTTGTTAGGATTGTGCAAGATAAGTGAGCCCCGCCCCTTTTTCCTTTTTTTTTAATAAAAAAACAGTTAGATTGTTGCAAACTTTGAGTAACAAACTCAACACAAAAAACTTGACACTCTGTGAAAATAATAAAAAAAAATATTTTATAACGAATGAGTGCAGAGCACTGACACTGTCCCAAAATTGCACCCCCCAGGACAGAATATGTCACTGCCTGTCCCATGAAGTTGTCCTGCAGGCAAATCTGCACTGAGGCACAGGCACTGATGTTACAGACACAGATGTCACTTTATAACTTAGTTAAAACCTCTTTTATGTTAACAATTCATATATAAAACTGAAAAAAATAGCATTGCCTAGTGTTCAATTCATAGCCTCCCAGTTTTATGCTGCTAATCAGCTGCAGTTAGTACATATTTCTTTCTCAGCTCATTCTGTATTATTCGGTATCTGTATCAGTGTCTTGGATTAGATTGGAAAAGCACTTTTTTGGTAAAGTGTTGGAGATGACACAGAGGTCAAGGCTGTAATAAATAATGAAGATGATGGGTTACTGAAGAAGCAGCACATTGGGATCAACATCTAAATGTAATGCTTTAATTAATATAGGCAAATAGGTTGCTTGATTTAAATTGGTCATCTGTAAAACAATTAAATTTAAAGGATGGAAAATCATTCTGAAAAGCAAAATCTTAGAGGGCAATTTAAAAGTCCAAGGAACCAGTCAGTTAGGACATTTTTGACTAAAAGAGACAGTGGGCTCTGTGTAAAGTGTAAGGCATTTTCCTTCATGTTCATACCACTGGGTGGGGGAAAAAAAAAAATTACTCGTTTCATAGGCAGTGAAAATTAGAAATTTGATTGGAAGAGACCAGTGGGGATGAGGTGCCAATGTCTTCAACTGAGACACTCTGGCCTGCCTGAGTTTGCATTGGCAAGTAGTAATATGCAAGTTGTAGCAATGAATATGCAGAATAATACAGCTAGTACTGGATACCAAACATGCACACTGCAAATAGAGGACAGTTTTATTAAATACTGCTTCCAGTCGGGTCCTCTTATTTGCATGTTCAGAAGTGACAGGATCATATTAAAAAGTCTCCTAAAGCAAGTATCATCCAGACTTGGATTCATCTGGACTCCAGTCTCTGAAATTAAAGGCTGTGTAAAGAGGAAAAACCAGGAGTCTTCAGTGGGGATGACAGGAGATTTCCTTCAAAACAGCTCTTTGCCTCAATTAAAACACGTTTAGTGTATTTAGAGAAACAAAAACAAGAAAGAGCTTGATATCTTTGTAAGTATCTGCTTGTGAAGAAGTCATTTGAAAGCTGAGGTTTCTATTGTGTAATTAACCAAGTTAATATAGCCGGTGGTTGGGAATTAAAATGTAGAAACAACTAGATATGTATACAATAAAAAGCTGTCCAGATCACCTGTGAGTATAAATGACATGCATGCCAATTTTTAACAGCTTCTGCAGTGAATTCTCTACCACTTAAATGTTTTAATCTGGCTTGTGACAGAAGACTCATCTTCACAACCACAGAGGTGCATGTACAGACAATGACAAATAGAGTAATTGCAATAACCTGGGCTGTCACAGGAGGGTGACCAATGGCTCTGGTGAACAAGACCACTGGTGCCATCTGTGTTGGAAAGAGTGCTTCCTGTGTGTTCTGTGTATGTATATATATGTATGTATGTGTTATATACTTGTGATCATATCTGTGCTTTTTGGGAATCCAAGCTCACCCTCACTGCTGGTTGGAGCGTGGAGCCTCAGGTGCGCAGGCTGCCAGATTCAGCAGTCCCTAAGAGTATATGGCAATTTAAAACACAACAAAACAAAACAAAAGAAAAAACTCAAACCAAACCAAAACAAAAAAACCAACATGATACAAAATTAATAATTAAAAAACTGCAGTGTTGAGTTTAACCTACATTTTAAGGATATATGAAGAAAGTGATTTTATTAATATTTTCAGTTCAGGTCTGATGCCACAGATTTCAGTAAAAAAAACCAACAAACAAACAAACAAACAAAAAAAAACACAAACAAACAAACAAACAAAAAACGCAAGCAGAAACCAGCTGGTCAGAAATGAAGATGGGAATTAAGATACATAGCGTAGCATTTCCAAGGGGGCTCAGTGTGATGTGAGCTCGTGATGTTTATGCAATCAAATACTGTAAAAAGTCCCCTTCCCTTCTTCTTTCCTCCCTTCCTTTTTCCCTCTCTCCTTCACTCCCTCCCTCCCTTCATCCCTTCCCTCTTGCTCTCCCTCTCTTGACCATAATCAAATAATGAATGCATAAGAGCAACACAGTTTGTTTCAAGAAGGATTACTTCTTGTTACCACAAACTCTTAGCTTGTACTTCTCTATTTTTCCTATTCTATTCAGCACACACACTTATTATTTGCAGGTAATTTACACTAGTTTGTATAACAAAACTGGTTGTGACTACACTTAATTTCTGAAGAAGGAGTCAAAGAATTTTTATTTTGTTTGTTTCTAAACACTCCATGAAGACAACTTGGCATTTTGTCAAATACAAGTGAAGGTTTTGTTAATATTTTTCAAAAATCCTATGAAGTGTATAACAATCTTGTGCATTTGTCAAAGACAAAAAATAGATTTCAAGACTTAGAAATGTTCACCTTACAAAATTAACACACTATGACATTTTTAAAAATGAAAAAAAACCAGCAACAAATCAATACAATAAAACCTGATAAACCCAGACTTATGCTTAAAGCTTTATTTTGGAGCTTTATATCCTAGAATTATTTGGGGCTTTTTGTTTAATGTAGGTTCAAAGATCATTTCTATTGAAAGTGTTTTGGTGAAATCATTCCAACATTCTGTCACATCAACGAGTCATATCCCATAATGCTCAATGCATTCACAGGCACAATATATATACAAAATTATGAGCTTGGCTTACTATTTTCATACTTCCTTTGCAGTTTTATAGTTTAATTTCCAAATCCAAAAGTCTGAAACACCACCTAACTTTATATTTACATACATAGTTATGGAGGGAAAAAAGAGAGAGTAACACACAGGTGGTAGTGTAGTCTGAGCAAAAGACAACTGATAAATGCAACTGGAAACAACGGAAATTAAAATTTTATCCAGCACCCATCATCCAGTCTCAACACTTCAGTGACGTGCATTAGAATGACAAACTTAAGAGCAAAGAAGAGCTCTGTACCCTGGCCCTAATGAACTTGACAAATAATAGATTGATTTAGTCTGATTAGTTATACACATATCAGTTTGAAGGAATATTGGGAAACATTCAGAATCTATCCATCATTTCCTACTTTCTTCTGATTTCTGTAGTCATTTATGTGGCTCTTTTTCTATCTGAACAGAAAGCTGCTGTAGGTTGGAATTTTACAGAATGTAATGTAGAGTGATTGCTTGTCAGGGTTATTGTTGAATGGTGGCACATCTCAATTATTACTGCCATGAGGTTTGTTTTCACATTCTTTTGAGTGCTTGGAATTTTCCTCAAGAGAAAAAAAAGAATGGACCGTTATCACAGCTTCTGCTATTGCATCTGGCAGTATGCTACTGAAGCATTTCCATTAGGTTTCATCCAAAAATAGCAGAAAAAAGTAATATCTCCAATGTTTTTAGAAGACTTTTTTTCTGTCTGATAGTTAAGGATAGAGAGCCTGAGCTTGCAGTCCAATGCTGAAGGAGTACATATCAACTCGTGACTCGCCCCGGTATCACCTGACCCCTGCTTTCTGGATCCAACAGAGGAATGGTTGTGGAATGCAGTCCAGAGGAGATGCCTTGAGAACAGCAGCATCTCTTTAATGCCATCTTCCTCCTTGGTGGCCTTTCCCTGCCACACCCTTGATCACAAGAATGTATGAGTCTGGCTGTGGGAAGGAAATGCTTCTGCACACAAGATTTTCTCGACAGCAGTTGAATGCTGAACAGGCATTGTTAATTTACTTCTTGAGGATGGATGCACAAGGCTTGCACTGGCTTCTGTCTTCTGCATACATTAAATGCACAACATCTGTGAAAGTCATTGGAATACATTGTACTTCTGGAAATTTTTCCTATTGCATATTCACAGTGAATCCACCGTTTGCTAGGAAAACCAGGGAATATGCATCGCTTTCATGAGACACAGACAAGGCATAGAAAGCAAAAACACTGGTGGTTGAAAAGAGTGAAAAATAATAGCTATATTATCAAAGCTTACTGTTTTAGGAGGAACCAGAAAGTTCTCATTTTGATAGACTTTTTCTTCTTTTTTTTTTTTTTTTTTGTGATGGATTTGCTTTTTAATCAATATATTCAGAACACTATGGAACTCATTATGGTCAAAGTTGAAGCAGACTGGTAGGGACAGTTCTGGCTACGATTCTGTAAAAGCACGTTTTCCTCCTCAAAATGTATCCTGAATTGTAACAAGTGTCCACAATTGTTGTGCCTGGAATTTGTTTTATTGGTTCATTCACATTACGCTGATTGTAGCTCTGTGTTTGTTTTTGCTGAAGAGTTGTCCAGGCAGTAAGGAGCCCCCTTGTCCTGGCTGCTTCCCTGTGCCGTGCAGACCCTGCAGAGGGAGGTGTGGATTGTGTCTTCCAGGAGGAAAGTCTGGGAATGAAACAGTGAGAGTTGCTCATGAGTGCAGAGAATTAGAGCAAGCAGAGAATCTGAAGCATGAGAAGACACTGGGAGATACTTGTGATGGAAAGATAAACTAAACCAAACCTGTGTAAAGAAAAACATGGAACTTGAATCCAGAAATAAACAGGTAAATTTTGAAGGGACATATAGGGAGCAAGACTCACAAGAGGAAGATACCTTAGGCAATGCAGCTGTCACGGATGCGTGAAGCGGTCTTTAAGACCAGATGTATTCTCTCATCCAGAAAATCTGAGGTTTTTTTTCTATTTGAAAATTATCTCCTTTAATAAAATTTAACTCTGCTCTTTGAAAGTGTTTTTAACACTTTTGCTCTTTTAAAGAAGAGATGCAAACAGACCTCTCAGTTCTCTAGTGTTATCACAATCACAGGAAAAAATAAGTTCAGCGCAATGGGAGAGCTCAGGCTGGAATTTAGCACAGTTCCATGAGCACAAGAGGTATTCACTTGACTTTCTATAAACCATTTGCCCATTATGTTTCTCAAGAGGCATAGCTTTACAGACTTTATCCTGTGTGTTTGTGCCAGTGGAAAGTAAAGCTGAGCAGAAGTTAACTTTCTTAACTAAACATGAAACTTAGAAATAAAACTCGGGCTAGTGTTAATTCATGCTTTGGATCAAGCAATTTTGCACCTCTAAAAAGAATTCATTTCTTATTTAAAAAAAAAGTAATGATATTGACATTTTGTAAGCCAAATGACACATAAGAAATAATAGGATATAAGATTAAAACAAAGTCCTGAGATACCTTTTTGAACATAGAGAACTCAAATGGATTCAAATTAAACTTTTTTCTGCATCCAAAGTGACAGGTATTAACACAGTGACTGAAGTTCCTCATATAAGCAACTCAATTTTATCAGGATTATCATAAGCCAGTCTTAATAAGCCTAAAAATGAACTCATGTCAGTATAAACCTGACAAAAATGTCACTAAACATCTTCCCTACAACAGCCTAATTAATATACCAGGAAGTAAAGTTAGGCTAAAAAAGTTTTGTGATCAGTTTTACAGAGAAATAATTTTAACTGTTCACATGCAATCCTTTGAGTTTCTAAGACAAGTAGCACAGGCTGAAAGGGTGGTGATAGGATCTGTAACTGATGGTAGACTTTTATTTACTAAGCAATTCATTCTTCATGAGCTGGCAGGCAGGTTTGATTCCATGACAGGGAAGAAAACCCATTCAAATGGGCTTGAATAATTTCTTCAGGGTGCTGAGGAAGCTATGTGATAGAATTATGGGATGTCTCAAGGCAATGCAGGTACAGTGCTGACAGGTCCATTTTTCCCAGGAGATGGTAAAGCAGGCTGTTGCCTACACATTCAGAGGGAGTGCATTTTCCAGGCTGTATCTTCCCTGCTTCCTCTCCCAGCCCACAAATGAACCTGGACACTACTTCACCAAACTGAAACAGGTTTTTTACATGGATGGAAAGTTAAATAGTGATGAGATTAGAAATGCAGAGTGCACCATATCTTAAGGCTGAGCAAGTGTCTTCAGTTAGAGATTATTAAAAAAAATAAAAATGAAAGGAAATATTAATCCCAGTGAAGCCAATGGAATTACTTGTCTTTAAGTTCTGTTAAAAATCTCCTTGTGAATGCTCATGACCTAAATTGCTTAAGTTATGTATGCAAGCTAGAGAAGGGAATTTTTGGAAACTAGGTAATATTTTTCATCTTCAAGCACCTAACTACAAATGTTATCAATTGATTTAAATGGGGAAAGAAAGGCTCTATCTTCCTTGATCTAACTCTACCAGACCAAGTGAAGCTTACCTGGGAGTGAATGTGTGATTTATATACTGATCTCAATGGAGTTCTTGGGATTTATTTGATTGTTGCTTCAGACAGGTTAAATACAAAAGGATAAAATAAGTGGGGCAACCATCTTTTGAGGTGGGATTTGGATAACACACGAACATGACAGTATTAAAACCTAAGTGGAAAACTGCATATTTTATGTGCACTACTTTCGCCTTGAAAAGTGAAGGAGCATGATAAAGAAGTGCTATCCCAGCACAACTCTGTTGATTTAATAAAACCAATACATAACCTCTCTCTGTAATTGTTACTTTAGCAAATTGAGATATTATTCCAGGATAAGTGTGCTTGAGAATAACACCAGAACTCTTCACAGGGTGTTAGCTATTTCTTGAAACATAATTGTGCTGTAGGGTATCCCACAGCCTGCTGTCAAGACCAAAATTCTCTTGAAATCAGGTACTCAGAGAAGCCTGCATTCCCCATGGAGACTCAGGATTAAGAGAGCTAAATGCAGAAAAGGGTAGAGATATATCTAATTCAGCACCTTTACTCGCCCCATTATCTTAGCTTTATTCATTATTGGTAGAGAGATGCAAGACAGGGGAAGATGTTGAAAAGAGTAGAACAGCATCGGTGCCTGGAAAAGAGGAATATTCAAGTGAAAAACATGAGATAGAATAACAGAATAATTTGGGTTGGAAGGGGTTTCTGAAGGTCATCTAGTTCAACTCTCCTGCATTATGCCAACATTTTCTCCAACTAGAATTAAAAGATAAAAGGAGGGCACACCTAACCAGGAACTTACCCACTGCTTTAGATATCTACAGGGTAAATTGCCCAAGACACATCACTCTAAGGCACCCAAGGCATTGCAGCCACATGAATTGTGGAGGCATATAGCACAGGAAAGCTAGCTAAATGTTTTGGAACGTCTGATTTTGCTTGCTTTTATTGGAAGTTGAGACAAGAAATGCCTCATTTGCTGATTCTAAAAATCTCACTTTTTGCTACTTTTTTTTTCTGTAGTAAACTTCTAAGTCTTTTTTTCTTCTGTGAACAGGGTCTCAGGACAGTGGGTTTCACAGCGTAAAAATGTATTACAGGAAATCTATTTTTCTTCTTACAGTTTTATACCATATTGCCTATTCATGAGCAATCCTCCAATTGTTTCTCTCAGTTTGACCAGTTCTTCTGAGTCAGTTCTCTTTTTGTGGTAACTCTACCCTCATTAATTAATTTGCAAAATGACTCACTGAGAAGTTGAGCAATGGTGGGATCGTTTTTTATTTTATTATGATAATTTATTCGCATGTGAGTGCCTTTAACTTTACCATAGCAGCTCTGTGTAGATGACTCTCAATTCCCTCCCTACTGAAGTACTGCAGTTCACTATTTCTGATGTTGGTGTGTACATCACCTCATTGCAAAATGGAACGTGATCATTTTGAGTGTGTTCAACATGCCAGTGATGCATCTTCTTCTGTTGTCCAATTTCATAGATGCAGTTTGATTGACTTTTTATTTGCAAAGACTCCCACATTGAACAGGGAGGCTTGGGGTCCATCTGCAGAAAGCCAATTAAGAACAAAATGGTAGAGTTTGCCATGGACTACAGAAATTTCATCTTGTTTCCACTAAGCATTTAGTTCGAAAAAATACTGTTGGAGAGTTTTGTAGCTGCAGTTAGTAGGCTATAGCAGATTCTTCTTTTCACATAGGAAGAATTTGTTTTTCTCATTGATGGCATAATAATCCTTTGAATGGATGACTTCTATCAATTTTTAGAATGACCTAATATGAAACTTGTAGTTACAATAAATTCTTGATCTGGAATAATGCTACTAAATATGGGGGAAAACATAGGAAGCAATATATTTTCTAATATAAACAACAATATTAGTATTGGTCTGAAGACATAACTCAGTTCTAAAAAATATTGACAGCTTTCCCTGCCTTTCATAATGTGCTAGAGATTAAAGGACTGATCCATTTTATTTTAAAAATGTTCCAGGGTTACTGTAATTGAAATAACTTCTTACTGAACAAAAAATAGTTTTGGCTACAGAGATCACATTAGTAAATATTAGCAAATAAAAACAACCCTTCCTTCAGGAATGCCATCAAAGTAGCACAAAATATATACCATTGTTGCTACCAGCTTTATTAACATTTCTGAGATATTCAAAAAAAGATTTTGCAAATCAGTTACTCTCACTACAGATGGATGAAGGCAAAATAGTCTGATATCCTTTTTAGCAAAACAGTCTTAAGGAGCTCATGCTGACTTTTGAGTTACAAAAGTAAAGCATATAAAATGTGTAACAAAATTTAATCTTTGACCATCTTCTCCTCTCTTTCCACAAAATTATTTTCTATCTTTATGCCTGTATGCATTCAGCAGAAATGGTAAGAGATTAGTTTACAAATTTGTCATTTGAGGGATCATACAAGAGATGTACCAGAAATGCTTGCTCTGTCAAAGTGTGGGGTTTTTATGGTTAACTGATGTTGATTTCTAAGTTTGCTTGTATTTTAAAAGAACAACATTCTCTCATAGGAAAACAGAGTAAATAAGTTATAAAATAGTTGCTAATACTACCATATGTCACATCCTCTTCTGCTTCTCTTTCATTTTTTCCCCATCCAAAAGATTTATCTCCTGAAACACAACCTTTTCTTCTGACCTTTAAGAAATTAAATAAAAATGAGGAATTTCCCTCCTCCCTACTTGGAGGATGAAAAATGTGCCTATAATATGAAGTAAAATAGATTAAAATCCTCCTTAACTAGTTATAGAAAACTCCAGAATGTTTCTGCCGATGTCTTATAAATGCCTTTTCCATCATTTGGGAATATGTGCAATTAAGGAATACTAAAAACCAATTAAGAAATAAAATAGATTTCTTAACAGATTACAGGCCCAGTCCATGGTTAACATACACATAAACTTTTCTGTCTTCACCACAAACTTATCTTTTTGGCATAATTTGATGATACAGAAATTTTGTTAATGGCACAAAAATTAATCAAACTGCATTTTAAGAATTGCTTTAGCTGGTTCCTGTGATCTGGCTCCTGTCAGAGCTTTGACCAGTATTGAAATCTCCTTTCAGGTTAATTTTCCATAGTGCATCTGCCCTGCACCAGCAAACCATTTACAGCCCTCACGAGATGTTCATGTTTCATGTCCTTGCTTTACATGTTAAGACTGATTAATATGCTCATTAATGAGCTTGATTATCTTTACATGAATTCCCATGTACTAGCTGGATAATATCCAAGGCTATTTTTCGAATACATTAGCATGCCATTTTTGTCATTGTAACTTTTGGCCAAAGTGTGGCCAGTGTGTGGGCTCCTTGTGGTAGCAGAGATAAAAGAATGCATCTAATTAACAAAAGAGGGACCTTCAAGCTCCTCACAGAAAATATAATGGGGGAAAAAAAAGAAAAAAAAAAAACAACCGAGTGGGGTGGAGGGTGGGGGAAGAGTATTAGTGGAAAATGCCCTCAAATGCTAAAATATGCTTCCATTCTTTGGCAGGAAGATGATCAGATTTTAAAATCACCCAATTCATGCCACACACACAATCATTAAAGATCCTGCAAAACTTAGGAACTGAGAAAGGAATGTGCTGATGTATGTAAAAATGAAGTCTCTCTTCTTTTCTTCTGTCAAATGATTCTTAAAACTCATACTCAAGATTTCTACCAGCATTAAATGATGTAAGTTCATGCTTTGAAATCTACAGGATGTGGAAACAGCATTTATTGTGTGGATTCACTGTCACTTGACTTCCTTTTCCTCCTAAATTTCTGCAATGTGCAGAGAGAGGATTGCTTACAGATATATCTATAAGACATAGCCCTTCATCAACACAGAGGGCTTCCTAAAAAAGATCGAGTGAAAACAAATCAAAATTGTTCTGCTGCCTAGGGAATTAACTAATGTGTCATGTGTGAAAATGGCTCTCAAAATGAAGCAATACAAGAAGCAGAGAGCCTACAGTATCACACAAAAGTCAGCTGGTGCCTTGTGGAAGGCAGCTTGAACATATGCCGATATTTCGAGTGGGATGGATATAGTTCATTCACATCCACTCTAAAAATATCATGCAGCATATTGCTGAGGAAGTAGTAGGAGAAGAGCAGGCAGAAGCAACATTCATATCCCTGCACTGGGAACTGTGTTAGAAAGCTGGGAACTGGGAGCTGGTGGTGATTAAAGTGCTGGTGTCACCTTCATGTGCTCTTGAGTGGACAAGTTTGGTGGTGGGTCACTGTCCATCACTGCTGCCACCTCCCCTTTCTACAGAGAGAGCACTGTCACTGCAATTAGTAAGTGATACCCTTAAGGGGTACACTCAGAGGATGTTAGATGGATGATATTTGCTCTGCGTGTCCTTAGAAGACAAGGACCAGAGCAACACTAACACTGGGAACTTGGTAACATTCACCTTCGCTTACAAAAATATCATGTCTTAAACAGTATGGGGAAGGCAGAAATTTTATGCCAGCAGCTTTGCAACAGGTGCTGTTAGCTATGTTTTGTACAAGTGTGTTTCATAAACAGGAAAAGACTGAGCCCAGAAAAAGACTCTTGGAAGATTTTTATTCTTTTTGTGTTCGAAAACGTTTATGATTTTACAAATAACAATGTTGACCTGTTTTTTGCTCCTTTATGTCATCTTCTTTTAATTTATATATGACATTACTGGGAGAAGCATTACGGTATGAAGAAATAGAATTTCATCCATACAATTCCATATACATTTAAATACTGCCACTCTGCCTCCATTGTTTGAATCTAGATCCAGGATCTCACAAAAAGGCAAACATTTTCCAAAACAAATGGCCTTACATGCTGTCTATGGAGTGGGATAAGACCGAGCTATTTGTGACTGTACCTGCACCCCTCCTGAAGCCTATATTTTGATGAAATAATTTGGCATTTTTCTAGATTGCAGGGCATCTGAAGATGCTCCTGGTTCCCTAATTATCTACAGCTTTCCCTGAGGAAACCTTCAGACCTCATATTCAGGTGAGAGCCTCTGACGCTAAAGCTCATGTTTGTCACATTCAGTTTTCAGGAATATGACAAGGTTGTGATGCCCAGGAGTGCAACTGACAGTGGAGCCCCTTCCACATGATGAAAACAAATGTGTCACACAAGAGACAGCATCCACAGATCAGATTAACTGCAAGTACCTTCGGCGTGGCTCAGCTATTTGATTTGGATACATTTTTGTTGTTTTCTTTCATGGACAAGAGTAGAAAACCTCACTGAACACCTGCATTTGTCTTTGCCTTTTCTCTTTCCCTCTTCCAAGAAATGATGTTGCATGTGACTCATTTGAAATGGCAAACATAGGACAGATCTGAGAGCAGTTGCTCTGGCTTCCTTTCATCTGGTGCTCCCCAGCTGGCCACAAGACTTGTGCACCAGACAATCTCCCACCAGCTCCTTAAAATTATTCTCTCTTCCAAAATGTATTGAGCATCCTCAAAATCATTTTATTTGACTTTTTCATTCCCTTGAATACTAACAATTACTGAAGATGCTTTCATCTGTTGTTTTGCTTGGCTTTCTGTTTCATCCCCACACTCCCTTTTGTATGGATAGTTCAGCTGCCAACAGACAGATACCTTAAGCAGAATCTTTTTTATTAGAAAAATGGATTAGAGTTCTTGAATTGTGTTGCTTTGGCAGCTCTGATAAGGAAAAAAACCACCCACAGTGTGGTGATAATGTGGGAAAAGCTTCATCATCTGCTATTTCTCACTCCTTTGCTGCATTTAAATTATGTAAGAGTCTGCTTCCACCTCAGCCTACTGCACCCTACTTAGCAGCCTGCATGACTCTGCAGTTAATTCTTGCAGCTACTGTAATTCCCTCTTAAAATTATTTGGCAGCTCACCCTGCTGAAAAGGGTATATCTGGAAATTGCCTTTTCTGCAGTTTCATAATGTCTGTGATTATCTGATTTAAGCCCGAGGATCACGCTCAAAGGAATTGAATTTCCATACCTGACTAATAGCTGCTGTCTGCACTTCCATTTTTAGTGGGTTCTTCACAAAGCAGCAAGTTTTGGATACAAAATTCTGAAAAGAGCTCACTGAGGAACAGGTAAACTCAAATCTACACAAGCGCTGAGTGAACACTGAGCAAACACTCACAATAAATCTCACAAGGCAATAATTTCTCATACAGTTCAGTATCTTCTTCAGGAAGAGATTGGATTCTTGGGATCAAATTTCCTAGACATAAATAATACCAGGACAAGTTTTATTAAAAAAGTGTTTGTGAGAGATTGTGTGTGCAGAAACAAGTACTACTTTCTTCATTCAGAAAGAAAAGAAATTGTTCAAAATCACCACAATGAAATCAAGCAACAGTGAGTCTCCCAGAGTTCAAAATAAGAAAGGATTGAATTTTAGATTACATAAATTGCACATCATCCTGTTTGGGGGACTGCCACAAGATATTAACAAATAATTTGACTTTCCCAGCCAGATACCTAGCATGTTTAGTTTTCAGGAAAAAGTTTGAAGGTTCTTTGCAGTATGGGAAGGCAATAAGGCAGTTGTTCTGGCACTACTTCAGGCTGGTTTGTCCTTTGCTAATAGAGTAATGGGTTTGCTACTGCAAGTTTTCCACAGCATGTTACATTGATGTTCAGTGTTCTCTTAGTTGAGACAACTTCATAGCAGCGTATTTTTGTTGTCTTGGTTATTTTATTTGCACTTATTGTCCAGTCTTGCTGAAAAGCACCAAAGACTTATATTGCTTTAGGATCATAAGGGTTAATTATTATTGTCTTCTGTGAAAGTACCCAGACCATGGTTCAAGATCAAAGTTGGTTATGACAATTTCTGTTTGATCTGTAATCAAGACGAGCTATAAGAAAAACAGATCTTAAAAGAATAAACAACTTCTTTATTTTTTAACCCCAATCTTGCCTGAGATTCTATGTTCAAACAGAAGGGAAGGATCCATTTCTGGCAACTTCTTCTTGCACCAGCTGTGAAAAAGAAAAAATTTATAATTAGGAATCATATATATTTATCTTGAAAGCTGCACATCTTGAAGATGTACCCAGCTGGGTAAATCTTGCAATGTGTTAAGTACCTTCAGTTCCCATAGAAACTAAATGGGATCAAAGGACCCCCAGCACCTCGCTAGCACAGACTGTTGGCTGCTGACCAGGCTGGATGTTTATGTGCAGGTGTGCTACACCACAAACTGCTTTCATGAGAGTTATAAGTTTTCTATTACATAGACAAGACTGAGGACTTTTCAAGGACATGGTGCTTTAAAGCTTTTTGAAACCTATAGGCTGAAACAGGCTCTGAGATACAAGTTCAGCTTATAACAAAATAATAAAGGAGCAGTGCCATTAGTGTGCATACCTTTGCTGCACCTATTAAAAGAAGCTCTCTCTTATCGGAGAGACTTTTTTTTTTGCAGCAGCAGCAGCAGTGTTTTACATACTGGCCACGAAGAACACTGCACCAATCTGCAGAGCTATCAGAATCACAGGGAACATTTTAACACCGTGAGCCAGCAACAACAGTAGTGGGGTGCAGACTTCATTCAATCCCCTCTAGCATGATTTTCCATATCATACTATTATAGATTAAAATAAACAGCAAAACAAAGTAGTTTAAAATCAAACAGAAAAACTCCAACCCTCTAATCCTCCCTATGTACTTTGCAGGTATAGTACAAAATTATTTTAGCACTTTTGCCATACAAGGCAGAAGTACAGAGGTGGCAACAGAGAGTGGCTCATACAGTCCAGATATCCCTCATGTATTTGTACACACAGATGCACCAATTCTTCCTGTACTACATGTTCTTTGTTTGCTGTAGTGTAAATTATCCAATCCATATCCATGCCCTCTTGCGATATTTCAAATGTGGTTTTCTGGGAAGTTGAACACCAGTAACTCCCCAGTAACACCAGCCACTCCAGTAGAACTATGGGCACTTTATAGTTCTTTGGGTGAAATTTTTCTGACCATATCCAGACAGCTGCAATACATAGGCCACAGCTGACTGATTCATTATATAAATGAAAATAAATAAGCTCCAGAATGGGAAATTCATTCTACTGAGGAGCTGATACTAAAATCAATGAGGAAAATCGTACAGTAAAATAAAACCAAACCAAAAAAAAACCCAAGAAAAATCCCAGACCAAACCAAAACCTACAAAGAAAGAAACAAACAAAAAACTTAAAGCCAAATGACAACAACAAAAAACCCCAACTCCTTCCCACCCTTATTTCTTCTCATTGAGTACAAAAGGTATCCAAATAGTTAACTAACTGTGAGTACCTTATGGTTCTCTGACGTTACATGAATCCCACTTCACAGGTCTCTGAGGCAGGGTAACTAAAACCAGCTGAGTTTATAACATACACACATTTGTCTGTTATTGGCATGGCACATTTTAGTGACCTATGCATTTATACTTCAGCAGAAGCTTCTGCCTTGTGAAAAAGTCACAGGCTTCCCTGAGGGAGGCAGCTCCTAAATCCAGTGGGTGCTGCAGAGCAGCTGGCTCAGCAGCTGCCACCAGCATGCAGCAAGGTGCTGGCTGCTGTTACTGGCAGCCTGCCCTGCAGCAAAAGATGGGGTCTGCTCCTTCCTAGGGGATATTGGCTCCATTTTCTCCTGTATGAGGTAACAGGATCCAAATCTCAACTCAGTTCTGTAAATGGGAGGAAGCTGTTCTTTTGCATGGGGCAACTTGTCTCTTTGTAAGGCAGAAGTTCCCAGTTCTCACACGCCTCTTGCTTTATCTCCCCCACTTTGAGTACTGTCTATCTAGCGTGGTAGATCTTACACTGCTAACAAGTGCACTCTGATTTTAATTTAAATACAGTCATGGAATAATTTAGGTTGAGAGGAAACTCCAGGGGTCACCAATTCCAACCCCACTGATTGAAGCACAGCTAGCCAGACCGGGCTGTGTTCTCAGGGCTGTGTTAAACTGAGTGCTGAACATTTCACAGGGTGGTTCTCTCCATACCCTGTCTGAAGGAGAATTTGACCCCTTTCATCATAAAAATATTTTTTCTTTGTCTAGGCAGAGAAGAATCTCTTTCTGTCTTTGTGTCCTACCAGCAAGTAGTTGCAGAGAGCACTGAGATCTTACCTAAGCCTTTCCTTTTCCAGGGTGAACTGACCCAGCTCTTCCAGGTTTTCCCTGTACACTGTTCTGTCCTGCTCCCTGGTCAGCATGGAGACCTCCACTGGACTCGTTGCAGAACATCAGTATCTTTTTTGTACTAAAGGGCCCAAAGCTAAATTCAGCACTCCAGATCTGGTCTCAGCACTGCCAAATAGAGAGGAAAGCTGACATTTCTGGACCTGCTGGCTACAGTCCTTCTATTTTGTGTAATTGAAAGCCTTTTCTTTACCAAAAAAGAAAAAAAAGTCCTCTATAGCTTCAAGGCAATGGCAAAGCAGAGATAGTTTTCACTTCTAGTGCTCACATTGTTTTCAGCTTCAGCCCCGGAGATTTCTAAACTTTGGTGGTAATGTCAGTGAACACACAGATTCTTTCTATTTCTTCTCTTTACCCATCCTGAAACATATCCATCTCTCACAGAGCTAAGACATCTTTCCTTCACTCTTTTTATCTTATCCCAGTCTTTCTTCAGGATCCCTAAACTGGTTCTCCGAAGCATGTAGCAACCCAGTTCTAATAAAATAAATAAATAATGTAGAATAACTATTGTAATATCAAGGCTTTATGACATTTTCCCCTCATGTTGGGTTTCATGAACAAAATTCAATTTTAATTAAAAAATTTTAGTTTGCCTTTTTTCTAAACTTGCAGACAAGATTGAGCTTCTTAATAAAAAAAAATAACAGATTGCCTTTGTAATCAGTGCAGCCCTTACCCTCTGACAGCCTTTCTTATAACACTTTTTCATTCCATTTGACTGGCATCTCAACCATCAGATAAGGACACATTCTATAGGTATGCATTTCATTTAAAAATATTTAGAAATATTTAGGAACTTATATCTGGTCTCTTCATGTTTGTTTAAACAAAAATACAAACATATCCCTGTTGAAGAAAAATAAGCACTTCCAGTAAGCCCTTGCTGTCTCCAGAAGAGCCCACTGAATTCAGGTTTCAGTCCCCAGGATCCAGTTGGCATGAGACGTACAGAAGCTTTCGAGCCCTTTTTAAAATAAGACTGTAAGGGGAGTTTTGCACACCAGTGTCTTTGTCTCAGTTGTCACTGAGGGCACGCTGGGAGACTGTGGCATGGTGTGCACTGCCACAGGTGCATAAGTAGAGGCTGACAAGCACTGCCCTCAGCAGCTTCTGGCACAGCTCAGTTGCTGCCATGGCCAAAGGACAGCTTGCAGCAAAACACCTTGGGTGCACTCATCTTCTTTGGACACTATGAGAGTTTAGCAACATGGGCATGATGGCATTTGTGATTTGGTCCCAGGAGCAAAGAGTGGCCTTCAGTATCACTTAATGCAGTACAGAAGCAGCAGTGAGTCCCCAAAGAGAAGGAGGTGCACCATAATCCAAGAGGGAATGAGAAGAACTTGTCTGGAACTTTTCCTTGCCCCAGCCAAGCAAACAATCGAACAAAAAACAAACTCAGTTTACATAAATTGTGAAACTGTGAGGAAATGGTGTTATTTTGAGAGCAGCTTACTCTGAATGTGTTTCCACTGATTCCATAATCACCTTTGTATTTGTCCTCAACTTCCTAATAAGAAAAATCCCTCAACTCTGCTGCTTCACCTGCTGGTAATTTTTGACTTTATCCGTAAATGAATAAGATTCTGAGACTATTTTGAGAGGCCCCTTTCTTTCCTATTTCAGATGATTCTAATGATGAGTCAAAGTGTCTTATCTGAATTCATTGTTCCCAACCGAGAGCAGAATTTGCCTGACACATCTTGTGATTTTCAGGTAATTATTATAGTTATTGGGTCACATTCCATAATCAGCTATTTGAATGATCATCAGTTTCATTACCACCTTATTGAATTTTTACTGGTTTCTATCACAGAATCATAGAACAATTTGGGTTGGAAGACACATTTAAAGGTGATCAACACCCCCGTGCAATGAGCAGGAACATCTTTAAGTAGATCAGGTTACTCAGAGCCCCACTCAACCTGATCTTGAATGTTTTCAGGGATAGGGTATCTACCACGTCTCTGGTCAACCTCTTCCAGTGTTTCATCACCCTCACTGTACAAAATTTCTTCTTTCTATCTAATCTTAATATAACTTCTTTTAGTTTAAAACCATTACCTCTTGTCCAGTGGTCAAAAATTGGTTTCATGAACATAGTTCAAAAAGAAACTTACAAGAAAGCCCATGGTAGGAGAAAAGGAAAAAAAAAATATCTATCAAAAGCAAAATGCAGCAGTTCTTACCCAGTAACATGGACTGTTCTGAAGACTTTCACATATATGAGCTATATAAAGAAATTTACATGAGATACATTTCCTCTCAGGAAATAAAGGAAAACATAATTCCCAACAGCAGAATGTAACTGTAAAATTCAACTGGAGATCATTCACATAGTAATTGGTAGAACAGTTCAGTACCCACACAGAAGACAAAATTCAGTACAAGAGGTGAAAGAGAGGTCATAGCACTTACAAAATAATCTGTCCAAAGGCAAGTTTCCTTCCAATCAGTGCTATTGATTAAGTCTCCAAAGCGTAAATGTTTTGATTCCTTTTTAATATGGGCCTTTCTATTTTAATGGTGCATGTAGTTATTACCAGTCTAAATGCAACAGCCATTCTGTCAGGCTGTTACCCTCAGTGATACTCAGCAGCAACAGTGATATCGTAACTTCTGTGTTTTCTTCTCATCAGTTTTGTGTGTGTTTGGATTTGGTTTTTGGATTGGTTTTTTGGATTTTGTGGGGTTTTTTTCCTTTGTTTTTTTGTATGTGGGTTTCATTGTTTTTTTTGGTTTTGGGGTTTTTTTAGAAAGGACAAAAAGGTATGCTGAGTTCATTTTCTTTATTGCATAAATTTTTTGGTGCAGTATTATCATGTATCACTACTTTCAAAGGAAAGACCTTTGTGAGCTTTTCCTTATAAATTTTTATTTTTATCTGGAAGTGAACTTTTCTTTTCTGGATGTGAAATCTTTCACCATTTTCTTGAGAAATAACTATATTTACTTTCAGCTCTTCTGTGTTGTGAAATAATTCCCAGCTAGTGGAGACCCGTCATGGAATATCAATTTTCAAGTGTGATTACTCAAAAGGTAAAATTTTACAGTTTCATAGGTACCAATCTGGCCTCCACAGCTACTTTGCAGAGAAGCTGACCTGCATGTGAGGCCAGTTTTAAAACTGAAAAAATACTAGTGAGATAAAAAGCCAAGAATTCAGTCTCCAGAATAGCCAGCTGCCAAGCTTAACTCTTTACTGAAGCTGCTGTTAGAGAGAACAGGAAGAGAAAAGGTCACTAAAGTACAGCCTGCCAAACTAATGAGAGATGACAACAGCACAAATGGAGAAAAATACATCTGAGCTCTGGGCAAAACCCGAGAATTACCAGTGTTTTACCCTACACAGAGGACCGTACAAATGGAAAGTGTGCAAATGTTAATGGAATATGTGATGAAACATTTAATAAAGATGTCAATATTTTTTAAAAATGAAATCTCTACCCTTTGTTTATTTACACATCCTTCTCTATCTTTTTTAAATTTACAATTCTTTTCATAGTGTCAGTATTGTTTTATCTCTCCAAAAACATACAGCTTAGTTAAAATAAGACAGATAGATGCAAACACTAAATGACAACACAAACACAGTAGAGGACTTTTCCCCTTTTGTTTTGGCTTAGTTCCTTTTGTATTTGCCATGTAGTTTATGCACAATAGAAATCATTTGAATACCTTAGAGATTTTATTGTTTATATGGAAGAGAAACTTAAATATTCTTCATGGGGGGAATGAAAACTCTCCACTGAGGATTCACATTTCATTGAAGGCATCAACTCAACAATTGTGTCGCTCATATGCTGTTCTGAAGGTCTTCTGAACCAATTGGTGTTTATTATTAGTGCATCATTAGTGCACATCCACCCAAGCCACATCAATTTTGCTGTGCATTTTATGGTGATAGCTTCATGAACATGGTCTGCCTATAGGCAGGCAATTCAGTTCAACAGACTGTGTGGATTTGAGCAAATAGGACGAAAGAAGACAACCCCAAGCAGCAAAGCTTACTGTCCATCTTTTCTGATAACCAAGGTTAACAGCTGATAAAGCAAGAAAGCCTCACTGCCTTTGCAGTTCAGAAAAAGTGGTGAATCTGTGAAAGGGATGACAACAAGTGAAAAAATTATTTCTGAATTTCCCAAGAATAACAGCAGTAGGATACCTATAAGTGACAAAGAATAAAATTGCAGGTCTACAGATAAGTATGGAAGTACCTTTCTTCTTAGAGTTTTTTTCTTAGTATTTTTTACTTTATCTGAATATTCCCATCACCTAACTTTAGAAAGATATGGCATCCTTAATAAATAAGACAGAATGGAGTGAAGCATCCTGGATCAGATGATCAGCAATGTAAGCAAACTAGTGGGGAACATCAAGATTAGGGGCAGTCTGAGCTGCAGTGACCATGTATTGGTGGCGTTTGCAGTCATGAAAGATACAACTCAGGTAAGGACTAAAGTTAAGCCCCTGAACTTTAGGAAAGCAACTTCCAGCTCTTCAAGAAAATAGTTAATAGGATCCCTCTGGAGATTGTCCTCATGGACATTCAAGCAGAACAGAGCTGCCAGACCTTAAGGAAGTCTCCCATAGAGTCCAAGAGCTAGCAAACCCCAAGTGCAAGAAATCGGGCATGGAAGGCAAGAGACTGGCTGAGTATGGAATTCCTGGTCAAACTAGGTCAAACTAAAGGGAAAGAAACAAATGCACAGGCAGAGGAAAAAAGGACAGGTGACCTGGGAAGAGTATAGAGATGAAGTTCTGTTGTGTAGGGATAAGGTGAGGAAGGTCAGGGTGAAACTGGAACCAAACTTGACAAGGGACTCAGAATAACAAGAAGGGTTTCTTCAGAACTGTTAACCACAAAAGGAAGGTCAAGGAAGGTGTACTCCCCTTTTCAGATAAATAGTACTGGAAAACTGACAATAACAGATGAGCAGAAGGCTGAGGTACTCAACAACTTTTTTGCCTCAGTCTTTAATTGCAACTTTTTCCCACACCTCTCAAGTGGATGGACTGGGGGAGCAAAGTCACTCCCACTGTAAGCAATGATCAGGTTAATGATCACTTGAGGAACCTGAATGTACATAAACCTATGGGCCCAATAAGATCCCAGAATCCTGAGGGCATTGGCTGGTATAGTTGCCAAGCCACTCTCCATGATATTTGCAAAGTCATGACAGTCAGGTGAAGTACCAGGTGACTGGAAAAAGGGAAATATTGTATCTATCTTTAAAAAGGGTAGAAAGGAGGTCCCTGGGAATTCCCAGCCTATCAGTCTTACCTCTGTGCCTCGGAAGTTCATGGAAGAGATCCTCCTAGAAGCTGTGCTAAGGTACATGGAGATCAGGGAGGTGATTTGGAAGTGGTGTCCCCCTGTGGTCTTTATTGAGACCAGTGTCACTTAGTATTTTCCTTAATGACATAGACAAAGGGAACCAGTGTAACCTCACCAAATTTGCAGATGACACCAAGCCGAGCAGTGCTGTTGGCACACCTGAAGGATGGGATGCGATCCAGAGTGACCGCATCAAACTGAAGAAATGGACCCATGAGAATCTTCTGTAATTTAACAAGGTCAAGTGCAAGGTGCTGCACCTGGGTTGGGACAACACGTGGTATCAATGGAGGCTGGAGGTGAAGAGTTCAAGAACAGCCCTGATGAGAAGGACTTGGGGGTGCAGATGGATGAGAGGTTGGACATGAGCCAGCCCAGAAAGCCAGTTGTGTCCTGGGCTGCATCTAAAGCAGTGTGGGGAGCAGGTCGTGGGAAGGGATTCCTCCCCTCCTTTACTCTGCTCTTGAGAGACCCACGTGGAGTGCTGCATCCAGCTCTGGGGTCATCAACACAGGAGAGACATGGACCTGTGTGAGTCCAGAGAAGGGCTATGCGCATGAAGTCTATGAAGAAAGGCTGAGAGAATTGGGATTGTTCATCCTGGAGAAGGATCTGGGATGACCTTATTCTGGTTTTCTAGTACCTAAAAGGAGTCTGCAAGGAAGAGAGAGAGAGACTATTTACAAGGGTATGTAGTGACAGGAGAAGGGGGAATGTCTTTAAACTGGAAGCGAGTAGATACCAGGAATGTTAGATATTAGGAAGAAATATGAGAATGGTCAGGCAGTGGATCAGGCTGTCCAGAGAAGATGTGAATGCCCCACATCTGGGAGAGTTCAAGGGTTGGATGGGGCTTTAAATTACCTGGTCTACTGAAAGGTGCCAGGGAAATTGGAACCAGATTATTTTTAAAGTCACCTCCAATTCAAGCCATTCTATGATCCTATGTCCTGTAAAAATATCTGTCTGTCTCCATAGACTATTCAAGCAATTCAGTCAACTAACATACTCTTGATCTGTAACTTAGTCCAAGTTATGTGATATGAATTTACAGTTTTAATTCTTTTTCAAACAAATTCAGCTCATTTTCAGTTCAAGTTGTTTCCAAAGCCCTTCTTATTTTGAGAGAATCTGGCCCCTCTCTGAACATTAGTGATTTTTTCAAACATAATTGACTGTCACCTTTTTGTTTGTAACTGCCATCTTATGAATTTTAAAAACACACATTCTTCCCAGCCTAATTAGTTTGAATAACCTACTTAATTTCACTACAGCATTGTGTTCCCAAGCAACCTATTCTAACCCGCTGGCAGCCATGCTGCCATATCAAAGAGTCTATGCTTTCTTCAGAGGAAATTGTCAGCAGTAGTGCTGCTCCAAGTTTTCACCTGAGCAACGTTCTGTCTTTCAAATCAATCTGTAAAATTGTCTCACAACTCCTTAACAGTCTCCATGAAAAGTGGTACTGGCACACAGTCACTGTTGCTACACGAATAGGTAGCATGGACTTACATAGGACTCAGTTGTAGCTGAGCCGTAGTGTCTATAAAGACCAATTCTAGTGCATCTAATCACAACCAGCTTATCCTGATATGCCTTTCGGAGAATTTTAAACATTTCTGTGACAGGCTTAATTGATCTAATATCAAGAAAAAGCACTTCATAACAACTCAGGATGGTACTTTTCAAAGAAACCTTGAGTGTGTCCATATTTCTCATTTGGTGCCCTGAAGTGTTGAATTTGGTGGTGAATATGGGTGTGGCTTTGTCTCACGCCCATAGTCAGTCTCGTGGAATACCTTTTCCTTCATGGTGTAACCACAGAGGACTTTATGCATGGAGGTACCATCAAGGACTTTCCATTTTCAATGGCAAAGCAAGCCCCTTGCAAACAGTTCCCCTTCTCTGAGGACTGGAAAGAACTTTACTGCTAGCAAGGACACATCCACAATGCAGACACCATAATGTATCACAGCAAAGTCAAGCCCTTTTCTCCCATCTTTGTGCCACACCAGTTGGTGATATAGGCACACATGGAGCGTTTTGTAATCACGTGCAATGGAGGAGAACATCATCTATACCCAGAATCAAAACCTGGAAACAAAAAAATATACTTTCCCCCATATTTATCCAAAAGTTTTGAAGCTTTTATAAATGTCATCCTCCTTGTTTTCCTTGTAATTAAAAAGCAAAAAAAAAAAGACCCATAATTAAAATGAGAAATGAATGTAAGGAACAGCCTCAACTCAAATGCCATTTCATTTTAACATTTACTGGAGGCATTCTGCTTTTTTCCCCCCAGAAAACTTGAAGAAAAAAATAATTTTATAAAATATTTCAATAAGAATACTCTTCTGCAATAGATACTTTCTGCATCAAAGATAATTTGTCAAGTCAAAAAAACTGTTATTCCATCCTTACCTTTCTTTACCTGGATTTAATACAGAATTAAAGCACGTCTCATTTCTAGACTGACTCGTTGAGACAGGGAGAGACTTGAGGTGTTGCACCATTGAGGATTCATCACCAGACAGGTAGCACATGCTATGTCCATGCCTACTCCAGAGGCTCAGCTCTCAGCTACTGCAGACAGGCAGGGACTTCAGTGGGGAAGGCACTGGTGAGACAGGCTTAGCAGTTGAACCCAGTTTGTTGTACAAAATCCAAATTAAAACCTTTCTGTATTAGGCAAACAAATTCAGCTTACAGTTAGTGTGAGGAAAGGCTACAGTGTTCTAATTATATTCATATTTTAGTTTCTTCTCAAAATATAAATTCATGAACAAATTTTCATTGTCCCCTGATTTTTTCCATCACTCACACAACAATCTCAATTCCCATTTTTTGTCCTCTGTGATACCAAAATAAAAAATGGGACATTTGTGGAGTGTGAAGCACCTTGAAATAATGTTTCCAAGAGACTCCTCGGCAGCTGATTATTTAATAATACTGAGACTCCCCATATTAACATCTTCCTCTGAAAACAACCAAATCAGAGCTATTTAATTCTTTCATGACTGTGTTAAAAAAAAATTGTCTTGAAATATATATTTCACTCTCTCTAACATATTTCCCAGTCTATCCTGTACAAGATTTGATCAATTAATCTGTTGGGGTTTAATGCAACCCTATAATATTGAAAAGCACCAGGTACAAGGGTACGTCAGTTCAAAGTCACACTATTAAACTATGTCCAGTAAGAGTACTTAAAGAGCCAACTACTTCAGCTAAAGTAACATTCCATGAATCCAAACCCTATCTTACCTCAACAAAAGCAAAATAGTTGAGCCATAGTCTAGGCCCTTCTCAGGTCTTTACTGAACCTCTCCACCTCTCCACTCTGTCAGTTCCTTTTCTCAGGAGTCATAAGACAGATGAATGGGAACTGCTGGACAGAAGCCAACAAAATAAAGATCAATTCGACAAGGACTGGATTGTAGGACCCTCCAGTGCAGAGCGTGTAAGAGTTTTCCAGATTCCATTTGTCAATTCAGGGTCCTAAATCTGTTTGTGTTGCAATAGGCACCTCTGTGAATAACATCATTGGCTTGCATTTTGCAGGCAAAACCAAATGCTGTTCTGAGCAAGTCCACTTGCCAGAGCTGAAGTAGTTGATGTGGGTTTTACTTTGGAAAGACACAAACCTTCTCTTTGCAATAGTATAAAAATCCCTCAGACATGGAAATGTGAGGTTTAGAATCTGATGTCTGTCAGAGGATGTAAATTGAAGGGGGTTTTAAACTGCTTTAGAGTCCTGGAAGACGTAGATTATTAGACAGAAAGTAGAAACAATTTCTTACAGGGTTTTTTTTTCCCAATACACACACCCACAGAAAAGATATGATGAAAAAGTAAAACACCTGTCATAAGGGGAAGTTTTGCAGCACTTTGCAAACTCTATCCTCCTTCTTCAGTGGCAAATCTAAATCCCAGGAAACCCTAAAATCAATAAGAATAACTGCTTCTGCTGTTAAAAATGTAACTCCATAATACTTAGGTAAGAGTGATGGGGCCATTTTGAAATTTACCTGCTTTCTCTACAACAGCTGGGAAGATAACTTGAGGAGAAAAACATAACTGAGAGAAGGCTTTCCACGAGGGGCTGTAAAGGGATTTTTCACTGTAGATTTTGAAGTGAATTCTAGCAAGCATACCAAAAGCTATTCCAGTGCCAACAGCAAAATCCAAGTGTTTATGATTTCCCAACACTATGCTGGATGTAAATCAAATTATTTATTTTGTGATGAAATTGTTATCTCAGCAATCACCAGTGATACTTCTTCTAGTCATTTGATTTAGTTTGGAGGATTGTCTTTACAGTACAAATCAAACCCAAACCTTTCTGCAATGGGATTAATAATGTAAAGATACCACAAACATACATCCCTCAGTGAGCTGACTAGATGCAGTGGAAGCAGCCACAATTAAATTTTCCCTCAATTATTGCAAAATGTAATTAACATCCAGAATTTTAGGTCAGACTTCTCCTTCTAGTTCTCGGGAGGTTTAGACGGATGGTAGCCTTTCTATGAATGTGATTATTTTCACCTATTCGAATAACTATAAACAATTCCAAGCGCTGATAATGTTTTTTGCCTATAAAAAGCTGTGTTTAACTGAAAATTAGTTTTCCATGTAAGAGGTAATATATAATTAGCCTCTGTTAACTTGCTATGCAGGAATGTCTTTCCTGCCATCCTTCCCAGGCCACTGTGACACAGCTTTTGGCTTTTTAGTTACTGAACCATATTTGGGCATAACTTGATAGACCAAACTTTGAAGCAGTTTACACAGACGTTGCTTTATGTCTTACAATCAGGCTTAGTATAGCAACTTTATTATGTTTCTGATCATAAAATATCTTTTCAGATTTTCCTGTGTAGGAGGGACGTGTGTGCTAGAAAGTAAGATAAAACTGTGTGGTAGGGGGAGTCTCTGAATGGGATTTGTAGACTCCAAATCTCATTAGCTTTCAGACATCTGCAATAGTAAACAAACATTCAACAGTGCCTAATGAAATCACTCTGGAACCTGTATCATGCTATTTTTCAGATACCTAATGTCCACTAATGTTTTTTTGGGAAATAAAAAATATTTTGGAAAGGTTAGGGGATTGAAGCATTCAAATTTCAACAGCATTTGAAATTATCTAAATATAAACATATTTTTCTAAAATTTTCAAGCTAAATAATAGGTTTATAATTTTTTAAAGACAAATGTCTTTGTTCACATAATAAAAAGAAGCCAGGTTTATATATGTTTTTAATGCTTCAATATTGAAACAGATTTTAGTGCAGAAGCCTTTCTTCTGATACTTGAATTCAGCATTGGGTTAGATGGCCTCTATCCCAAGTGCACATTCTAATGGATTGAGGACACTTGGCCTTACATAATTTCCTAGGCACTTTCAGGTTTTACCTCCAGTGGTGCTTATATGAGACTTTCCTTCCTAAATCACCTCAGCACATCCACCTCTTGATAAGCTGCTCTCTGGTTTTCCAGTGAGAAATCACCTCATACCCCAGGAGTCTGAATCTGTTCAGAGAACTGCTGCAGATTTGGCACATGTACTTGCGTTCTGACAAGATAAATAATTCAAGAAAATATTCCCCGCATTATGCATCCAAGAGAGTTCAAGTCATATATATTATTCATTGGGTGCTATTTAACCAGCTCTATCATAGACTAACTTACATTCTGTCACTTACCTTAACATTCATTTCAGCACTTAATTTATCCCTTAAGGGTTATCTCATAATTGTATTAACTAAGAGTGCTATATAAAGCAATGATTGCAATATTTTACATTTCTGTTGTTCCCTCCACCATCAATCTATCTTAAAATGTTCTTCTACAATTTTCTAGGCCATACAGGGGTCCTTAAAGGTTCAAAAATTATGGTAGAGACATCAGCATTTTCAACAAAATAAGTGCTTGGGAAATTATCATTTCAGATAAGCAAGAGCTATTTATAAAATTGGATTTAAAAATTACAAGAAAAATCATATTAAAAAGGCAGTAATTTAATTATCTGAATTCTTCTTCATATTGAGATGTAATTGTTTACATTATAAAAGCTTAAATTAAAAGAGAGAATGATAATCAAATTGTATTAAATACCTTGAAAATAAAAACAAAAAAGTTGAGTTTAATGAAGGTTATTTTGAAACTTCATGAAGATAAAACAATCTTTTCTTAAAATAGCTGTTTACCAGATCATTACCCAAAAGTTTTCAAAAGAGAAATCCAGAATATTCAATCCTACTAATATCTGAGAAGCTGTTTCATGGGGTAATGTAATACAGTCATCTTGAAAGGTCAGATTTTAACTGCATTCATCACTTGCATCAAGTGTTTGAAAAGACTAGATGAGTGGTATCTGTGGGCTGATACAAGCTTTTTCATGGCAGCTAGTGTTTTAATTAGAAGTCAAACAAGGGTCTCCAGATCTTACCCAAGCACTACTGAATTTTCGTTATCTTGTCTTAGAGCATGATTCTGTCCTGTTGGCAGCACAACACTCCCAGTGGCATTCAGCAATTTTCACTATGGAAAAGTGTCCTCCCCCTAATCACCAGACTCAGGTCTTTGGCAATTAACTGTTCTGACTCAATGAACAGACAAAATATCCTGAGAGACAATTCTTGTCATCTGATGACACACTTCTTAAGCTAGAGGGATGAGCCACTCACTGGAGATGCCTTTCCCTCCCACAAGCTACAGAGAAAACTTAAGTTGACAGCTTAAGAGACTCCTTATTGTAATTGCTCATCCTTGCAAAGGACTGCACAGCACAAATTCAGCTCTTCTGAGGTTTTGCCCAAGGGAAATTATGACTGCAGGAGACCTCTCATCTTACTTAAGGAGCAAAGATTTCCTTTTCAAAATTCTTATTTTGGTGATATTCAAGACAGTTTTTAAAATCATAAATAGCATATTCAGTTGTGGCGGAAAACATTAATAACAGCTAAATTTCAGGTTGCAAAATTAGTAATGTTTTAGGAATCAATCAGTTTATACATGCACTGCACCTTTGGTCAGGTGGAAAACTTTCTTGAGACAGTCTAGTCATTCAGTTTTCAATTCCAATGTAGTTACCAATGCCAAATCAGCCCATCAGTGCTAGTCAGTGTTTGTGAATGCTATCTTGTAGTTACCTGCATCATATAAATAGAGGGATAGAATATACTGTTGAATCATTCTGCAAAAATTGTGAGCTTCAAACATGTTGAAACTTCTTGCTTTGGTGTTCAGTTCAAATACAGCTTATATATATATCCCCTTTTATATTGTACATGTATGTTTTCCTCCTATTGGTTTATAATTTACCCAAAAATATGTTCAGCTTTTTTTTTTTTTACTCTTGAACTAACTGTACAGAGAAGCTAAGCAGAAAAATCACACATACAGCTCAGCTGACAAATACTTTTTGCCCGCTCACGGTATTACTGTGAGAGAATGTTCAATTTCATTTACTTGGAGTGAATTTTGCCATCTTCTCAGAAGACAAAGATGTCCTGCAGCAAGAACTCTGTGCCACATGGGTGAGCAAAGGACTCAGAAAAAGGTCAGTAGTGAAGCTCTAAACCAACATTATACAGGAAGTTAAAAATATGGTGGAACATGTGAGATGACAGTCAGACTTTCCTCACAGACAATATTACAGCTATTGTATGTACTAAAATATTTTTAATTCTTACAGTTAAAGAAGTGAGCCTTATAGAAGAAAAAAAAATATAGAAGACAGAAATGTTACCTGTTCTGACCTGTTCTGTGACATTCATGAAGGTACCACTCGTGATTCAACAGTTGTTCTTTAAAATGTTCAGAGGTTAATTTTGATGTTTTATTAGAAGCAAGAAAAAGTGTAGAAAATTTTATTGTCCCTTGTTTTGAGAGTGAGTGTTGAAGACAGATTTAGGCAAATGTAAGAAGTGGAATTAGCTTTTTCTAACTGTAGGAGTTTAAACATTTCAACAAAGACCATCATCTGGGCCCCACTGACGTAGTTAGTGTGCAGAAATGCAGAAATAGGACTCAGTTCAGTAGCTTAAATATAGATAACTAATATCACTTGAGTGTCCTGGGACATCATGATTGGACTGCGTAAATGCTTCCAGATACTGTTGTCACACGTGTGTGCCCCGTAAATGCCAGGATATCTCAGCTTTTACGTCACCCCTCTGTGGACAATTAAGCCTCTATACCATAACTTCTTCCATTTATTTTGACACACACTTTCAAAGCTGGTACCTGCTGTTGCTCTTAAAGGGAGACTCATTGGTCAGTTAGGATTAAACAACTCAAGTTAGGTGAGGAAAGCCATATCCAAAATGTTATAGAACAAGAGTATCATTCAGTGCAGTCTTGAGTGGTATATCATCATTAAAAAAGCAAACAAACAAACAAACAAACAAAACCGAAAAAAACCCAAAGCAACAAACAAAAAACAAAACAAAGCAAAAACCAACCAAAAAAACCCCCAAAACCAGAAGTAATTAGTCCAGTAATTTTTGGAAAGTGAAGATCTGCTGTATAGGTGAAACTGAGATCTAAACCTTGCAAAGAGAATACACAGCCCATTCACTTGAATGTAGGGGAAGGTCTGAAAGACAGATCTCTGATCACGTCTATCAGTCATTAAATAGCCAGTAAATCAGCCAGAGAGGTAGAAGGGAGCAAAGCACAAGTAACATCCTAGATATCCAGTTTGGGATTCAGACCTCTCCGAAGTTCTCCAGCATTTCACATTTGGAAGATGAAGACATTTCTCTCCATGGAAAAAGAGCATGTTCTGATTTTAAAAAAAACCAACCAAACAATCAAACATAAACAATAACCCCAACCAAACAACGCTCCTGCCAAAAAAACACCCAAAAATCAAAAACCAAACCAAATCAAACCAAAAAAAAAAAAAAAAGGAGAAGAAGGAAAATGGAAAAGCAAGTGATGAGCAAAATTCCAACAAGGGCTTTAGCAACACAAATCCAGCATCAAAGCTGTAGACATGTTTGATGCCAGTGGCTTATCTTTCACACTAATTTATTAATTTTGAATGTTGTGCATGTTATACAATGAACTGTTCTGTGGGGAAGCTATCAAAGCTTAGACAAAGAGATCAAAGGAAGTCTTTAATGCAAAAGAGCATGAGAGCATGAGTAGTGTGCTGTTTCTCTCAATGTTTATGTCTGGTTTTCCAGTGTATAATAACATTAATGTAAAGGAACTTTAAAGGGCACAAAAGATGCCCTTTCTTTAGGTTGCCTCCTATGGCAAGTTCTTGTTGTACCATTATTAAAAGCTTCTCTTGAAAGGAACAGACAAGAAGTTATTTTTACAGATAACTAACTTCATGCTACTTTACAATATTGATATCCCAAAAACTCAATGCTTTTCCTCCAGTATCCTGTGTGTCAAACCACTTCACTTTTGGACAGTTATTGTATTCACCTTTGTAATTCTGACCTTAATAGGAAAGAAATGGAAATGAAAATCAGGCAATTAAATAGCTCTGAACTAAATCACTCTGCCACCATAGAAGGCTTACAGTAACTGATTAATTGTTGTAAAATGTTCTATTTTGAAAAAGAGAAGTGCCATTTCCAGGCCAAAAGTCGTCATCTCCTTGGAGGAAAAGAAAAAAATCCTCAGCTTAATTTTTTCATTACAATAAGTAAAGTGCTGATTAAGGGCATTGTTTGATACTACAAGAAGCTCAATACATGTTAAATCTTACAGAGACTGTAGTTTTGATTACTGAGGACTGCAAAGGACCTAATTCAGTCTAACATGTTATTATCTGACTTGTTTCCAGACTTCTGGATCTGCAGGAAGGAAAAACACAATTATTTTCAGTTCTAAAGGTGTCTTGTAAATCCACACCAGGGCTTTCTTTTCCCTCCTGGAGCTTCTTTCTGGCTCTAATGGTACAGTTAAGCACCTAAGTTAAGCAGTTAAAAATTCTCTTTGAAATGGCTCATGGAAAATAAATAAAAATATGTTTTCCTTCTGAATATTTTGAATCTTTTGCTCCCACTTTAAACTCAGCTTGATTTAGTTTTCTGATATGTCATGCAGCATCACTGGGAGCTCTTTCCAGACCTGCACTGCAGTGTACTCATGTTGTGTGAGTGCTGAGAGCTGTGCTGAACAAGGGGAGGCTCTGCCTGCAAAAACTTCATGATAAAATGACTCATCATTTCTTTTGTGCTGCTCCTATTATTTTTGATGAAGGTGAATGAACTGGTGTCTGTCAATAAGGAAACCAAAATCACTTCCATATCTCTCTGTGCTTTTCCTCTTCATGGCTGGGTCCTATTCCTCCCTGATAGGTTTAGTGTAAAGTGTATTTTTAACCATGTTAATACAATCCAGTATTACAGTGTTTTAGACTGAAGGTACCTTCTTTAAAATATTGATGAATAACTTTTATTGCAATTTTAATAGCATTAATGTTTTACACTATGTATAAAAATATTTTAAAAGGTGATAAAATCAAAGAAGTTAGGATACTTGGGTCTCACTCCTGGATCTACCACTGCAGTGACCTTTCTATGTTTTATCTCCTCATTTTTTGCCTTAAAAATAAGCATAACAGTACAGACATCCCATGAAAAAATCTATAAACTATAAACAGTAGTCACTATATATCTTAGTCATCACACCTGCATTCTAGATTTTTGGCTAAAACTGAAAATTAAACTAAAAAAACTTGCCCTCCCCCCGCCCAATCTCGCCTTCCCACACTCAACTTCACTCCTAATTCTTCTAACTCTTTCCCTCTAAGCAGCTCACAGGGCTGGGAAATGGGGGCTGTGGTCAGCCTGTAACACTTCTTGTCTGCTGTTCCTTCTTCCTCCTCACACTTTTCCCCTGTTCTGTGTTCATGTCCCACCATGAGTTTCAGTTCTTAGCAAACTTCTCTGATGTGGATGCTTCCCATGGGCTTCAGTTCTTCAAGAACTGCTCCAGCATCAATCCTTTCCACGGGATCCAGTCCATCAAGAACAGACTGCTCCAGTCTGTGTTCCCAATGGGCCACAGGTCCTGCCAGAAAACCTGCTCCTCTGTAGGCTCCTGCCCACAGGCTACAGCTCCACCAGAAGTCTCCTTTTGCATGGCCTCTCCAAGGGCTGCAGATTCCTCCAGGACATATTCACTCACTCCAGTATGGGGACCTCTGTGGATTGCAGTATGGATACCTGCTCCAGCATGGCACTTCATGGGAGGATCCAGCTGGAGCTGATTCTGTCTGACATAGGGGTACCCCCTGGTGTCAACTCAGAGAGGCCCGTCTTTTTTTGTGCTCCAATACAGATGGGACTAGAAGATTTATTCTGTTGTTTAAAAGGTACTCTGTTGTGCCATACATTTACACTATAGCTATATGTAACTATAGAGCTGCACAATCTTTGAATTATTCTGAGTTGGAAAGTTGTTATAGTCATCAATAAACACATCTTAGGGCATAGCTATCTCATTACAGATAAGTAAAATGCTTGTGCCTTGATTATCAAGAGAGAACAGATGACTTTCCCAGATGTAGACATCCAGAGTTAGAAAGATTAATTACTATGCTTGAAACAGGTTGACAGCCAGCATTGTAGGTGATGATCATGAACTCATGAATATATGAAGGCCTGTTTGTGACTCAGGCTATCCATATAAATGTTTCTGAAATGTACCTGGCCTCTATCAGCTGATACTCATGTGCAAATTCCCTTTAAAATCATGACAGAAGGATTTTTCTCTAGTTAGGATTTGATTGACAGCTGTATACAAATGTATCAAATTACTAGAAATGTTGTTTTCTGTAGGAAATTACTGCTGATAATATTACAGCACCAGTCAGTTTTGAACTGGCAAAGTTAATGCTGATGCTCTCTTCCACAGAGTCAGCACTTTGGGGGAGAGACCTTCCAAAGTGTAAGCAAAACACCCTCTATGAGTAACAATCTCTCAACAAGCCATTTATGCTTTTCCTTGGATCAACAGTAACCCAAAGTGTTATTATTATGGATATTTCTCTCTAATCTCTGGGAATGCCAAGATCTAAAGCATTATTTCAATTTATTTTTTTCTCTGGCAATTCCTTGGCAAGTGCAAGATTTGTGTGGAATCAATGTCCCATTGCTGTAAAATGGTTCAATTTCTCCCAGTGGAGCAGGAAGACGTATGGGGACTCATTGAACATGTTTTCTTTCGGCAGACTTGCAAAGCCATGGATATTGTTTGCACTGGCGGTTTTCAGTTTGTCTTTCTGAAGCTCTCAAACATACTAGAGCAAAGGCAATTATAGCAGTGAAGCTCTGCTGAGTTGTATCTGTCTTTTGTTTACTCAAACAAGTGAATTTCTACGGTTCGCAGAGAACAACTGTATTGGAAAACAATCCCTCTGGCTACTTCGTTTCCTATCACACCTGCCAGCTCCTGACACTCTGCCCTGTCCAGATTGTTCTGTGGTTATTCAAATAATGAGACTTAATTCACTTCCCCAGATATGATATGCCATTTCTGTGAGGCATCTTGTACCTCTGACATTTCAATTAGAGGGCTGAAACATCAACATCCAACCTTTATTCTGGAAAGATGGAAAACTCTTAGCCTCTCACATTCTGCTTTTGCTTCTTACTCATCCTTTCCATACAAAAAAAAAATTCTATAATATTCATAGACAGTGCTAGAAGCAAGAATAATACCATAAATGGGATTTTGCAGCCCAAACATTTCAGTCCTTGTTTTTTGAGATGACCTAGGATATCTGAAACAATTTTGTGGGGCTTAACAAAAATCCTACAGGAGACAGCTGCCATATGAAGATGGTGGGAGGACAGGGAGCTATCCTATAGCAACTTGGGTAATGATAAACTAGAAACTCTCACTACTGATCAGCTGCAAGCCCATGGTATTTTTTTACACTACCTCAGATTTGGCTTTCACTCTCCAACCATCATCAGATTTAGACTCCACTGGTCTTTTCCACGTGCATTGTCCTCACACAGGCCAGGTCCTTACCCGAGTTACCTAAAGATTCTCAGAATAAATAATACTCAGAGCTAATATCTGCTGAGGGTGAAGCAAAAGCACAGAACTCACCACTTGTTTATCTGGGCTCAGGGAGGGCTTGATTCCCAAGAAGAACAAGGGTTGTGAACAGGTCCTCCATCAAGCCTGCAGTCAAGCTGAGATGGCTGACTGGATCCTGACCCCAGAAAAGGATATATTTTCTCCAGCCACAGTGTGCTTGCATCCACCAAGACCCAGATGACCTCTTAGAGTCTGTACATGTGTCACCACACCTTCTCGTCTCACCTCTGTCACATTCCAGTGCTAGCACCTGAGGGAAACTCTTGGGTGAATGTGGCCCATTGCAATGAATAATGGACATTTTTGGAAGTACCTACAAGAGAGAACATCCATTCACAATTAGATATTTGTTTGTTACTGTAACATTGGGACAATTACTTGTCACTGGTAATGTTACAAAAAAATTCCAGTACTGAATAGCTGCATTCTGAGGGTACACATGTAAAATTTCTATCTGAAAAGTGAAACAAATACAAATTTTTCTGTCTCTATAAAGTAACTTCAGATAATTACAGAGTGTGAGATTGCTTTTTTTATTTAATGATAGCTCAGAGATGAAAGGCCAGCTAATTCCAGTGAAACATCCCAGGCATATCTTTCTGCTTAACCTGTTCAGTAGGAAAGAAACATCCATTCTTATATTTTCCTTTAAAATATTTTAAGTTTTCTTGCATCATTTGGACATAATACTCTATAAACTTTGAGCAATTAGATACATTTCCTTCAAACACCAGCACCTTTCACTGTTACATTCCTCATTTGATTTACCTCAATTATTATGCCATACATCTAGTGGGTTACCTTGGACGATCTTCGAATATTTGCAAACTGCAATCCCAAAACAGATGAAGATGTATAGTGGTCAGTATGTAAACACACACAAAACATAGCAGGCAGGGGTCATTTATGAAATCAAATTTAACAGCGCGCTGGTTAATGTTTGGATGCTGCCTGTTTCTGTGCTGCTCATTGCAGTCTGTTGTTTTTCATGAAGTAGTTGTTCAGGATCTGCAATGCAGTAAGAGTCATTTTCACTTGACTGCAATTTTCTTGACATTTGTTTTAAATCCCAACACATTTCTCTCCATATATATGTGGAAAATGTTTCTAACATTCTCTCTAGAGTACAGTTTAGAGGTGTTAATTGTTAATAAATAACGTGTCTAGAGACATTAAAAACATTAGTACACTAAATGATCAGGTAATCAGTTTTGACAGAAAGAATCCACTGAAGACAGAGCAGTTTTGAGATTCATATTATTTGCATCATGCCCTTGAATGAACCATTGAAATGAGCTTTCTGATGGTACAGCACATGAAGTAGTTCTTGCCCCAAAATTATGTTATTTTAAAGTGTGAAAACCCCAGCAGTTTGTTGTCCTTTCTAAATGCAAATGATTTGCAAACATAAATAATGAAAGTCTCTCTGTTTTGTCAATTTATGAAATATACTGACTCTGATTATAATAACGCTATGGTAAAAGATGATAGATTGTTTCTTTCCTAAGAAGGCTATAATCTCCACTGCTTTAGAAAAAGGAAAAAAAAACATGCCCATGCATTTATTCCAACTAGCTCATACTTTAAGAGTTAAATATTAAAAGGAAGCTACTAGAATGAAGTAATTCAATGAAGTAATTATTTCTGTATACATACATTAAATGAACCTTCTAGAGTGCTTTAAGCTTGCAATTCAATGACATTCAGCAGAGGGATGTACAGGAGACACAACTTTTTTGCCTGGGAAAGGTGTTAGAAGATCAGTTAATTCAGGATATCTCTCAACCTGAGTATTTTTGACTTTTCACTGATGCTTAACAGCCCAGTAAATAGTGTGATTCTTTTGGCTATAGGACACTTCAATAAAATTAAAGTGTCATAGTCTCTCACTACGCAGTGAGTGTGGCAAGCACAGAGGTTATGGAGAAGGGACACACCACCTTCATCAATCAACCGACTTGGGTGATGCAGTGAACCAAAAATAGGTATCTAGACTAGTCAAGTGAATTACCTAAAGGACCACTAAAGTTTCCTGCACAGTCCTCAGAGAGAGTTGGGTTTCAGACTGATAATCTTGAACTTTAAGAATGGTGTTTAAGGCTGGATGATGGAACATAAAACAATGTGTCACATCAATTACTCCCTTTACACAGAAAAATATGGCTACATAACAGCTTACCTCCTTCCACTGAGGCTTCAGTGTCAGATCCTCTTCAAAAAGCACATGCATACACAGACAGAGAGCAGCAGAACAGCTTGTGAAAGAGCTCAAGGCCAAGAGCACTCACCCACTATGGCTCAAATATATCTGCATCAAAAGAAATTCAAATCCCTGTTCACCTAATCTTCAAAGCCTGTTATATAAAGGTGGAAGGGACAGCAAAGCTATTCTTCATCCTTCTGTCTGAGCCTAAGGGACTCTGCAACCAAGAATGCAAGAGCCATAGCACAGGAGGAAAGCAAACAAGAAACTGTGGACACAGGCAGGGCAGTGAGCCAGAAGGGAGGAGATATGAACAATTTAAAGATAGAAGGCTTTTATTGACTTTGTTTTGCCCATGCACACCCCAAAAGAAGTTATTGCAATAAAATTCCTTCATTTATTCCCACAAAGCCTGACACCGTTTCTAGATAGGACACCATACACTGCAGCAGGGATTTGTTGGTGCAGATTCTATTATACATTTCATATTGAAGGACTACACTTGTTTCCTGCAAATGTGACTTATTATTGTGCAAAGCAGTGAATTAACAGATGGGAGAACAATATATGGAGAAGTAGAGAGGATTCCTCTAGAAACCAGAGATCCTGAGGGATTATTTGTGGAGTTAATTCATTTTCCACAATAAAGGATGATGATTAAACAGAATTGACAGATAATGAGGGTTAGAGGTTTAGAGACTTAGTTTACATGAAATCAAATGGAAATTAAATTTGAAATTGAATTTCAAATTATGAGACAAAAATTGAAAGAATATTTGATACCATGTCACCCAATGCCTGTTGCTTCATCCATGCCAATCATTGATATTATTGTGAGAAATAAAATGTATAAACTGATGTATTACAGATTGAGCTGGTAGTAGGGACTGGATCCAACATAATCCTATAAATACTTACCTGACATTGTCTCCAATTATTTTAAAATTTATTTACTGAATATGACAATATGGCAAAATCACATGAACACATAAAAAGTGTATTGTAATGTCCAAAGAAGGCACAAAATATGTTACTTGTTCTATATAAAAAACAAGTAATTTATCTCTTGAATTTTCTTCTAAAATATTCATAGGAAAAAATGTTTTGATGTGGGATATTTGTATTTACACATGATCCTGAAGACAAATTATAACAAAAAAAAAATCTAAATTCAGTGTTTCTAATTCACCATAAAGCCAGAAAAATGAAGGATATACTCCAATTGCCCCAAAACATTGTTGGGCCAACAACAGAAGAAATTGAATAGTAAACAGTAAAAAACCTTTAAAAGTTGGACAAAGAAAATATTGTAACAGTCAGAATACTAAAAGAAATATCATAAAGGTATGATTATGCAACATTTTTTCTCTTTCTCTAGTGGCTTCAACAATATTTTCAACATGACCTGATAGTCCAATTTTAATTAAAAGAAATTAAATACATTAGTCAATTTTCTGAAGTCAATAAATCTGCTAATGTACAAAACCTTGCACAAGCACTGCATGTGGAGAGCTTCAGAAAGTCAAATTTCATTCCACAACTAATCACTAATTGCACCTCGAACAATAAGCTTCCAACACTTTTATCCTCTAAATTCAGTATTCTGTAAGACACATGAAACTTAATGTGAAACAAGAAGGAAAGAAATAAAATGGAAAGAGAATGCTTTTTCAGCTTAAAAAATATAATTTTATTTTTTTTTACCTTAGAAATTATATTTAATGAAACTATGAAAACTTTCAAGACTCAAAATACACTCTAGATGATCACAGTAGGGGAATGAGTGTGCAGCAAAAGATATAGGAGTAGCCAAAATCATAGAAATAACAGATCATCTAGAAAAGTGTCTTGTTCCTGGCACTGGACAAGTAGCAGACGTTGAGAAGGATTACAACCAAGAAAGCACAACATGAGACTTCCTATTACATTCTCTCCTCGTGCAGCAGACTGTGCATCAAGAGCTCCATAATCCTCAGCTATTGTATTTTTATTTACTACTCTCTCATGTCCTTTCCCTCTGTGATTCATAAACATGGTTTGGACCTATATTAAGCTCTGCACACCAAAGGCAATTTTAGTAATGTAACCATGCCTGTGAGGACTTTCTCTTTATGACTGTTTTGAGTCTGTATTCTGAGAGTTTTGTTTGCTTTATTCTGCTTCTTGTGGAAAGGACAGCTGACAGTCAATCCTTATTCATCTTCTTCCTGCTGTTTATCTATCAAGTTCCTTCTCAGCTATCTCATCCTAGCTGAAGTGTCCAACTCCACTCAGCCACTTACTCAGGCAAAGACCCACCCACACTTTTGATCCTCCATGTCATCATTCCAGCTGAGATATGTTTCCTCTCAGAAGTAGGGATCAAACCTGCCTCCAAATGTATACACCACCACTGTGACACTTTCTGACATGCTGTCTAGTCCTTTCCTATTCGTTAATATTATCACTTGACTTTTCACTATTGATGAGTATTGAGATTTTTCTATGAAATGATGATTTGTGACTCAAAAATCTGATCCTTGGGCAGTAATAGTTAATTCAGAAGCCATCCCTGCCAATTAAAATAAAATATAGTATTTTTCCTATGTGATTTATTACATTTGATTTTTGTCAGCAACCTGTTGCCTAGTGAATCAGTATTGGAAACATCTGCAGTTTTCCACCATTAACCATTATGGTTTTTTATCCCAATTAATTAAGTTTCATAAGTAAATTTTGTCATTGTTAAGAACAATCATAATATTCATAAAAATGTTGAGCAGCACAGGTCAGAGATCAAACCTCCACAGAGTCTGTAAGCTACTTCCCTGTTCAGTGAACACTTTGAAAGTCTGTTAAAAGTAGAGATTTTTCAGATTATCATAATTATTTGAACACACTGGTAAGAGATAATCCGAAGTTAACCTTTTAGTCTCGACATCATTCCAAAGAGAACAATTTAATTTGTTCACAGGGAAGTGTCTATATTGTCTCTAGCCATCTCTACACATCCAAAGGAGGTGTCTGACCCTCCTCACTGACTTCAGAGAACGTAGATCAGAACTTAATCTTTCAGATTAAGTACAAATTGAAAGGAATCCTAGCTTCTGATTAATATTTTTCTCCATTAACTAAAATTACATCTGAAAAATCTGTGGCCAAAGCAATGGGGCTGTACAACAGTTTAATTTCAATGTAATTTGGTCTGTGAGTCTCTTCAAAACCAGTAACTTCCATTTCTGTGTTGGGTTGTTTTTTTTTTTTTCCCTAATTATCAGTAACTATTAAAATAATTTCATTAAAATGATGTTTTTCTTGTTAATCATTACTACTAAAGTAACTTATTTGAAAGATGGGGTTATCCATAAGGAAGGAAGAAGGGAGGAGGGAGTGAGGGGGAGAGAGACAGAAAGAAAGAAAAGAAAGAAAAGAAAAAAAAAGAAAAGAAAGAAAAGAAAGAAAAGAAAGAAAGAAAGAAAGAAAGAAAGAAAGAAAGAAAGAAAGAAAAAGAAAGAAAGAAAGAAAGAAAGAGAAAGAAAAAAAGAAAAAAGAAAAAAGAAAAAAGAAAAAAGAAAAAAGAAAAAAGAAAAAAGAAAAAAGAAAAAAGAAAAAAGAAAAAAGAAAAAAGAAAAAAGAAAAAAGAAAAAAGAAAAAAGAAAAAAGAAAAAAGAAAAAAGAAAAAAGAAAAAAGAAAAAAGAAAAAAGAAAAAAGAAAAAAGAAAAAAGAAAAAAGAAAAAAGAAAAAAGAAAAAAGAAAAAAGAAAAAAGAAAAAAGAAAAAAGAAAAAAGAAAAAAGAAAAAAGAAAAAAGAAAAAAGAAAAAAGAAAAAAGAAAAAAGAAAAAAGAAAAAAGAAAAAAGAAAAAAGAAAAAAGAAAAAAGAAAAAAGAAAAAAGAAAAAAGAAAAAAGAAAAAAGAAAAAAGAAAAAAGAAAAAAGAAAAAAGAAAAAAGAAAAAAGAAAAAAGAAAAAAGAAAAAAGAAAAAAGAAAAAAGAAAAAAGAAAAAAGAAAAAAGAAAAAAGAAAAAAGAAAAAAGAAAAAAGAAAAAAGAAAAAAGAAAAAAGAAAAAAGAAAAAAGAAAAAAGAAAAAAGAAAAAAGAAAAAAGAAAAAAGAAAAAAGAAAAAAGAAAAAAGAAAAAAGAAAAAAGAAAGAAAGAAAAAGAAAGAAAAGCTAACATTTGTGGAGAACTGCGAAATATCTACTTTTTTTTTCATTTATTATTAGCAATTAAATACACACTATATGCATGAAAATGCAGAGAATAATGCAATATATATTTCCAATGGCTTCCTTGCTAAAAATATATATTATTATAGAGGTGTTAAGGAACCAAGAAAGGAAACAAAACGGCCAAGGCATGAAATATCCCAATGAAAATTAGAAAGTCTAATAGTTATTTTGTAATGATACTGTTTTTCAAGATATTAGCCTATAACTGCACTTTTTGCCCCAAGGATAGATTAAGTTTATATGAGGTGCAGGTATATCTACATTTTGAATCTCTGTCCCTGATTATTTAGATAATGTCTCTCTGGATGAAGTACATCCAGAAGTACTTGCTTTGACTCTTCAAGCTGTGTATGGATCTTTATCAGATTACCAGAATAATATAAAAAATAAAGTCCAAGGAGCAGGAATCCTTTTTCTTCACTTCCTAAGTAAGCACCCAAATCCCTTGCCTGCATCCTGAATTCCTTCTGGCCCTGCTGCTCATCCACTAGGGTACAGTTTAGAATTATTCAGTTCCATTGTCATTTTGTTTCTCTTATTTGCCCCTGCATGTAAGTTTTTGGAACCTCTACTGCACATAAGCCTCATTAAGCTGAAAGATTTTTGTTAAGTATTGATGTTTGCAGAGAAGAAAACAAATGACAACTTTTGCAAATCTTCTCATAATAGTCTAATAAGTAGGGGGGGAAATGTTTGTACGCAAAGAAGCACGAACTCTACAAAATATGATAGAGTTTCTGCAGGAGTGAATTCTGGAAATCAGTGTGGTTGTCCTCCCACCTGCCAATTTTTTTTTTCCTACTTTCCATCACTTGTGGCATCTGAGTATAATATCTTTTGGGTTTTTTCCAGATGTCAGCCCTCTTTAGAGCAGCACTAGAACAGATCAAAACTCAAAAAAGGTGAGCTAGGTGAGCCAACTCAGCCATGGCCCTATCTTTTGAAAACACTATGTCTCAGAGGCTGGAAAAGATCTTTTGAATGGGCATCTTACCTTCAAGCCATGACATCAAGGTTTTAAAGGTAAAGAAATGTATTTTAGGAAAGTTTTCACCAGGTTACATCAACAATTGAATGAGCAATTAAGCTAAAGGACAGAGGGCATGTGGGAACTTCAGGGCAAGGAGCAGTTAAAATTACTGCAGTGAATTTTCAAATGGTGTCAAAGAAAGGATTAAACAAGAGCTGGAACAAGTTTTCACTTCAGTCTAAGCTTCTAGTGGGATAACCATTTTTAAAAGTAGAAGAACCAAGGATGGATATTCTAGACACTGGTTCTCATTCAGAGCCAAGATTCAATCAAGCAATACAAGGGGCAAATTACTTATGGGATATCAGGTCTCAAGGGCCTCACTTCAACAAGGAAACAAAACAAAGCTGAGTGTCAAGTTGCTGTGTTTAAGGTTTTTTAGGTCTCAATAGAAACTCAAGACACTTGGAGTTAGTGTTTTTTTAAGACCTGAGTCCACAGCAACTTTAAAACAAGTTAGCAGAAGTTAAAAACAATGATCCCCTATGAAAGTCAGCACTGATCTATAGGAAAAACATTAAGAGAATATTAATATAAAACCAAAAAAATTATAAGACACTTGTTAAGAGAGAAATGTTATTAACATTGAACTGCTTCAAAGGCTTCCATCTCTCTCCATCTGAGAGGTATCATCTCAGGATAGGTTCAAAACATGGAAAAGAAATTGCAGTGTCAACCACGCCTGTTTCACCTAGATTCACACAGAATAAAGGCTTTCCAACACATGTTCCTTCATACCTCCCTGAAATTTCTTCAATCTGAGGACCAGTTTCTTGTTTGAAGATACCAATTTGTTCTCAGTTCAATGAACAGTCAATGTGAAGTGGTGGTTCTCAAATTCACTAAGGAAAGCAGAATTGCCACCCCAAACTGATGTTTGCTTAAGGTTCAGTCATCTGAATCCAAAGTGCACCTCTATTCTAGTACATCATCAGAAAGCAAAAATATCAAAAGACTTGTTCACATCTTGCAGTTCATTTATTTGGATAGAAATATTGCTGAAGAACTGTATGTTCTCAAAGCAGAGCTTCTGGTGTGCAACAGACTCTCAATGCTGCATATTTTCCTGTGTTTTCTCTTAAAAATACAATACAGACAATTCCTGTAGTTTTCACTTAAATTCTTTTTCATCTCAGAATCTGTTTTACCTCAAAAAATTCTGACAATCTTTTTTAAAGTTATTCATGTCTGATGATTTGTTATCTGTTTTACTACCCCTACATAAGAAAGAAAAATGAGGGTGGTATTTTCATATATGGAGATTGTGAACTTTGATGACTAAGTGATTGTCCTAACTCTTCTTGAAGGTATTTGGACATTAGCCACTGGTATTTGACGGGCCTCTCTGACCTATTCTGGAAGTTGTAGCTGTGTGGATTTCAACCTTTGCTCTCATACCTTCATTTTGTGGACCTATCTTCTAAGTACAATTTAGAATCCTGGGAAGCCAATGCTCAGAACCTTATTAAGTTTGTTTGTAATTACTGGCTATATGTCAGAATTTATTCCTAAAGCTGGTTTTGTTTGACTAAATTTAGGGACTTACTTTAGCTAAGAAGATCACATTGAAGGAGCACTTTTCACTGCCTATAATTGTGTTTCCGATTCTGGCTCACAAAAAGTTGGAGGTGAGTTGGACTCTTTATAAAACATGCTGATTCCTATCCCTGTACTTTTATTAAGACCAATCTCTTGCTGTTGAATTCCAGTGAAAATTAAAATAAAAAAGATAAAAACAAACTGATTAAGCTGAGAGCACTTTAGTGTATTCTGCATAATTTTTAACATTTGTAAATCCTTTCTGTTAGGAATGCATAGCATTTAATAAATAAAGATGCAGCACTGTTTTTCATTTTGAAGAAACTTGAGCCATAAAAGTACATTGTGAAGCAGAGATGCAATTACACTACATCCAGGAGCAAAGTCACTACACATTTGATTTCTTGTTCATAATTGTCTATCTTAAATACAGTGAAGTTCTGATATGCAAAGTGCTTTCCATTTAAATTGCTTGGGGTTTTGGTGAGATAATATTTAAGACAGAGTATGCACATCATCTTGTTGTCATGGATACAAGAATATTGAATTTGAGCAAAACAACAGAGTTTGAAAACTTGAAATCAAAATGAAGTTAGAAATTAATTCAGCTACACTGCATAACTTGACTTCACAATATACATTTAATGGACAATGTACAATAACAAAACATAGAGCAAGATAAATGTTGCTATGGGTGAATTATTTTCTTAAAAAGTCTACTGGTGAAAAATTACAAGATCATTAATAAAAGCTTGTGTTGAAGTAAAATGAAAAGAATGCAAAGAATGGTAAAGATCATTTACCTGATTTGTGTTTTGCAAACAGTATTAATATTTAGTACAATATTTTTTTAGTGGTAGCATAAAATAAGCCTAGAACTTACACACTTAGTATACATTTCCCAAATAACTACTTGGAAACAAACATTTGCCTTTTGCTTTCATTTCAGATGTTGCTGGAATGCATATTAAATCATCTAACTGTACGGTTTTGCTTGAAAGGTTGTGCATGGAAGTTCCTCTTGTGATCTTCTGTAGCTACAGCCACACCAGAAACACCATCAGTAGGAGAAAGAAATTTCTGGGTTTGAGTCACTGCCATTTTTCCAGTTTTCAGGAACTGAATTTGCATGCTCAGCTTGCCAGATAGATAAGAATATGCCTGCATGATTTCTACTGCCAGGAAGACACCTCCCAGCCCCTTCCCACTGCTATTTGAAAATAGATGGATAACAGCTTTCTATATCGTTCAACACAGCCAAATTTTACTTTGGTAATTAATTATGCTTCTAACTTGTGTTTTCATTTGAGAGGACAGGTGGCTTCGTGGTGGATGCTTCTTGTTGAGACTGCAAGGACATCATGATGTCTCAGGCTGCCTATGGCAAACTGGCCTCATTTTGCTGCAATTCTAACGACCTTTTCTGCCACACTACCTCTGGCAGTCGTCTCATCTAGATGTCTATGGAGTGTAATTTCTTACAACCATTTTCCTCTAGTCTTTTTATACTCCAAATAAACACTGAAGGTGAAGAAAGTAAGATTCACTTCGAGAAAATAAACCAGAAAAATATAGTGGTCTATGTTTTTGAATCTCCGGTGCGATCAACCAACATTGAATTCATGTAGTCAGAGGTGTCCAGAGGAATCAAACCCACTAGATATGAAAGCAGAATACAGGTGTTTAAGGAAAGACATTGTTGCCATTTGACACATCCTAAAGAACCCAAGATATCTCCAGGGAGCCTAGAAAATCTGGCAAAGGGAAGGCCCAGCAACAGTAATGTGTCAGACACTCCCACTTTTTTGTTAATTCTCATAGGTTTGATCTGGAACTTGCTTTGCATTTCAAGTGGGTCTACAGCTACCCATTGCTTAAACCCTATCCTATAATTACCTTGGTGGAGCAGGGATAGAACTCATACACTGCACGATATTCTGTGTTACAAAACTAATTGATTCTTATTTATTACTCAGTAACTCAAAATATGTCAATTTTTCCTTTGAACACACTGGAACAGTTCACCAGACATGAAGGAGAATGCAAAATATGACACATAAATAGGAGTCAAGGGTTTCAGCGCATGCTGAAAACCACTGATTCATCAAATACATCCCTTTAGTTTATGAAAACTATGTTTAACAATGCATTTCTGAGGAGCTCAACAATTCTGCCTCTGTAAACAGTGGAGGTTTATGTGTTTGATGCAGAACATATCACTGAAGACCTTTGAGTCACCGTAATCATTCCAGTTATATCAGTAACCTGAAAGATTGACACTCTTATTTCCTCATTCTAATTCTCAATTAACATAAATGAAGGAAAGATTCCATGGACTGATGGAATTTGGAAAAAGAAAAATAACAACAGCCCAAAATAAATGTGTAAGTGCTCTGAGTACTTCGCATATTTGTAAAAATATAGTTAAATTTTAGTACTTTAGAAAAGTTTTTTAAAATGCTTTTTAACTGAAACAGAAGTGTTTTAGGTGCATTTGACATACATAACCACTGGTAAACATATTACAATTGCTCTACCTTCACATTCATATAATTATTTATTCAGCTGTTCAAGAACTCCTGGGTTTTCAGTAACTCCGTTTGCAGTGGTGGCAAATGAAATAATTTCTTCCTGAATTTCATTAACTGAATAATGGCATTATTAGGATTCCACACACTAGATGGCAACGCTTACTTAAGACAACTGATGTGAAGCAGTGAACAAATGTAAGAATTACTGTTATCTGAAATTTCACATTGCTGAATAGATGGAAATATTTTTGCTTGATCATGATTTTACATAAAGTTATTGTAATACTAATATTTTCATATTCAAATAGATAACACTGATTTATGATTGTGAACTCAGGAGTCACTTCTTTTAGGTCTATCAATAAAGAATTGCTGAAGCAGATCGTATTTGACAAAAAAAGTAATTTGGTTTGTTTTGCACTGTTCTGAATAAATCCAATAATTCTCATAATGCAATGGCTATGCAATGGAAATATCTGAATGTGCCCTTGGTAATAATAATGATATACACTATATAGTAATTAACAGTGAATTAACAGTGAACAGTAATTATAGCCTTAACAATGGATCAAGGTTTGCAGATCTTGAAAGCTACCAGTACAAAATGAAATGCTGAGCCCTGCTTTTATCTATTCATGCATGCTTAGCAAAGGAAGGTTTACAGGGCTGAGGAGAAAGCTGTGGGTACCTCATTAGTGCTGGTTATTCCAGGACAATTTCTCTTATATGGCAGAAAGAAAGGCTGGATCACTGCAGGTGTGTTGCCAATAGAAATTAAATTTCTCTAAGGAAGAAATAAAATAATCCACCAGTGAAACAATATTCTGGCAGCTATTCAGTCTACACAAGTTTGGGCAGGAAAATTAGCCAGCGCCTCTCCTTAACCTCATCATATTCCCAGGATACCCATATGTGACAGACCCAGCTTCCAGCTGTCATTACAGGACACAGCACTGATGTATTTGCTGTGCCATAACTGCCAACTTTCTGCATTTAACCAGTCTGAGCAGGTTAACTACCTGCATGGCCTAAGGAAACTGAATCATTTATTAGGTTATTGGTCAGCTGAATAATCTCCCAAAATCCATTAATAGTAGGCCTATGATTTCCTTTAGCCAAGAGTTTAGATAGCTTTAATCCTACTAACGCAGTGACATACAGGTATCAAAATGCAGGCATCTTAACCTTCAACCGAGTTCTACTTCTAAATTTAGGTGAGATAAATGCGATCATCAGATATAAATCCCTTCCCTTTTTTATAAAGGTTGAACTCAACCTTTCTTGTGCCTTCTAAGCACTATGGTGGGGCTGAGCTGGGAAACTCAGGGGCAGAAAAGTCTCTTTATAAAAAGAGGATTGATCAAGAACATTATTTTTACATTTCTTGGCAGTTATGTCCTTGTTTCAGATTTGGATATGACCCAGTTAGACAGAGAAACTACATGTTTCTCTGCAGGTATCTGGACTTATTTTAAATTTACATTTAACAAGATGCAACAAGCAAACCATTCACAAGCCCAGTGGGAAGCACACACTTGTTAGTTTGGCTTTTAAAGACCTTTTTTTTCTTTCTTTTCCTTTTGTACTAAAGGAGCATTGACCTCTGGGAAAGTTTCATGAATTTCCAAGAAATATTACACAGCTGATGTAAACTGCCAGTTACAAGAATAAATCTCCCCCATGTTTATACCATTTTTACTGTGAAGTCTCTTCTTGGAAAGGAAGCTGATCCTCATATTAACAAGGCACGGCATAAGGTAGATGAAAAATCTATATAATTAGTTGAAACTGTGATTCTTACTAATTGGAAATGTTTACACAATTAGTGTTAACAATAGGAATGAAGGTTTTACAACCATGAGATGGCCTTTGAGGATCAAGGACTGCTAAAAAGAAATGGGAAACACTCGACCATACAAGGTAAAAGAATAATTACTCAAAATGTGGCCAACCTGGTAAAGACAAATTTAAACTAGGAACAGGAGAATCATGATGACCCAAAGCTAACTGGGAAAGTAGCGGACCAGGCTGGCAAGCAAAGGACATAAGGTAATACAGAGAGGAGACCCATAAAGCAGGGTTGAAGGAAGGCAGCCCTGGGAAGCAGATGGAGTAAATAATCCTGACAATAATTTCAAAACATATGAAGGGCAGACAAGAAGGTGATTGGGAGCAGTCAGAATGAATTTACACAGGAGTAATCATTTTCGACCAACCGGAGAGCCTTCTACAACAAGATGAATGACTTGGTGTGTTAGTGGAGAGCAGAAGATAGTGTTTATCTCAACTTGAGCAAGACTTTCAAGACTGTCTCTATCACAGACAAATTGAGGAAGTACTGATTAGGTAAGTGGAGATCTGCCACAAAGTACAGTCTCAATATTTTACACATGATACAAAAGTGGGAGGTGTTGTTGACGGGTTCATGCACCATGTGATTGCACTGCTGTGTGGCTGTGTCTCAATGGATTGAAGAGTTGACAGGAATGTCATGAAATTCAATGAAGGGCAATATAAAGTGTATATCTGGGCAGGAATAGCCCCATGTACTTTTATAAGCTGGGGTTCAATCACGTTGACAGCACCTACACAGAGAATGGTCTGATGGTCAAGAAGGTGAACAGGAGCTCTCTGTGCATCCCTTGGGGGGGGGGAGGGGGGAAATAAAAAAAATCTGAGCTTCATGAAGTAAAGTGTCATCTGCAAGTTAGAAGATGTGATCCTTCCCCTCTGCTCATCTCTGGTGAGACACATCTGGAGGACTGAATCTGTTTCTGACCTCCTGACTATGACAGACATACTGAAGTGAGTCCAGCTAAGAGCCATGACAGTGATCAACAACTTGAAGTGTCTGTCACATGATGACAAGCTGAAGAGTCACAGGTTCCAGCTGTACAAGTGAAGTCTCAGATAAAATCTTGTCATTCTATCTACATACCAGATGGGAAAAATGAAGAAGGTGGAGCCTAGATCCTTCCTAGTGGTGCCCAGTGGCAGGACAACAGGCAGTGGGAACAAACTGAAACACAAGAAATTCTATTTACACATAAAAACTTACTGTGGGGGTTGTCATATGCTGAAACAGGTTCTCTGAGAGACTGTGGAGCTTTCTTCCTTGCTGATACTCGAAACCCAACTGGATACAAGCCTGAGTACAAATGAAAACAGTAGTTCTTATGAGGACTTTCATTAAAAAAGCATTTCTAAAGGTATAGCTAAAGTCTTTTTAAGAACAGCAAAAATTCCAGAAAGATCAGAAAGGAGTAAAATCTGAATTCCTGATATTGATCACTAGTGGGACAGAACTAGGGGGAATAGTCTATAGGCTATCTGGTCAGAAATTACTGAAGCTTTCCCTAAGATTATGTTAGTTTACATGAGTAGACTTGCAACTTGATCCCATGTGATCAGATCTGAAAATAAACAAGGTTAGAACTTGAAAAGCATAAGGATCCCATTGTAGGATTCTTTTGTTGGGGTGTGAAAATGCCAAGGGGTCCAACCTTATAAAGAGATTTAAAAAAAATGTATTTTGGGCCATTTATTTATTTATTTCCAATTAACCTAATCTTTTCTATAGCTTATCTAAACTTTGAACTAACATTGAACTTGTGCCTGAAATCTCAGTTCAAAATGTTACATTTGTAAGGTTTAATTAAAATTTAATTCAATTATAGTTTGAGTTTATTTTGGCACTGATCCTAAAGTGATTAAAATGTCTAAGTACAGGATTTATGCCAGTCTAAATACAGGAAAGGTCAGTAAAGCCTTTTCTGTATAACATAGTTATATTTTCACTGAACTGGTATTCTAAAGCAATAATACATGATATCTGAAGATGAGTAATTATAGTCTGGGCCCTCTGTTGCTTATCTCATAACAGGTGACTTTGTTTATTTAGTTCACTTATCTGAATCTCTAATCATGACAGGAATGGGCTTCCAGCTCCTCCTCGTAAATAGCCAGCTTTTTGAGTATTACACTGCTCTGTGCAATGTGTTGTGTCCTTACACCCAGGGGCGCTGCACACCAGAATTCAATCTCAAGACATGGCTCAGTAGACTCCATTGTATTGATTAAATAGGTATTGACTACTACAGAATCACAGAATGGGAAATATGTCTGGAAGGGACCACTGGAAGTATCTAGTCCAACCTCCCCGCTAAGCAGGGTCCCCCAGAGCACCCTCACTACTCAGTTGATTGATATCTTTATGAGGAAATTCTGTTAATGTATTTCAAATAGCTTCAGCAATGTTTGTGTCTAGACTTTTTGCTCTTGCAGCCATTGTTGGTGTGGTTAAAGATGCCCAAGAGTATCAAGGTCTGTGGTTATGAGGCTTTCTCCAGCTACCTCAAAAGAGTTTCAGCTAACTCCTCTTTCTGGTAATCCATTCTAATCTAGTTATTTAAATCCTCTCTGGAGCTGTCATAGAAATGACAACTTATTCTGCCTGCTATCGATAGAGATGTTAGAATGGCATGACAAATCACCTGGAGGTGCTTTTATTTCCACAGTGACTCTTACTAGGGTCTACATAAATAGTTTAGCTTAGAGGTTTCTAATGTTTGGTCAGGTAACTTTTAGCTTTGGTGAAATTAAGCATGATGAATCTAATCAAGAGCACAGAAGGAAATAAATTATAGTACATTATGCTGAAAGTGCCCAGCTGTTACATGAATTCCAAGTGTTATCCTTTGTACTAATTTTCCATTATGAAATCATAGAATCATTAAGGTTGGAAAATACCTCCAAGATTATCAAGTCCAAACTTTGAAACCACAAGAATACATATATATTACACCACAGAAAATGCTTATCTGTAGGCTAAAGATGCTAATAAAGATCTATAAAAATTGCTCTATCTGTAATCACTGCTCCATTTCCCTCTGACGACAGTTGTGTTCTTGAAAGATTAGATTGATATGGTTTATTTTCTTTATATTGAAAAAAGGTTAAAGCAAAAAGGCTCTTGAAGTGGGATTAATCTTCTTCCAGTTAGGTATCAAAAATAAATTTTACCTCCAAGTTTTTAAGTCTGACTTAGTCACATTTTGATTCATTTCTAGTCACAGGAGGGAACAGACACCTTCAGAATGTGGTTCATCTCACCAAGAAATATACCAAGGAGAGCTGAGATGAAGCCCTCTCTGAAGCCCCCAGCTCTTTCCACTGACAGGAAGAGCTAAGGGCTTAAAGTAGATATATAATTTTTAGATTTCTTAAGTGAGTTGAATCTCAACCTTCCAACATCACTTCTGCATGTTACCACAGATCCCTTTGTCTGAAGTCAGTGCGGCCTAAAGCAAGTGCAAACAGTCTTAATTTAAAGAACGGTTAGGGACATTTGAATTCTAATGAACGTACTTGGTAGGGGTGAAGAAAATCCTTCTCTGACTAAACAGCCTAGGTCCACAGCTTGTTTCTTCTGTGAGAGATTCACTAACTTCAAAACATCCTTTCGTTTACAGAATCAGACTGTACTGCTATGTGGTTCCTCTGCTTACAACAGTAATCAACATTTCGCATCAGTGCAAAATGGCTTACATAGAATTTTATAGAAGTTTCAAAATGTTTAAGTGATCTTACAAGATTTTACTTAAAAATGCATTTCCTCATGACAAACAGCAGCACAGATGTGAAAGTAGAACTGTGATCCTGCTATGGTCCTCCCGAATCAGTTACAAATGCCGATGCCTTCCTCCTATTAGGTGCTGTAGGATCTGTGGTATCTGTAACACAATTGAGGTACTGCTTTATAGCAAAGAGATGACATCAACATTTTTGCAACGCTTTTCACAATTGGAAAAACCCTAATTTCTAGCAAAGATTCACTCTGCTCAGGACACTGGCCATCTGCACGAGGTTGTCTTCCTTGCAGATGAGGATTCTAAGCAATTTATAGCAGGTTTTCTGCTATATTTTTTTTCCTGAAATTCCTCAGAAAAATGGTTTAATAAAAGGAAATCTAGGTTTCATAAAGCTACAAAGCTAAATTATGTGGGGGAAACATCAGCTTCGTAAACAATCTCATTAAAAATCCTATTGTGGAGTTCAAATATTCCAAGAAGCTGTTTTATCACAGGTTTATCAATCATTTTCATAGACAAGCTTTCACAACTCTTCTATATACCCTGAAATACCAGTTCATAACATGCAACTATAATTAAAAAAAAAAACCAACAGTTTTCCACACAGTTTTTATTGGAAAATACATCATTCCAATACTATGTCCCTTAAAATTTTAGTTTCTCTGACAACTTCTTAAGGAAGTGAAATTCCTTTAGCCACAAAATAATTGATAAGGCAAAATAATAAGAAAAAGAAAAACCATTCAGTGTAGGGAACTTTTCACTTCACTTTTGATTTTGGTACCATTATGCCTATTTCAGATATATTTGTTTCCACTCTGCACTTTCCCACAAAGCAGATTGATTCACTTAGAGTAGCACAGCTGAGAACATACACAGAAAGTGTGTTAAGAGAATATCTCTCTAGAAGAAGTTATTTTGCTTGGTTTTATAGTATCCTGAACCACCTCTGGTTTCTTGACTCTGCAAGGAAAATTGAATTTTGATGTCTTGAGGACAAAGTCGGGACTGTCCTTACAATAAGAAGAGCAGAAACAGTAATTCTTGCTTCTGTGAAATAATTTACAACCATTGGTGGTTATTGCCTGTGAAACCCACACTCCCCTCCTGGCACAGCAACCCAGGTTTTCCTGGTGCTTACACATAGCAAGGAGGTCACCAAGATCTTTCTACCCCTTGTCATAACAACTTGATTATTTATTGCATAAAGAAACCAAAAAAATTGCCAAGGAGACCCTCCCACTGAGTCATGAGATTCAGAAAGGACCCTCTTGTTTTCCAAAATCCTTTCCAAGGGGAGTTTAGGTGTGTCTGGATCCAGACATAGTCCCAGACTAGCTGTTGACCAAGACTTATGGCCCTTAACTATCCTGTTGTTATATGTAAGCCAGAAGCAGCTGTCATGACCGCCACTGGTGGCTCTTGCTCAAATAGAAATGGGAGGGAGGGATGACACTGCCACAGTCCCTTCCAGCTGAACCAGTCTACTCAGTACATACTTAACTTTTAGGAAACCTTGTTCCAAGTGACACAAGGACAGATAAACTCAGCTAAGCAGAGCTAAGCACAGTAATTTATAAAACCCTGTTATGACAACCAAAGAAAACAAGGGGAGTATCTGCAGAATGTGCGCATTGTCTGTCACACTACAGCAACATCCCTCTGGAAAATTAGGAGAAGAAAATGAAAAAACTTTATGAAATAACTGGTGTTTGTTTTACTTTGTGGATTGTCTCATTGGTAACATACATCAAAAGGTCCACAAAGGGCTGGCAGATGTGTCAAGGGACTTTTAAGAAGCATAAAATCATTTAGATTGAAAAAGACCTTAAAGATCCATGAGTCCAACCATTAGCCCGGTACTGCCATGCTAACCCAGCACTAAACCATGTCCCTAAGCACCACATCTATACATCTTTGGAATGTTTCTGTGGATTGTGAGAGCCACTTCCCTGGGCAGCCTGTTCCAATGCTTGATGACCTTTCAGCAAAGAATTTTTTCCTGCTATCCAGTCTAAACTTCCCCTGGTGCAATTTGAGGCTGTTTCCTCTCATCACTTGTTACTTGAGAAGAAAGACACATATCTTGATACAACCTCCTTTCAGGTACCTGTAGAGAATGATAAGGTTTCCCCCGACCCTCCTTTCCTCCAGACTAAGCAATCCCAATTCCCTCAGCTGCTCCTTATAAGACATTTCTCTACACCCTTCGATAGCTTCATCACCTTCTTGGATGTTATGCTTCAGAGCTTTAATGCCTCAAGATATCCATGTGTTTTCCAAATGGGAACTAGAGGCAGGATAAATTACTATAGGTATGACAAAATCTCCTGGAGTCATGTTTAGTTAGCTAGATTACATCCATACTCCGTGGACTTGGTTGTCAAATGTCAAACAGCTGTTTGTTAGTCCCAGTCATACAGGGCTGAAAAGATCCTTTCATGGGTGCACACATGACATAGATGAGGGGTCTGATACTTGGAGAGATCATAGAATCACATAATGGTTTGGGTTGGAAGGGATCTTGAAGATCATCTAGTTCCAACTCCTCTGCCATGGATGGGAACACTTATCACTAGACTATGTTGTTCAAAGCCCCATCTAGCCTGGCCTTGAAAACTTGCAGGAATCGGGCATCCACAACCTCATGGTCAAACTTACAGGCATTTTCCCATTGACTCCATTAAGTTAGCTTAAGCTTGTAAATAACAGCAGCCATTTCAAAGGGATTGATACGTCAAAAGGCAGTTCTTCAGTCTGTAAGGTAGACACCCATACCGGATCAGACTAAGATCTTCCCTGTAGACTGACAGGATTACCTCTAACATGGACATCTATACTGAGAATATCTCAAGTTAGCTGTCACGCTGCTAGCTGTCTCCTACCATACTGACTAATTTACCAACAGCAAAAGAACATTGGAGGTTTGTCCTCTCAGTCTCTGGAAGTATCCCCTGAAATTACTTCTCACCCTCGAACAGGACGCAGTGACTTCACAACACTGAACAGCATGGTCACTCCAAAGCAATATCACCATTCAGACAAGGGGATTTATCCAGTGACAAGAGATTTACTTAGGAAATACACACATAAATTTCATCACTATGCAGCATTTTTTTTAATAATGCAGTGGTAAATCAAGAAAAACTGTAAGTAAAATACGATTAATTTTTCTTTTAAAGGAGACTGAATTTACCTGTTTTCTTTTTTAATTTTAAAAAGGTGACAAAAGGAAAACAATGCAACCAAAAAGACACCTGTTCAAATTTTCCCAACACATTTGGTTATTCTAGTGCAAAGTCATCCTTTTGTCTGAATGCAGAAATGCAACAAATATCACATTCGAAGGTTCTCATAAATTCAGGAATTTTTTTCTTTTTGGAAGGACTTAAATTAGCATTTAAAAAGTTCTTACTGAGGATTTCTCAAATTTGTTCTTCTGCAAAGCATTATATCATTTTTGTCAGGGTAGAACAAATGAATGATTTCTAGATTTAGTTTTATGGCTATTGAATTTCTAAATTAAAGGTGGTTTTATTCTGTCTTCTAACAAACAAGGGCTCCATTTATTAATTTAATCTTTAGAACAAATGTTATGTAAGTGTTGTATATATATATATATGTGTGTATATGTGTGTGTGAATATATTCCTGCCATTATTACACACATACTTGATACAAAAATAATGTGCATTCTACAGAATTAAATCTTTTAAAACAAGGAGCAATGATTTAAAAAAAATTTTTAATTGCTCTCTGCTAAAATATGGTTCTAGTATATAACTAGTTGTTCTCAGATATACTAGACTTTTCAGTTAAGCAGAAGTTTTAGAAAATATATTAAAAATAATTATAATTTCAATAGGGAATGGCAAGAAAAAATATACCATTAAGATGGTGAAGTCAGAAAACATTTCACATAAATCTATATTTCTGAGAGCCCCCCTAACTCATTTTAGAAGCTATTCTGCTTCTGCTTTTTTATTAGTTAGCTTTATCTATTTGAGTTATGAGCTCTAGCTTTTTCCTTAGGCTGCGCACTCCTAAGCACAGATGAAGATTCTCTGCATAAAAATGACATTAATATTATAAAAATTGTGTCAGCAAAAAACTGCAAATGAATATTTGCTTCCCCCTCTGTCTAGGTGGAGAGATGATACAGACTTCCCAAGGAGAAAGAGGCTAAGGGGGTAACCAGAAACGGGTCTCTTTTTTAATGTTACTTTGTTTTATTGAAAAACCCTTTACCCAGATCCTGCAATCCCCAACAGAAAACCCAGGACACCCTTCCACCTGTCCCAGACTTCCCAGGAGAAACAGCATTATCAGACCATGTCACAAGTTCCTGCTTCTGCTTTGTCCAACAAACCTTGCTTTCCTTCCTGCCTGCTGGTGCAGCATCAATCACAGGCCTGGAAAATACTGCACACTGCTCAGGCAGTGAGGGCTCCCATGTGGAGGTAAATACATCATTAGCCCTCCATATATTGAATAATACAGGAAACTCAATTGTCCTTCCTCCTATTCAACCACCTCCACATCTCTGGTATAGATTGGCTGGTTAATGGAAGTGGCTCTGCCCAGTGAATCTGATGCTGTCCAATGCGACAGGTAACAAAGAACTTTCATTCCACCACCTGTATGTCCCTAGGTACTTTCTTAACAGTGGTTTCCTCATGTAAAGGTTTACAATCCTTTTTATGGCATCTATGACCTTCTTTTGTGGTGGTTTAAAGAAGAGGAAAGAGACAAAATATTCTCTAGGAAATAAAAAAATTAAGCAAATCAGGAAAGAACAGGGACCAAGAAGAAAAATGCAGTAAAGCTGATGGGACAAAATTCTGGAGATGCAGAAACAGTCCAACAGTAGAGTACAAAGGGAAGAAACAGGAAGACTAAAAGCCATAAAACATTTTGAAGTGAATTTTTTTCCCCTTCATTTCCATTCCACTTTTCTGTCAATTCATAAAGAAGAAATGATACAGCTTGGTGCAAGCAACTCAGGATGTGGCCTGACAGCTCTAGCACATATGGAAACCAGATGTTGCACATTCTGAGATACTGAGGGTTGTAGGTGAATCTTGCATCACTTACAGTTTGTGACTCAGAAGCCTGCATAATTTCAACAAAACAGAAAATTAAGTCAAAACTCATTTAAATTGCATGAACTTGAATTCCTCCATTGGAATCCAAATATAAATTTGGGTCGAATGATATTTTATGAGAAAGGACTCCCAGAGGGAAGATTTGGGTATTGAGTGACACTGAGGAGAAAACTCAAATTAATTTCTCTTCTCAATACAGTGGCAGATGAATAAAAAAAGAAAAAATAGCATAAAATAAACAAATGTTTAAGTGAAATATACCATATTGTTACTCTTTTAGCTTACGTGAAACAACTGGAATTTTTTACTGGAGGCTGGTGTGGGTACATCCCTGCTTTCCTGTGGACGGCATCTTCGAAGCTGCCAGACAGACTCCATTTCATTGGCCTCTAAGAGTTTATTAGTGGGAATAAAGCTCAAAAATCTTCTTAGAAATATTTGCAGAAAAACAAAAATGCATTAACTTTAGCTGATCAACAGTCTAATTTCTTCTAATTTATAGGTGTAGAAAACACAAAAAAGGTGTGTCTGAAATTTAACAGCTATGTTAAATCCAGTTCACCCTCTACTAAGTCCTTCATAGAGCTTTACACAAGTTCATGTGACATTTTCATGAGGGATGAATTATTCAAATTTATTCTATACAGGATAAATTCAGTCTTAAACCACTTTTAAAAAGCCCTGAAAATGCAAAAGACATCAATCATTTTTGCTGTGCCAAGATGCATTTACATTTCAGATGGTCTTGTTTCTGAAGGGCATTCCTAGTAGGACAGTGATGGCACACTCGGAAATTTTCACATTTCTAAACAGGGAGGCTTCTTGATGAAGCTCGTACACTTTTCTAGGTTATGAGATATGGGGATTACTTGGGACTATGTTTTTTTGTTTGAATTTTATTTTGGCTTATTTTTAAATAACCGCTGTTTTTTATGAGACTTTCACTACTCCGTTATTCTTCTGTGCTTTCAAATTTTACTAGAACAAAGTTATGGCTGACATATTCCCATGACAGTGAAATTGGGATTTTTTGACTTAAGCAAAACCAGAACAAATATTTTGGGGTTTGCATCTTTTTTTCGTTTTTCTGCCACATACACCAGACTCCCCAGGTGATCTACTAGACTCTCTCTTTATGCAAATCCTCCCTCTCTTGTATATTCTTAGTGTATCACAGTTACAAAGCAACAATTAGAAGACAACTAATACTTTGGCTAGTGGTACCAGAATATCATAAGGCAGAAACCGTCATGGTCTCAATGGCAATAACCCAAATGACTACAGACTTTTTGTTCAGAAGGTCACAGTGGTCCAGGAGAACACTCTAGGCATTCCTTGAACAGTTGTCTTGGAGGAAAAAGAGCAAGAGCAGCCATGTAATGTTTTTGTAGGAGTCTCTTTCCTCACTGATATTCAAAACTCAATTTCACAAGTCCCTGGGTGACCTGATCTAACTTTAAACCTTGACATAATTGCAAAATTGGCACTGATCTCATCAGAGATCTGGATCAGATAACCCTTAAAGGTCCTTTCCAAACTGGGTTTTTCTTTGTTAATAAATATAATCTGTATAGAGTATGTCTTATTCCTTAATTTTAAAAAGTATAAAAAAAATAAAGCAAATATAATTGTCTATGCTTATTCTTCACAATAACACAATCAAAACCCACTTTTCTAATTATCTTACCAGCCATCACCCATTTCTACAGACATTTTTTCTGGTATCTCCAAGAGAACAAGTAAAATAATTTTTTCCTAATAAAATGTTGAACAAAGGATGTCTGAAGCGTCAGAGATATGTAAGAAAGACCAAATATGACTTCAGTCTTAGAAAAGTGAAATAAAACCAAGATGTCTAAGGTTTCCTAGTCACCAGCATACATATAAAAATAGTTTCAACCCATTTCAACTCATTTTGACTCATCAACTCTTTGCTTCTCACAGCTTAACTTTCTCACTTTGCCTGTCAAGTACCACAATAATTAAACTTAATTACTTTGTGGGACTGGTCCATGATCCATGCTATCCCCATGGGCTTGAAACAATATCTAGCAGAAGTTAAAAAAAAAAAAAAAGATGATGTTCAAAAATTGACCATGTAATATTGATATTTCTGGACCTACTTTATCCTACTTTATTCCACTTTAGAGGATATGTATTTTCAGTGTGTATGCTAGTATGTGTATTCAGTTAAGGTTCAGAAACAGCTTTCGCAAGGTTGTCTAATCTAACACATTAAGTTCTCTCACTTTATATAAAATCTGTTTGAAAGGCATGTTAAAATACACTGTCTATAATGTCTATAATGAAATATCTATAATGATATTTCAGTGTCACTGTAGTCACAAATTCGCATATTTTCACTGTTTTCTGATATGTCTGAGGGCCTTGTTGTACTTCACAACTTGGAACCTGTTTACAAGTGGAAATTTCAGTCTTTTGAAGTATAGTTTTGATTTAAAAAATGGCTATGTATCCTTGGCACCCTGTGGACTTGAACAAAACCTCCACAGAATGTGTGAAGGTTGACATTTGCTACATCTGAAAATGCCAGGGGAAAAAAAACATCTTTACTCAAATACAGTTGGTAAAATACTGTTAAATTTAAAAATAAATAAAAAATAAACATTCTAGTGTTTTAGTTGATGAGAAATGTTTAACAAAGTCCTTTGCCAATTAATGTAAATTTGTCCAGGAGTGAGAAAATCTAGAATCAGCACTGAAACGTTCCATTTGCATTCTCCAGCAGCTTGCACTGCAAGGGTTCCTGGTGGCAGTGACACTTAATGAACCAATGAACTTAATGAACTTGCATTCTGCATTCAGGATCCTTTTGCTGTAATAAAAAAAAAAAAAAAGGTGGTATCTTTGGTGCTCATTTTCTTCATTCATATAGAGGTAAAGAAGTGCATACCCATAATGAAATATGTACTTAGCCAAGCACATATCATATTACTGTAGTAGTTCTGTTTACTTCATGAAACACAGGACAAAATAAATCATCAAAACAGTCTGCTGATTTTGCTAGTGAAACTATACCACCCAAACAGGTGACAATTACAGCTTGATTTAGCTAAAGGACACAGAAAAATCCGAGTACCTACAGTGAATCCTGTTAAATGTTTCATCTCTAAATCTTATTGTTATCATGCATTATTAGTTTGTTGTTCTTATTTGCTCTCTTTGCTTAATAACATAGACTCTGCACTGGTAAGATTTACACCCAGATAAAGTAGCACTTTCCAAATAATACTATAGCCAGAAGAGTCAAATATGTAACATGAAAGGAGATTTCTCAAAACAAACAGAATGCTGTTAAATATGCTGTCCCCATAAACCTTCACACTTACACACAGATGAAATATTAAAAAATAAGGCAAAAAGTAAAGGTGAAGTTCTTGCCTTCTTAAAACTGAAATAAAAATGAGATTAGGATTCTGCTCCATGATTTTTGTTTTCCATTGTGGAGGTTGTTCCTTTTCCAGAATTTGGCATAAAAATTTTGGGTGGACCTCAGAAACATTCAGGATGTATTGCTAGAGTAGAATTTTTTATCACATTCTGTGACATTTTGTTCATCTCTTATTTTCACTGAAGAGTCCTTTCTAAAAAAAAAATATAAAAAACAAGATACAAATGCTGTCAGAGACTGTCAATGTTGAAAGCATTTTCTTTGACTCAGTCAGGATCCAAAATTCAAAATTCAACACAAACATTGCCGTTCACTTCTGCAGCAGAAAATCTCTAGACTCTAAGATCACTGATGAAATTTACACCACTGACAAAACTTTACCAAACCTTACCTTTACAAAATTTCCAGGCCCAGAGCACTCTAGGAGTCTGTGCTGACAAAAAAAATCTGTGTAACATAACAGACATAAGTCTCAAAACCAGCGAAAATAGGTTTTTTTTTTTTAAATTATCTAATAACCGAATCAACATTGTATTCATGCATACATCTCCTCATTGCTTCTCCAGAAAGTACAGAATCAGAAAGCTAGGATAAATTCTCAACTGATCCTAGTGTGTTGTGTTACAAGACCCCATACTGGGTTTACATTTCATGAGCATCACTTGTTCTTGTAATTAGGGAATTACCTTTTCTCAAGCTTATATTAAATCTTCACTGTGTTTTTTTGGATCAACATCCCTTACTTGCTGAATTTTCAAGGAAATTTTCCCACATTTTTCAGTAAAGTCTTCATGTACAGGTGGAACTTCTAACCCACCATAAGAACAATAAATATATTCCCTAAATTCTCTTTTGTACTTCCAAAAACATGACTGCAATAGGATTGCAAGTACATTTAGCCCACCATTTTCATGCTAATAATATTGGTTTGTTTCCTTGTGATGCTCTATTTGCAATTTGTCATCACCTGCCTTCTTTTATAAATCTAGATCAGGTGTTCATCATAATAGGATCACAGAATTTATTCTTTGTCACCTCAGGTTTGCAAGCATTCATAAACCTGTTTGTTTCTCAGCAACAAAATCCAGCTGCTTTCCTGAATGGCAGAAGCGTCCAACCATCACATTTCTCCCAGAGTCTGTCATGTTTTCCTTGTGCTTACAGAAAGAATTCTCTAACAACAATCTCCAAATGTTCTTTTGCCTTTGACATTGACTGATCTTCTGCAACTGCATCCCACCCCACAACATCACAGTCATCAGAAGTTCTCCTTGCTCAAATACCTTCCATGTTTTGGACAACACATTCTACTATTTCCATGTTTAGTTTGACAGGCAAAAATAACCGAAAATAAAGCTAAAACAAAGATCCCTGTAGCTGCATGAATTAGACTGAATTCCTCTGACTTTTTGGTAAGCATGGAGCATCAAGCTTTAAAATTCAGCCAAGTAGTAACATGAGCTTGGATCATGTTAGTAAATCAGTTCAAGACAAATGAATCCTGTCTTCTCTTTTTTTTTTTGTTTAGAAATCAGTATAGCCCCAATCCTGAGGTTAGAGATTTCTTACAAAATCTGTTAGATTTCAATAACTGTGCACCCAGATGTCTTCTCTTTGAGATAGAAATTATCTTTCCAAACTATTTGAATACAGGCTAATGGAATAGTAGTCTGATTTGCAAAAGAGACTACTCGACAATGTATGTAAATCTAAACAAATAAATATGTGGGTTTTGGTGGTCCAAAATGAGAAGACATTGTCTTAATAAATGAGGGCATAAAACCCCAATTTTTATGGTAATTAAAACAGTATGGAAAATTATGATTAGCTGAAATTTAATAAGACAAATACCATAAAAATCAATGAAGGGACTTTACACACCTGAATTTCAATTCATTATCAGCAGTTCATCAGCAGCCCCTACAAATGTTCTGTAGCCCAATGTCAGTACATTTGTATCCATAAATGTACCATGGTTAATCATATTTGGCCTCCAAGATTAAACCTGTATGTCTCATAGGACTACTTTAAATACATGGCAAGATAGGAATGAGACTGCTCTGTTACTGCTTTTTGATATACAGAAATTCGGTTAAGCTCCCTGCTGAGCTGGATGTCTTTAGAATTCATAGCCATTTGAATTCAAAACAGTCTTATTCATCTGCCTCTAAAATGTTGAAAACTGTTGATTTGAAACAGCTCATTTAATATATGGCTTTGCAAAACCCTTCCCTCTAATATTGGGGACACAGAGAAAGGAAGAGTCATTTCTACTGTACTAAGGGGAAATCTCCATTTTTTTTATTTGATTCTTTCAAAAATGTCACTGAACCACTTTTCCCTTGGAACCTGCCAAGTCAGAAATTAGTGAAGATTGATCTAATTAGGCAGGGTCTTCTTTTTGTCATATATGGTATTTTTCTGGATATATAAGAACTTCATCATATAAACTAAAGGATATCAGTTTGTAGTTTTGAATGGATTAATAATAACAGCAATTTGAGTATGATAACTGAGGAGAATTTCTAATTCATAAACAGAGTTCACAGTGTCAGATATTTAACAATCTCCCTTTCTACTTATATTCTATCATAATTCACTCTGAACACCAAATATTAAAAAGTCCTAAAGCAGCTTAAAAATAAAATAAATCATAAAGCACTGGGAAAAAAAAAGATACTTTCATATACTGGAGCCCTTGGCAATAATGATCAATGTCTTGAGTTCTTACTTCTGAACCAAAATCTGACCCTACATAAGAAATCTATCTGATGCTGACTCCAGATCTTAAAATTATTTCCCACAACCTCACTGTTGTCTATTTTAAATTAAATTATACAATTCAAGTAACCCAACCCAAGGCAGCATTTTTGTCTTTCCAAAAGTCATAGTTGAAGAACAGAACCAGAAGAATAAAAACATATGAAAAAAAATGCAATTTCCAGTTCCTCTAATGAATAGGGAGTGGTCAGATATCGTGAGCACAGTAGTGTCTACTCAGGTCTCATGAGACCCTCCTAGAGTGCTGTGTCCAGCTCTGAGACCCCCAACATTAGAAATACATGGATTTGTTGGAACAAGCCCAGTGGAGGTTTATGATGATCAGCTCTGCTGCTGCAGCTCTCCCATGCAGACAGGCTGAGAGTTGGGGTGCTCTGGCTGGAGAAAAGAGGGCTCCAAGAAGACCTTATAACACTTTTGGGTACCTATAGGGGCTACAAGAGAGTGATGGGACAAGGGGAAATGGCATCAAACTGAATGGGTCAGTTTACATTGGATATAAGGAAGAAATTATTTACAGTGAGAATGGTGAAACAATGGAACAGGTTGCTCAGAGAAGCTGTGGATGAGCCATCCCTGCAAGGTGGCAAGGCCAGGAAGGGGCTCTGAACAACATAGTCTAGTGAAAGCTGTCCCTGACTGCGGCAGGGAGTTGGAACAGATTATCTTTAAGGTCCTTAAGGTCCCTTCCAACACAAACCATTCTATGATTTTATGAAATCGAACCAAAAGATGCAAAAAGAGAATGAAAAAATGCTGGCAAGAGAAAATATCATTGTTATAAAATAACTCTAGGGTTACTTGCAGAGTACGGCTAGGAAAAGGTCCATATCCAAATATCTGCCTTATTATTAGGAGTTTTTACACTCATCAAGGACTTCATGCTCCAAAATATTATTTTGCCCTAAATCTGTCATTCATGTGAAGAACTTGCGATGCCCTTTAGCACATCTTCAAATAGCTTTTTTACTTCCTGTCAGAAGCCATGAAATACATAGTTATTTTGGAGGTTACTGTGAGCATTATGAAGCAAGTCTTTTGAGTTAAGTACTGTGCCATGGCAGTTTTCCAGTTTCACCAGCTTCTGGATAAAATAAGATAGAGACAATTCTCTGGTTGTGAGGCTTGCTGGGCAATCAGCCTTATGAATACAAAGATCTGCATCCTGGAAAGTTGCCGGGGCCTGGACTGGGTCCTGTCAGATCAGTATTGTCCATGTTGTCTTTATTTTCTCACTATTTCCAAAGAATATTTTAGAAGTCCTTGGAGTTAGGTAAGCAGTTCCTTAGGAGACTGGCTTCAGTGGTGTTTTGCATGAAGCTGTTAGGATGTGCAGAAGTTCACAGTGTGTGAAAACTAAAGGTTACTGCACAGGAGAAGACTGACCACTTTCTGACTGGTTTCTGAATAGCACATGATACTAGAGGCAAAATAAGTCATGTTGATACACTCAAGAAAACAATACAGTAACTCACTTTTTTGAAAGTGTGAAGAAGCAGTGAAAGTTGAATTTGTACTTCTTTCCATAACTCTAAATAATAAGAGTAGGAAAACAAATCCTTAAGTACTCAGTTGTTTTCCATTTTTTGGAATTGGTTTTGAAATGGTATTAGAGACATTTGAACACTAATTGTCTGCAACTGAATATGAGAGTTGTGAGAAAAATTATTCCTTTTTTTTTTAAATTAAAAAAGGTAAGATAGAAAAGGCCACAAAAGGTCGTCTATTGAAATGCTTTTCATTTTATAAATTTTGAGGTTTGGAAGGACTTACTGAGTCCTTGATTGTTATGATTGCTAGTAATGAAACAAATAACCGAGTCTTTAAAAACACATAAAATAACAATCATTAGAGGAAAGAGCATGTAATGAAGGAACAAGCATCACAGTGTCTCATTTAGGCTGATAATTGCTTTTTCTTTTAATTAGAATCCTCCAGTCACATGTCAACTTAGACCTCTTGATGGAAATGTTGTAATTGAGATTTGGAAAGAGAACTTCAAAACTAAGACTATTTAAAGAAACAGAATATACACTTAAACAAACAAACAAACAAACAAGATGTAGGACTCCTCTTGCAGAAAATTTAGCAGAGTGATGCTCAAAAGTAAAAGGCAACTGTCTAACATTACGGATGTTATGAAATATCCATAGATTTACAGTGAAGAATTTGAGTATGAAAAGTAAATAGATTCACTGTGAGTTGAAAACAACAACAAATACCACAACTCAGTTTGATTCCTGGCACTGGAAAAAGCTGCAAGAACCCAGTGGACTACAACACTTTGCATGAGCCAACATAACATACACAGCAGGGATGAAGAGGATGGTAAAAACATCTCTGTATTGGCTAAGTTCCTTATGAAATCATTGGACAGTATTTCAGGATAGGGTGAACAAAGCATCAGCCTGAAGTTAACAGGATAATTAATTGTTTTTCTGTAAGGCAAAATTAGGTAAAAAAGTATGATATTAGAAGTAACAAAAATTACAGAAAAGCCGTAGAAAATCAGGATGAGACAAGCAGCTGTAGCTTATATTGCTTAGCTTAGGGACTTGACTTTTGGGCTGAAATATTCCAGTAAAATACCATTTGTTGTATAATTTTTGACATTAAAGAAGATTCATAAAATTAGGAAGTTCATATTTGTTCATAATTGTGATCAATAAAAATTGTCTTGTTATTGCTTGCAATTTATAATGTTTGTTTCTCAACTAACCCTGAGTACTAGAAAAACAAAAACATTTATTTCAGCATAACAATACAGTGACTTTGACTTATCATCCACCTTGTAACACTTTCTGATCAGTTTTCCACTGGTTATATTTAACCCATATACCTTTGGGAGTGTATCACCTTCAGTGTTACTTTTTGCCCTCTTTTACCAGATTGTGCATTGTTTGTCAGAAGCTCCTGTTTCACAAATGCAGTTTCATGTTTTTCCTCAGGGACATTGAAAAACTAGCCAACAAATACTATAAATGACTTGCATTGAAACTGGAGGCAAATAAAGTAATTTTTTCTACTACTGCAGCTGCTACTCTACAATTTTTCTGTCATTGTCATCAGTGTAAATTATTTGTGGCTCTATTGAATTCAGTTTAATCTCTCTGGAACTACAGCAGTGTAACAGAAAGCCTGTTATCCTCCACTTAATACATCCTGAACTTTGATATCTGTGAAGTACAAGATTTTTAACTCTCAGAAATCTTATCTCCTTGCAGCTTGTGAAAAACTAAAAATTCTGAGCATCACAACTAAAGGTAACAAGTGAGTGCAGGGTTCCAGCTCTCAGTTAGTTCAAGACCAAAGATCCCAAGGTCTTTAAATATGTTGCAGGATTCTTAGAGCTTGAGGAAAAGTAGGTCTAACTTCCCTAACTGCAAGACTGTTACTTTCTTCCCAGCCATGACTGCTTCTGTACTCACTTCTGTTCCAAGATAATTATGAATTAGTTATCCTCATTTTATTAAAACATGAGCTGACTTGCAGCTGCCAGAGGGTATTTGTGTGCTGGTAGCTTCAAACTATCTAACCTCATTTGTTTCCCAACCCCTTGCTTAAGTACTCAATCCTTTGGTTTCTCTTATAGTAACATTACTTCTTGTGAGTAATTCAGGAGCCTGGCTGGAATGGCAGGTGAGTTTTAGACCAGAAACACCTCTGCTCCTTGTTCACGACTGTCTGCAGTATGGTACTGAGCTGCAGCCACTTGAGACACACTCTGGGCTGATCCTGTATCAGCCTTGTGCTGCTGCTCAGTCAATCACTGCTGTCAGAAGGATGAGAAATTGAGTGGTATTCAGGAAAGCAACAGTGTGTATTCTGCATTGATTTTTAAATGCCAAATATTTCACTTAGATGAGAGAATAATCTCAGTTTGTGCAACTCACCAACAGTATCAGAGAAGATGCTGACTTAAATACAAATCTGTATGTTTAAGACAGCAGAAGCCTTAGGACACAGTCTCACCTTTGGTGCAGATGCAGTGAGCTGGAACTCAAAGGCTAGTTATTTTCCATTTGTCTTTGATTTGATGAATTAGAATGTCATTTAGCAGCATACAGATTTTTGAATTGTTGCTTGACTCACTCATCTGATGCTATTAATTTGTATTGATAAGTGAAATGTTCATGTATTTCTCAGCCCTAGAAAGAAGAACCTTGAAATGATAATGATACCCCAGACTACATTTTCATTGAGAGCTGGGGATATGAAGTCCAATATTCTTTGTCTTTGCTTACGGTATATATCCGATGCAACTACAAGGATGCCTTAGCAACAGCAGGTTCTCTCCCATTCTTTGCAGATAGAGACAGCCAGAGAAGCGAGACAGGAGAGCTTGGAGCAGGTTGGCTGAGTGATGTCCCATGACTCCTCTAAGTTGATGCTGGCTCTGAAGTGTGTACTTCTCAGCTCTCTTACATGAGGATGATTATATGATGATGTTGACTTCATAATTTACTGACATCCCTTGTTTGCATTCTCGTAAGTCTACAAGACCCAGGTGCAGCATTTTCTCTGAAACACTTCATTCCTTTTTCCCTGTGCCTCCCTTTCCTACTCCATCCCTCCACTCCTGGTAACTACAAATTTCAGCTCTTCTGAGGTATTGTTTCCATCTGTGGCAGTGTACCCTTTGCCCTGACAGCAAGTCTCCCACAGCTGGAAACCTTTCAGACATTATTTCTTTTTCAGCTTTTCATTTCATGCTATTATGACTGCATCACCCTTCAAAAACTCTGTTTTTCCAAAATCCATTCTCGTTTTCTAAGAAGCTCCCCACCAGATACACATCAGCATGAACTGCTTTGTACTCAGAAATCTGGTTTCCAAATATTGGGAAAAAGTTCTGGAGAACAATGACAAAGGACAAACATACAGTGTACCAGAGGTGACTCGTTCATGTGCCATGTAGAAACAGGAATCACTGAAATGATCATGCCTCAGATATCCTGGGGACTTCTCATCCTGCCATTATCACCTGTGGTTTGGCAGGTACAGCTCAGAGCAGAGCATATTTGCTTATCAGAAACTATCACATTTTCCTGTCTCACTTCTTTCAAATAAAATATTGCTCTAGAAAAAAAGTGGTAGTATAATGTGAGAAAACAGAAAGAGACTGGACACAGTTTTGTCATTTTTTTGTTAAGTCTCATAGAACTAGAGTGATCCTGCAAAGTCACCTCTGCATCTTCAGCGAGTTGTTTTATTCTGGGCATTTAAATGTACCAAAATTATGTATACAATTAATTTCCTATCCAAATTGTATTTCTACGATTATAAAACGAGAATTATCATTTCATGAAGAAAATCATAAGATTTTGGGTATGCCTGTATGTTACCAAGGAATAGCTCAGAGTCTGGAGACCAGAAATTTGCTCTGAAGTTTTATTCCCTCTTATATTTCCGATCTGATAAATATTTAAGTCTGTACCTGAAATGCAGAGTTGCTACATAAAACTGAAATTTAATGAATAACTTTAGAATTTTTTATATTTTCATGTGAGTAAAATGATGCATTTTCCAACTCTTTTGTCACCTCTCTTTTCTGTTACACTTTCTGGAAAACAGAAAAAACTTTATAGGTGCTTTTTAGTAGAAAATATAAAATACTGGAGAATTTAAACATGCAAAATAATATCTTCCCTAGTAACCTAATGTTTGCTATTATTACAAGAAAATCTACGTTACTAATGTTTAAAAGAGAAAAATAAAGCACCTGAAAATTTTCTGTACATAGAGGTTGCCTGATGCTCTCTGCTCTGTGCTGGTCCCAGAACATCTCTGGGAGAGTTGGACAGATGTATTGCCAATGGCATTTGGTGGCTACAATAACTTGGTTCAATTCTGATTTACTGTTGCATTCCTTCTTGTTCCTTTAATCTCACTATTGCAACTTCATGACATGGAGAAATGTTCATAGTCCTGATGTTCTCATTACATCCATATTTTGTGCACTTCAGAAAACTGTTGCCTTCGTACAAATAATCCTGTGTTGAAAACATAGTAAAACTTTCTTCACTGAAAGAGTGGTTAAGCATTGGAACCGGCTCCCCAAGGAAGTGGTGGAATCACTATTCCTGGAAGCGTTCAACAAATAAGTAGATGTGTCATTTCATGTTATGGTTTAGTGGGCATGGTAATATTCAGTCAAAGGTTGGACTTGATGTTCTTGCTGGCCTTTTCCAACCTTAAGGATTCTATGATTTTCTGACTATCCTATTTTTGCAAAAATATAAGAATGAAATCTGAAGATTTTATATTCTCAACACTAAATATAGAGCCAAGAGTTATTGTTATCTTCATTTTACAGATGGCAGATGTGACTCGCAAAAAAAAAATTAGGAGATGAGATAACTTAGAAAAGGGCAAAAATATGGTTAATTCATATGCATATTGTGCTATAAACATTTGTTTAGTCCATTCAGCCTTGAAAAAGTACAAAGAGGTAGCCTTTCAATTATCACTGTGTCCAGCCAGCCATAAGGTGAGCAGTATGTTTGTTGCAACACTCCCTCTCTGGCACTGTGCCTTACTCAGGGTATTGACTGAGGGCTAATGTACAGTCCAGATAATCTCCTTCCAGATAACAGGCTGCAAACACATTAGCATTTTGGTTTGGAATAGCAGCAAGGCCAGGAAGCCAATCACTTTCATTTCATATTAATTCAGTTAGCAGAGCAGTTTTGATATATTCAAGGAGGAGGGCCCTGCTGCCTCACTCTTCTGATATCTTCCTACTGTGCCGAGGTAGTTCCTCATGTAGATACAGTCAGAGATGATTCTGAGATCACTCAAGACATTGTCTAAGCCATTCCATCTTTTAGAGTAGGACCAATTATATCTAGGTGATGTCTGGCAGAGTATGTTTATTCCGAATAACTCTACAGTTTCCATGGACTTGTCTTATTCCTGATTTCTGTTACTGTCCCTACTTTTGCAACCTGCAAACTGAGTCAATACCATATTCAAATCTGTTATTTCTTTCCATGATGCACGTGGAAAACAAATGATTCACCTTCTTTGTATTGGGAGTTTCTACATACTTGAAAATTGTTGCCATGCCTGGCTCCCCCATAGTTTTTGACTTGTTACCTTCACAATCCTAGTCTGTGTAATCTTCCTTAATATAAAAAAATTAAGAAGACTACAACACATGCAGGAATTGAACTCATTCCTCTAAGTCTCAGTCCAATGCTTTAATCACTAGGCTGTCTCTCTTTCCTGACATAGTGACTGTCTTGCAAGGTCATCATGATCAGATTACAAGCAACTTCAGTTTTTCATGTGAAAAATTTCTGAACCTTCACTGGAAGCATTTGCAATCAAAATATTCACCTGCAAAGCCATTTTTTAAGATTGTTATTTTGGGATTTTATGGTCTAAATTAACCTGGTGAAGAGTCTGGAGAGTAAGTCATATGAGGAGAGGCAGAGGGAGCTGAAGGGGTTTAATCTGGAGAAGGGGAAGCTCAGAGATGACCTTTATTGGTCTCTACAACTCCCTGAAAGAGGTGGGGTCCAGTCTCTTCATCCGGGCTACCAGTGACAGGGCAAGAGGCCAGGGCCTCAAGCTGTGCCTGGAGAGGTTCAGATTGGACTTCAGGAGGAATTTTTTCACTAAAAGGGTGGTCAGGCATTAGAATAGGCTTTCTGGGGAAGTGGTGGAGTCACAACCACTGGAAGTGTTGAAGAAATGACTGGACGTGGCACTTAGTGCTATGGTTTAGCTGCCATGGTGGTGTTCAAAGGTTGAACTTGATGGTCTTGGAAGTCTTTTCCAGCCTTAATGATCCTGTGACTCTCTGATCATGCCTCAGAAAAGAAAAACACTCGAAACAAAGAAAAACAACAAAAACAAGCAAACAAACCAAACCAAAAAATCACAACATCCTCAACACATAATATTTGAACTGAAAAAACCCAAACAAAACAAAACAAAAAATACAAAAAAAACCACTATGTGTTGTTAGTTTGCAAGCCATTTTGTTCTCAACCAGATAGCATTTAAGTTTTGAAAAAATCTCAAAATATTGCAGATTTTTTAAATGAAAACAGAAAGCTTTGGAACTTCTAATTTGGAGCTTCTAAATTGTAGTTTGGCCACCTGTTCATATGCCCTGCTGTTTGTCAGTTTTCAAAGTTTGACCAGACATGAAGAAAGTCAGGCAGGATAGAGTTCCCAAACTCTGAAATATAAAAGGTGTTACAATTGAGAATATCAAAGTGTAGTACCCAGAATTTGAATTTCAATTCCCAAAACCATTGACTAATTAAATTATGTTTCAATAACTAAGTGAAGCATCTCTTGAATTAAAAACAGGCAAGAACATAGGGTATTCTAAATATAAAAAGTCCATTGTAATTGGCACAAGAACAGCAGGGATAAATGTGATTCCCAAAGACAACCAATCAGAGTATTTAAGGACTTAAAACAAGTTGAAAGCATGTGTGCTCATGTAAACTAAGGATGTAACGCAGAACTGTTTCTAAATTCTGCAAGTTTTTGTCTTCTGTTTTAATAAACATACTAAGGAAAATGCACATATATTAAGCTGTATGCTGACTGGCTTTTTTTCCAGAGAATTTTTGAATTGAGGACATCCTCACGATTTGTCTAGTAGTTCACATTTTCTGACCCAATTTCAGTGCCCAACAGTAAAGTCTAGAAGCAGAGATCCCTTTGAGAGCTGAATGTTGCCTCATAAGATATTCCTTTTGAGCAAGCACCCCAAAATGCAGCTCCATGTGAGTTGCTCTTCTGTTTTGTAATCCAGATTCTAAGGAAAAGTCAGCAGGGACTGCTCAGGCAAATATCACTGATCATACCAGAACACACATGTTGAGATAAGCACTTCATACCCATGGAGCTGCTTGCTGTCATTGTCTGGCGAGAGCTCTTCCTGGATCATGGCTTATCTTTGAAGATCCACAATATGTACCATTCCCATTGGTCCTTGGCCAAGAGAAGATCATAGAATCACAGAATTGTTAAAGTTGGAAAAGACCTCTAAGAGGTAAGATACTGCACTGTGACTCATGAGGTCAGAAAAGCAGGTTTGTTTGATCTATGAGAAGCGTCCTGTGCCTTATTTAGGACAATGGTTTGGGATAAATCAGTGCTTCTGGGGTTGCTAGGTTGTGTGGTTTTGTTCCAGCCCAGAAGTAGATCTGAAAGCAGACAGTGACTCAGACATTGTCTCATCAGCATCCTCCTAGGTTTGAGGAGCACTCCCCCTCAGGAGCATGTCCATTTCTAAGAGGACTGTTTCTTGTACAGAGGGGAAGACGCAGAGACAAGCTCTGCAGAAACCATGTTTCTGCAGAACAATGCACAATGTAGGTACTACTTGCAGACCACGGAGAGGATATATTTCTGAATTTGCCTGTGCAAATTAAGCTGCAATTTGTTTCCATTCTCTTTCTTCTATTAGAATAGCTGGTAACTACTCTAATGTTTGCCTCATGATCCCATTATTTGTGCCACACACTTCTTTGGGGCTAAAAGGTTTAAGAAGCACAGACCTGTGGTAAAAATATGCTATTTATTCCTTTCTAATTGACAGATGCATAAATTCATGCCTTTCCATCCCTTTCTGGAACTCTAACTCCAAGAAAGTTAAATAAGCCATTTAGAATTAGTTTAATTACTGCTGAAACTGAGAGAAAAAGTATAAGGGCAGAGCTCATATTGAATTTTTTTTCAGTGCTTTTAAACTGAATTTCTTTTCTATTTTTATTCAGGCTTTTTTATGCTTCAGCTTCTTATAATTATGGGGCTTTTTGCTAGGCATAAATAAGTGTTCTTGGTACACATGGGAACAACTGAGTTTGAGAATAACTGACATTCAAGGATTTTAACATTTTCTTTTTTGCTAGCACTTCAAAAGTATATCACCATCCAGTTTAGCACAATTAATCATCCACACTAAGGTCTGATTGCAGTGGATTAACAAAACAGCTTCTAATCAGAGCTCAGCCACAGCCTTATTCCATTTGTGCAACGTGTTCACCTATGTACCCACACAGTCAAGTCTCATTTTTCAGCATTTTTACTTACATGAGCACTGAAACCACACTAACAGAACACAGTCTAGCCAGGCCTGTTCCATTTTGTTCTTTTTTATTGAATTGAGCCTCAAAATTGACAGTTGCATAAGAATACGTGACTAGACTGTTACAGGGCAGGAGCCCGTTTGGTATGCACCTCACATCTTCCCCTGGCTTTTTATCACTTAGTGCTGACAGTATGAATGGGTGCAAAGATTTACTGACTGACACTGCAAAGTTGCCATTGTCAGGAGAGGCAGACACTCTAATGATGTGCAGCATTGCTGAACCTAAAAGGGAGAAGGGAGGAAGAAAAAGAGAGACATTGTTTCCATGGCTACATAATACTACTTCTTCCACACCTCTTCTCACAGCCTTGCCATCTGTGTCCATTCTGCCGATAGTGGCTGATTATGTCTCATTAAAATATTTAATCACTCCCAAGTTATTAATTAGTGAAGGTTCAAATAGGATTGTGCCCTGTGGTAAACATTACTCATATAGTAATCTTGAAAAACATTATCTAAAGAAAATAATACCCTTCTGTATCCAATTTAATCCTGTGTATATCAAGACAGCTTGGAGTCTACTGTAATACAATCTCTTGGTAGTGAGTTGTCTGTTCCACCAGACATTGTTGCAATGTTGTGTTGGTCATTGCACCAGGACACTCAACCACAGAGGTTCTTGGGCTGTATTTTTAATCATCTGGTAGTAATATTACTGACATCTGAAATGCAGAAAGAATAAGATTAAAGTAAATCATCTATTTAAGTCTCAGGCCTTGGAACAACTCATAATGTTCATTTCCAAGTGTTACATAACCCCCAAAATCCATAGTTGCCACTGTCTGTGTTCAGTCAATGGGAAAAGGCTGTCAACTTCCAGGGATTTCCACTCTTCCGGACAACCTCCTTTTTCCTTAGAGCTCATGTCCGCTGAAATAGTCTCCTAGAGCCAGCTACACACTCCTGAGCGGTAAGACTAAGTTGAGGTACATAAACTGAGTCTGACTTAGGTGCATACCCTCCAAAACTGCTCAATAACCTCTTCCCCACTGCTCAGAGTCACCGCTGGCTCTCTTACTGCAAAATACTCAGTACTGGGATGACTAGAGCAGCTACGTACTTGCAGATTCAATAGTATGAAGCACAGGATTAAAACAGGTGGAAAGCTACAAACATGGGGGGCAGAGCTATCCAAATAAAGCATCTTCACATTTTGAAGGTGCAAGTGACTCATTTAGAGATTTTGCATTTTGTGGAATTTTTTACTAAGAACTCCTTTTGCATGATTCAAAGAATTTGAGTATGTTTAGCAGTATTTTCTTCTGCATTACACTGCATTTATTTAGTCACAGTCTGCCAGAGGCAGCAACATTCATTGCCCTGACCTCAGGAGGTTCAGAGAGGATATAACTAATGATTATAAATAAAAGACTATAGGTACAGTTAACTCATTTGCAGTGTGTATATACTGTCTTTCTTATTAAGTTGCTTTATACTAAATTACTTTACTTGTTTCCAGAATTCAAAGGCATAAGAATGTTTCTACATAAAAGGTGCAAACTGGCTTTAGGCTGAAAATATCAAAATGTAAAATAACTGAAAATACTTGAAAAATATCTTCCAGAGATTATGCATACATTTACAGCACAATTTTCTTTAATACCACTGGGAAATTCTCCTGTAATAAGAGTCAGAGACCTGCACTTTTGCTACAAGTTCTGATTAATCTTTAATGAAGGTGTTTGTGGTAAAGAAATACAGGTTTCCCAAGAGTTGCAGACATAAGACTTGCTATTCGTTTGCCTGCTGAGCAAAAAGATCTTTTTTGGGCCTGATTCTACAAGTCCTACTGGTACTGTGTAAGTCTTTAGCTCAAGTGAATCATCTCTGCATACAGTGAATCATCTCCTGTGAGAGAGGCAGAAGGGGTTCTTAGTTGTCCACTCCCTCTGTTGAGAATAGCATGAATAATTTCCAATAGATGTCATAAAAGACATGCACTCTGAGACCCACCATGCTTCTTTGGCACTGTACATATTCAAAAAAAGTCTCTGAAATTCCAAATTCAGAAATGGAGACACCCCATGGTGACCCTTGCATGCCCTTGATTAACCAAGCATATCATAAGCACAGTATGTGTTTGTCAACTGGTGTAGAATTTATATACATAAGTTGTAAATTGACACTCAGGTTTGTGAAGACATAGAGCATGGTACTGTGAGTTTTGCTCTGTGGGTTTATGGGCAGCAATACCATGAGATTAACAGCAAAATTGATCTCTAACTGGAATCAGTTCACTAGACAGAATAAGGCTCTGGAGGTGGACTTAGCTTCTCAACTAGGAAACTATTTTCACAGTGTTTTCTAGTCCCTCTGGTCTAAGAAATATTATAGTTATTAAAAAAAAATACAACAGTTCCACTTCCAATACACAATATGTGTAAGATGAATTTTTCAATATGGAAAAGCTAATGTGAGAAGCCTCATGATTCACAGTTCACAGGTATGCCTAAAACATTAAAACACAATTCCATCTTCCTAAACAACATGAAAAAGTTTTATTTTAACCTCAAGCAGATGTCTGCATCATTGTCTCGCAGACAAACTAAAAAATACAATGGAATACCTTTAAGCCTTTCATATTTTCAGAAGAATTGTCAAAAGTTCCTCAGAGAATAAGATACCTTACAGTCAGGTTCACTACATTTAACTTTAACCACCTGAAAAATTAGATGTCTGGTTTAAGATGCATTTCATTTTGGTACTTGGGAAGATACAAGAACCTCTACCTAGCAAGATGTCCTACATCTTTTAAGAAACCCTGGATTGTGCTTTGGAAGCCTTCTTCATCCTTTCATAGACACAGATCATAGTATCACAGAATAGACTGGGTTGGAAGGGACCTGAAAGGTCCTCTAGTTCCAACTTCCCTGCTGTAGGCAGGGACAATCTTCCCTAGACCTTTCTCTAGACATTCTCAGAGCGACATGAGCTCATAATTAACTATGAAACACAGATGACAAGCTTAGCCTAGGCAAGTAGTTTCAAGACAGAAATTGCTCACACAGTTCCATTTGAGGAAGCTCTTATCCTTAATCTTCTTGGCATATTCCATAATACCAACCACCACAAAGATGAGTTGTAGTTCCACAGAACACAAACTAGTCCTACAGTCTTTCTTGAAGACAAGTACAAAATGTGATATCCAAGACTGCATCTCTTGTTAGTATTATCTACAAATTATTCAGGTGTGTGGCATAGTCAGGTGATTTGTTCCTCTTCAATATTCTATTTTAGTCCAGAGCATCTTGTCCTTCTGAGAAAGTAGTCCATCCCTGAAAGAAAAATACCTAGCAATCCAAAGTTTAAGGCAACTAGCAGAATTTAATGAAACCACACTTATAGAAGAAGTCCATTCAAGATATTCAACACATGATTACAGCTGCAACTGAAAATACAGTCATTTGGGTAAGATACCTCAACAGAAACTATGCATAGTCCATGTTTGGGATACAAGTGTCAGAGCAAAAAAATCTGATCTACATTTCCAGCCTGAAAAATCAGCATGGTCTCCATGGTGAAGTGTAAAGAGCCAAAGGGGATATACATCAACCAATAAACCAATTCCTACTGTTTATTACTTTCTATATACTTCAAAGGAATAGTCTAAAAGGGAAAAAACAACATCAACAACAACAAAACAAATAAAAGCAACAATCAAAAAAAGCCTTCTCATGAAGGGCCATACTTTGCATACCTTGCTGATATGTTGGATTTTTTTAATATTGCTACAAATTAGTCAGAGACTAGCATTCAGTCTATTGCTGGCTGGATTTCTGCATTGCAGAACTGAAAAGCTAGCTGCATGCTTGTGCTTTAAAATAGGTCCATAAACCTCATTAACGTTGTTCTTAAGTAATTATGTAAATTATTTTGAAAATAATGACTTTTTAAATCAAAATCTTTGAGAAAATCAGTACCCATTAAAAAGACATAAGCAGTATCTCATAAAAATAAAGCTTTGTTTATGCCCTGTAGCATCTTCACAGATGAAAGTTAGTTGACATAGCTAATATAAACCTAGCTTCAGTCTGTCCTGTTAGCTTTGGAGAACTTGTCTTGTTACTGTATAATATTAATTCTGCAGTTCTCTTTGCCACTGGTACATTCTGTGCTGAAAATCTTTTTTCCCTTTATTCTTCTGTCAGAATGACCAGTTTGTTAATTATCACAATCCAAATAATCCAATAGAATCCAAACATTCTACAGTTTATACTTACAGTATCAGTCCTGAAGGGTGCAACAACGACTTCATCTTTGGATGAAATGGGATTTTTTGGCAATTGCCAAGCTAAAGCCCAAAGAACTGGTTTTGAATACATTCTTTGTTTTAGAGACCTGACTTATTAATTTTCCTACTTCCCATATCTCACAGCCATTTTCCTGCAAATGGAGTTTAACTTTGATGCTCTGGCATGTCATAAAGCTTGCTTGGTTTTAATTTACTATAATAAATATTAGAATTGGGGCAAGTATGTATTCATTTTGGGTTTTCAAATAATCAAACTGGGAACACTATGTACTCTGATCTCGATTATGTCCATAGTATATTCAGAATGAAAGTAAGCAAGCTCGAAGAGAATTCATATTAAGTCACAATACCCTTCCTACTGGTATTTTACTGGTATGCGGTATGTTGCAAAACCTGAGATTCCTTCAAGATCATGACTAATTATTCAGAACATGATTATTAGAATGACCTGATTCAGACTAAAGGTCTATCCTGATTCCAAAAGTTGACCAAGGCAGACTTAGGTTAAGTATAAACACAAAGCCAGCACACAGGGTATTTTCCCTAATATTTCTCAGTCTCTGTTTTTTGTAGCACAGGGATTATAACAAAGTGGAGATGGTTTCTATGCATTTAGTGAACACAATGGATTTTTCCTACAGGAAATTACTTAATTTCTTCTAGAACATATTAAAACTGTTGGCATCCCTATCCTTATTTATATTTGGAAAAACTGGACTACTTTTTATGCATACTTCAGGTCCTTTGTGTGGAAACATTGAGAACTATTATGCAAAATAAGCAAAGAGCTTCACCCTCTTTTTCCAAATCTGTGTTTACTGTATATTTGGATATTTTGCACCATAGACACAAATGAAGATAAACATGTTTACATCAGCAGGGTAACCCTAACTGTTCAACTATGGCCACAAAATCAAAGCCACGAGTTCATAGGGTCATGAGAGGACGCAAGTGGGCAAGGACTCTGGGAAGAGGACAGTGCAACCAGCTGTGCTCAAAGCAGGCTCAACAACGGGGTCAGACCTGGTCGTTCAAGGTTTCTTCCTCACTCAAAAGGTGCTGATGCTATAACCTCCTTTGACAAGCTGCTCCACTGCTTGACATTTCTCCAGAGCAAAAAGTTTTCAACTTTTACTTTACTTTAAAAGCATGAACTGCTTCGGGTTCAAATTATGCCCATTATTTCTTGATCTCCACTTGGTGTCAAACTGAGTGTCCTAAAACTGCATTATATGATTTAGATTCACAGCATAATCCTTTTTCTTCTTCACTATTCAATGTTGTTCAAGACTGCATAATTTCAAAAGACCAATCACAATTCTGTATTTCTGAATATTTAATTTCTATAAAACTTTTAATAGCTTTTTTTTAACTATTATTCTAGACATTATTTCAAAAATCAGCAAATTGATTTTTGGCTTTGGCTTCCAAGTCCAATAATGACCACTTTAAAACCTACAGGCATGGGAAACCAAAAATATTTGTTTCATTCGAACTAAAACCAGATACTAAATTGAAATAACCTCTTCAGGAACTATTTTGCTTTAACTTTCCATTCTTACAATACAATATAATATAATATTATATTATATATATAATATATATTATAATATATATAATATAAATATATATTATTATATATAATATAATACAATATGATAATGCATAAATGAAATTAAAATTATGAAGATTGCGTTTGGTTTGTGACTTGTAAAATGGTTAGTCCTCATGATAGATCCTCAGTATGTAGACGCTGACAGGGGCAATTCCAGATACATGTGGAGTTAACAATCAGCTTGATCAGCAGGCTATGGTGTACACCCAAAAAAAAAAAAATAGGGCTACAGTATGGCTAAAATGAGACTAATTGTTGCTGTTTAGAGCAGGGATAAGAGCTAATGGCATCCCACAGAATACAGTCACTGTCTCTAACTCACTCAATTTACCTACCAAAAGAAAGAACTAAGCCTCTGCAGGGCTTTCCTTCCCACCTCAGCCATATTCTTTCCCTGTTTCTGTACCACTCCTCCTCTTTATCCTGTCTGGGAAGAAAGCCCAGCTCATCCCTGGACCCTCATCCCTGGAGCAGCATTACTCAGTTTTGCAGAAGAACTGTTTTCCTTGCAGTGCTGTCAGCAGCGAGCCTGCTCTGTATGTAGGTCGTGGCTCTTCCCTTGCTGTATTTATGGTGCTGACCTCAAGGTAACCTGAAGAGATTGTCGGGGTGCATAAAGGACTGATGTTTCTTTAAGTAAGGAGAGCAGATATAGAATACCTAATTAAAATGAAATATGTCAGCTTAGAGTCCTAGACAAATATGAAGCAGAAACTAAGATGACATTGTTACTGTAAGAACAGCAGTCAAACTACATTGCAGCCTGAATTTAAAGGCACAAACTCTTACATTTTAGAAGCGCCTATTTAAGGGCAATTGTTCAGATTCTTTAACCATTTAATTTGGCTTTCTTTCTTATCTATATCCTGTTTTATTATGACAGTTGCTCTAAATAGCAAAGTTGTTCACTGGGAAGTCTGTGAAAAAAAGAGATATAGTAAAGTGTCAAAATTAATAACCTTAATTATCAACCCTAAAACCACATTACAACCAGAACAAACAAAAATTCACATAATTGGTACCAGTTTTTCCGTATAATGCAAGATTTATATGAGGGACATTTTCAAGTATATATTTCACCAGTCCTGTGAATCAAAATCCACATGGTCTCTAGTATCAGGACATCATACAAGACGGAAGACCAGCATTGCTATGGGTTTGTACTGTAACCATTTGCAGATTTCCTGATAAAATCCCTTTGGGCAAAGTATGCTTGTCAAGACTATAATCTACAGGATGCATGCATTTTCATTAGGAAGTCTTTCAGACCTACTTCTCTGCCTACAGTTACAATTTTTTAATAGTGGTTAGAACCTGAATAAGAAAAAAAAATCATATTGAAAAGATAGAATTTAAAAATACAGCAATATCCACACACATATGTATGTAAATTATGACCAACTAATTTGACAATAATACAAAAAGTAAGAAGTCAATAAATAATTGTGAGGACAGTGCTTTCAGAAAGGAGTGGAACACATAACACTTAATTTTTAATCATTTAAGAATTTACTTTATAGCTTCAGATAATTATTTCAGATTGTCTGCAGTTAGAACAAAAGGAGAGGGAATAGTGTCCTCATCCTCAAACAACAGGATGAATCACTCTCTGGATGTACCTTTTCCTACCCAGAGTAGATAAGGATAAGGTATAATAAACATATATTGGGCTGGTTGGACAGGATTTGATCCAAAACATTTAAATTTAGATGTCCACACAAACTAACTTGCCAGACTAAATTTAGATTGTCCAAAAGCATAAAAGCTGTCTAGGCTCTCATTACAGTCAATGAAGATATAATCAACAGAAACACGATGGTCTAGAGCAGATTCAGATGACCAAGTATAGGTGTCAACAGTAGTGTGAGTGAATATTTTTGTGGTTTCCCATGACTTTAACTAGATCTTTATAAATTATAATGGAGGCTCAAACCCATGGTTTATCTATGAACACATATATGGGAACAAGAAGGTACAGTCTCAAACTGAACTGTCAGGCTAAAACTACGTGGGATGGATCTCATACAGCGAATTGAATTGCTTTGGGAAACTCACTTATTTAAACAAAATTAAATTTAAAGGCAACCACTAGCAGATACCTGATAGGACCACCCACCATAAATTATTGTATGATCAGTACAGACACTGTTTTTTTTTTGTAGTTATAGAAATAGCTGAAATGGTGAATGCTATCAGACAGCATGTATTTGGGCATATGTGTGTGACTAGCTGAACGTCCAAAACTGAGCTTTTGAACTATCTAATGAAGAGTCATGGAGCAGAACTATTGATCAATTATGAGACTGATCAGACATTTCCTTCTGCAAAGTTTTTTCTTTCTAAACTCAGGAAACTAGGTACTTGGAGTCTGAAAGGAAGAGGCAGTACTGGAAAGGTACAGAAAAAGTTCCTGAAGAGGTAGTCTTAGAAAGCCATGAAAGACAAAGGTGAAGATACTGACTGGAGAAAGGGTCACTGAGATGTATGGAGCCAAATGCTGGGAATATCTGGGGATTTTAGCTAGTAACTCCTCAAACAGGTAACTCTGAGCAGCTGCACAGCAGGAACCAATAGAATTTTCTGCCTGACCTTCCCAGACTGACAGTGACCTCCTTGCTTGGGAGCGAAGTCCAGACCAATGAGCACAGCACTGTGGGAAGGAAGTAGTGAACAGGTGTAATAAGTCATAGCATGATAAAATATCTCAGGTTGGAAGGGACCCATATGGATCTTCAAGTCCAACTCCCTGCTTCTCATAGGACTAACTAAAACATATGAAAAGCTTTAATCTAGCTGATTTTTCAAGAAATGCCAGCATTCAGGCCCACTTCAAGGTGTGGCTTACTTTGTCTTGCCTGTGACACTTTGGAAAAAAGATACTAGAAAAAGGATTTCTCTGTTTAGTAGACAATTCAGAATGAGCCTGCACTGTACTTTTGTGATTCAAAGGTATAGTGCAATCATGCAAAACCAACAGAAAATCAAATAAGATCAAAGAGGTAGTCTTTCTTCTTCTTCTTCTAACATTGATAAAACAAAACTAGGAAATACACAGAAAAGAACTTGTGAAAGTGATTGGATTATAGAAGAGAAACTGGCTCCTAGTATGATACTTAACTCAGTTTTCCTGTGATGAGTGCCTTTGTAATGCTAAAACATTCGAGTGCTGAAGAATACACCACATGATGCTGGAGGCTGGGTAGTTAAAAACAAAGCACATGCTGTTTTATGGGGAGCAATGCAGGTATATATATATAGATATATATGCATGTATTTGTATATATACTTGCATATGTATATGTACACATGAACCCATGGTGAAAACAAACTTTTGAAGAGATGTCAACTCTCTACCCCATAATGTCTTCACCGGAGGATCATATACCTCTTGGGCCACTGACTGAGGTTATTGAAGTATCGAGGCAGTAATAAGGTAAAACCTAAGGTCTTCCAGTATTTAAGGTTCACTGGACTCCTTTTGTTCTTCCACTTTGTGAATCTGCATGGTATAGACTGAGTTCATAGCTCAAACATTTTACAAACAGTTCTTAGTTGGACTTTAAATATACCATTGGAAGTGAAAACTTCCAGTAACAGATAGACAGAAGTATGAAAATTCATAGCAACACCATGCTCAGGCTAGGCTGAGCCTCCTTCCCCGGGACAGCACAGGGAGCAGCACCCAGTGATTTAAGCACAGCTGGGGAACCAGCAGGGTCCCCCAAGTGCTGCCTCAAGCAGAGTTTTTCTCCTGGTTGTGCTTGGGTGCAGCAGGGAGCATCCTGGGCACACACACCACTGGAGCACCCATGTCTCCCATGGGAGGAGGGTGCAAGTAGGTGCTACCCAGAGAGGCATGTGTGCCAGAAACCCATGCAGCCTGTGGGGGGATGTGATGTAAATGCTGGATGATCAGTTACAGCAGGTACCTCTGGTAAAATCTGCAGCTGTTGGTCTAAATCTTGTGTGTCATGTTGTGGTTTTTCTGGTTTAACATCAAACAGCCCCTGAATGCATGGTACACTAATTAGCAGTTAATTATATTATTAAATCAATACTTTTCTGATTCTGGTCTGATCTGAAGCACATGAGACAAACATTTTTTACACATGACACCTGTGTGTGTGACTGTGAGCCAGACAGCTGTGTAGGTCCCATGGATATAACACACAAACCTCAGTACAGACCATGTACACTGTCTAATGAGTATCTTTCTACATGCAGAGAAAAGCTACTAAGACCAGCCATATATTTTACATAATCAAGAAAATCAGGTTGCATCTGGAAATGTGTATGTTGATCATAAAAATAGCTCAAAAAATAATAATCTGATGGAAGGAACTTTAAATAGATGTCTAACCACAAAGATACCTTGAAGGACACTCAAGTGCTATTGTGGTACCACAATATTCAGAGGTATTCAGTTGCACTGAAGGACAACTTTCTATAAGAAGTGTGCTTACTAATGTAGAATTAGTGCACTTTTTGCTCAGTATGAAAATACTTTATTTGATTATCCTCCCACACTCCTTTTAAAATAAGCCCATGAGTTATGAAGCTTCCAAATAGCTAGATTAGGTATTTTTAAAGGTCATAGTGATATCTGAAAATAGTCTCTTAACATTTTTTAATGTTATGAAAGCTTAAAATATTACATTGCAATAGGAAAATCACATAATTAAGAGTATCAGGAGAGGTATCTGCTAAATTAGCATAACTTTACAGCCTTTTGTATGGGTTTTTAGTATCATAAAACTGATAATAAAAATTAATATAAAAATAACAGGTCATTTTTAGTAACTTTAAGTTTTAAAAAGTCTTATTGCAATTTAATGACACTTTAAAAAAAAATCATAGTTTTTTGGATCTCTGTTAAGGACAAAGAATAAAACAAGGCAAAAAACTCCCAAAACTGCAGTATTCTTTCATGTAGGTTTCTCTATCCTTCTAAATCCTGAAACTGTTTAAACAGACCAGTAATATAGTTTTGGAGATATTGAAGAAGAAAGAATAAGAAGCAATTCCAACCAATTTGCAGTGGGAAGAGACCATCTCTCATTTGCCTTCAGTCCAACAGTACGTTCAAATATATGCTCAACTTCAAAACCAAGGTGTGGGCCATTCACTTGGTGTACCTTATTGCAGTTTTTAGTTTAAACCTCTGGCTCTTAAAAAAGCAAAGCTGAGCTGAGCTCTTAAAAATGAAGCTGATTCTTAAGGGCTGTCTTGCTTAATCGTGTAATCACTCACTTGGTGCTACAGAAATGATGTGCCAGGGCGTTCTCTGGAGATTGTAAGGTTTATCTGTCGGTGTAGATGGTGTTCAGGTGAGGGCTCAGTTCCTGTTGTGCTGAGGTAGATCCAGGTTTGTGGTTCAGCTGTGTGGTTTTCAAGCTCACTTCTTGCCTTTAGCCCAGACACTGACTGCAATGCTGATGAGCCCAGTATTTGAGTGAAATAATTGACTTCTTTGGAAATTTTTCTCTGGACTTTAGTATCTGTTGAAACACCTAAATAGGAAAGATGTGTTCCTCTTTCCCTGAGTAGAAAACAGCAAGGAAAGGAATTCTCGTGCCTAGAAATAAAGGATGCAACCCTTCAGTAGTACACTGTACAAAACATGTCCTAAAAAAATCAAATTTCCTCAAACAGTTTTTAATATTTTAATTCTATATATTTTGATATGTACTGTATTTAATTGTGAAACTGACAAAGGATGTTGCTATTTTAAAGACAGAGTAAATATAATATTTTTTTTTCTCCCCTAGACCAAGAAGATGGAGTTTTTAAATTACTGTGGGAGCAAAGAAAATTACCCTGTGACAAATCTGACTAAATTTTTATACCATAAGTAGTCCTACAAATTAAGTAGTACTACAAATTATTGTGCATGATTATTATATGAATGGATTCAATCCTGTATTCTTAAGTTATTTTTATCCCTCATACATATATAAATTATTTATATCTGAAACTGTTAAGAGAAGATAGAGAAGTGAAAGAAATAGGCTCCTGGAATTTTCCTATTTGATTATCTGCTAGATGGTGAACACAAACTTAGATGCTTAGGCTGAGTAGATATTTAAATCTGAAAGTAAAAACTGAATTCAGCTACAGTCTATCTCCAAAATTTAAAGACTACTTTAAATTCAAACACTTGCATTTCCACAGTTTTACAAATGTTATATATCTATTATTTTACATATTTTTACTAGAATATTGTGCCAATAGATATGAATTGTAGAAAAAGGGATCATAAAAAACCAGCTTCCTTCCTTCCTTCCTTTTATATATTAAATGTGAACATCCTTTCAAAATGAAACCATTAAAATGTATTTTCAATGCTCTTAAATCATTTTCAGAGATTCTTTCTGCTTACCATAGCCAATATAAGATGACTATGATTTCTTATGCTTGAAAGACAGGACACTGGAATAATATGTTTCATGTTGCATTGTCATTGCTTGTCTCAGTGTATATTGAGCTGCAGATAGGTCATATTATACTGTAAAGTTGCCAATTCCACCTGTGGAAAAGACACTTTTATAAAAACTTAATTACCATTTTTATACTATTTATATGTATTCATCAACAAAAATCAAATTCTAATATACACCCTACTTGTGAAATATTGATTTATATGAATAGTCACAAAAAAAAATCTCCAAGTCCCTGTAAGAACTAGATCCATTCCATGTACTAGATTGGTACATGTTGGTGGAATCAGAACACTTCAGTCCAAGAGCTTTCAAGTGCTGGGACAAGTCCAGATTCATTTAATTGAATTTTCCCCACTTACAGTAAAAGGTCAAAGTCAAGAGTTTCTTCAACACTGAAATCTGACTCCAGAGGGTTCAGCTATGGTAAATATGTAGACTAGTCTTGGGCCTAGAGGATACTATCACCTTACCAACAAGTTTGCCAAAATATAATAAGAAGCCTGTACAAAGCTTCAAATCTGAGAAATGCTGATGTTGTAAATTTGTTGATAGACCTTTATATTTATTTATATTTACATACTTTGTACAAAACTAGGGGGTTTTATAGTTTGGAGTTTTGTTTGTTTGTTTTAAGTTGAACAAACAGGGATCCACAGATGCTTACTTATAAGGTATAAAACCTATGTTATCATGACTTTTCTTTAGCTGACTTTGAGAATTAGTTTATCTCATTTACGTGAAATTCTTTTCTCATGGAAATGTTTGTATTGATTACAAAGACTAAGATAACCACATAGTGGTATGTAAACATTATTATTTGACTCATTCAAGTTCATTTTCTGCATTCTTTAGTTTCTCTTCTTGTTTTACACTCTAGGCATATTTGTTATGTTAGACATATTCTGTTACACAGCAAACAGTTATGTGTGCTGTGTAACAGTTATTGATTCCATCTGTGTGTTTAAAATCATGGGTAGTCCAAATGTTAGTTAAAATCTGTTTGTTATCAACAAACTGGTTTAGTGAAGACACAAGAATAGCTTTTCTTTGTTAAATATTTCAAATGATGTCTTGGAATGCACAAAACATGCACAAGGGTATCTATAAACACAAATAGAATAATAATGGTAAAAGCAACCAAATCTTTATTATAGTGTTGTGATATCACCTAAATCCACCTGGGTTAAGACACTGTAGACAAACAACATAAAGGAAGGAAGACAGATATAATGGGCACAAATAATTATGCAAAGGACCATGAGCTAAAATATAATTTTTGTGACTGTTTTTACTATATAAACTCATAAGCAGTCAAACACACCTACAGGGCTGTTTTTATTTACCTAGAAGAACCTTAATTATACCTTTTATGGCTTTTTAAAAGTTCAGGGAACTGGACTGATCTGCAAGTGGTAGAACAGAACTCTTTGAAGTGTCTATCAAAGAAAAACAATTTATTAATTTTTAGCCTTTATTAAAATCAAATTTATGTTAATTAGTATTTAAATATCTTTAATTTTTTTTCAATTAACATGTTTTGACATGAAAACAGTTTTTCCAGTTGAAATACTTACATTAACTGAGAGACTGTTTCAGTCAACCTAAATGAGTATTTTGCCTAAAGGAAAGGTCTCAATGGACAAATTTCATCCATTCAAGAGATAATCAAACTTCAGGTATTACACCAATAAAAAGCAGGGAAACACAGACTCCATTACAGAGGGATGTGTTTTGCAAAGTGTGATCTGAAAAGGTACAGGCTAGAAAGGAATAAGAGTGATGCTCCAATAGGACTCATGAGGCACTGCAAAGAGCAGAGCAGGCAAAGCTGGGCAGATAGCACAGAAAGAGATGAAGCTGAATATCTGCTGAACCACAGTGCCCTGATGAACATCCTGCTGTGGTGTTTAGCACTCAGCCATATGACATCCATGACCATTTGAACTGGGTTTATGCTTCAAGATTTTGGTAGCAGTAATACCGTAGGAGTGACTTCTGCAAGAAAACACCAGAAATTGCTCCCATGCTGGACAGAGACAGTTCCAGACACCTCCGAGATGGACCTGTGGCTGCCCAAAGCTAAACCAAACAATATTGGTAAAACCATTGTGCTAACATATTTAATAACACAGGAAAAATGTTGTGCAACAGCTAGGAGAGAGAAGTGAGAATGTGTGAGAGAAGCAGCTCTGTAAACACCAAGGTCAGTGCAGAAGGAGGGGCAGGAGTTGGTCCTGGTATCACAAAAGAGATTCCTCTGCAAGCCACAGTGAAGACTATGGTGGGACAAGCTGTCCCCCTGCAGCCTGTGTAGGTCCACGGTGGAGCAGAGATCCACGTGCAGCCCCTGGAGGACCACACATGAGAGCAGGTGGAGGGAGGTGTCCTGAAGGAAATTGTGACTTCATGGGAAGTCTGTGATGGAACAAGTTTCTGGCAGGACCCACACTGGGGCAGTCTGTTCCTGAAAGACTGCACCAGTGTAAGTGACTCATGCTGTGGCGTGAAATACTATTCTTGAAATACTGTACCTGGTGGAAGACAGTCCACACTGGAGCAGAGGAACAGTGTGAAGAGGAAGGAGCAGAGAGATTAAGTGTCATGAACCCTCACTACCCATTCCCCTGAACTGCTTAGGAACAAGAGGTAGAGGAATTAGAGGTGAAGTTGAGCCTGGGAAGAATGGATGGGTCAAGGGAAGGCATTTAAAAATTTCTTCATGTTTCTCGCTGGATTACTCTGTTTAAACTGACAATGAATTAAATTAATTTTTCCATACTGAGCCTGTTTTGCCCTTGACTGATAGGGGATCTCCCTGTCTTTATCTTGACCCACTAGCTTCTAATTGCGTTTTCTCCCATGGTTCTCTTAAGAGGGTAAGGGATAGAGTAATTTGGTGGGCACCTGGAGGCCAGCTAATTCAACCCACAACACCATTTAATGTACTTGCTAATTGAGAACAAGAAGATGATTTGGTTATTCCTGTTTACAATATTCTCATTCCCTTACACTGCATAGTGACATACAAGATGAGTGGGTTCCATTAAGTTCAGCAAGGCTGCTTGGAAGGAGGGATCTGACTGGAGAAGGAAGAAAAAAGCAACCTTATTTGATGTTACAGTTACAGCCATTCTTTCCATAGGAACATATGTGAGGGAGAGGGTGAAGGCAAGATCTCCCATCTGCCGTTGACTAAGCTGACAGCTCAGACAGGCAGTGACAGATGGGACATCTTGTCTTCCAATTGCCTTTCTGCACATGAGCTGACCTCTTCAAGGAAGGGTCCCAGCAAACCTCCCTGCTGCCTCAAGACTGCCTGGGACACCTGAGTGGAAGTCTGGGGAGGGTGCCCATGGCCATGCCCCCCTGTCCACACTTCAGGTGTGTTGCCCTACCTTGTTCTCCAGGTTCAGCTAAAGACAGTACTAGAGGGTATTTTCGTGACAGTCAGCTTGGAATAAGGCATGTTTATAATCAGAGGCTCACACTTCTGCTGGAAATGCAGCAGGGACTCATTCTCTGGCCGTGTGTATTGAAACAATTGAAATCAGTGGAAATGTTCACAATAAAGTTAAAAATTGCTCTATCCACAATACTGGAAATCCCCTTCTTTTCCTTTTTTTTTTTTTTTTGTTACTGAGCACACAGCTTTGCTTAGTGAACACTGGAATTTTACAGTTGAAGTGAGGAAATAAAAAACAAAGAGAGTTTTGTTTTATACAAACATTTTCTATAGTTTCTGGGCAATATATCTGTCAGTCTTCTCAGTGACCATTTAAACATCAATAAAAAAGCCACTAAAAATTTTCCATTCTACAAATATAGGAAACACTATTCTCTTGGTTCATGATTTAGTGCTCTGACAGATGCTAATTTCCTGCATGGCACAAAATTGCTAGTTTATAAAGAGACGTTTACAACAGACAAAACCTTTTTTTATTCTATTTCAGCCGAGCATCTTTTATTTTTTTCTTCCAGAAACAAGAAAAGATAGAATAATCTAAATATTCCATGGAAAACAAAATCAAAAACACACACACAACACCTGATTAAAAACATTGTGACCTCATCTATGTGGTCTTTTGGACAGTTTCCCTCTCTCCTCATTGAAGGGCTATAATATTAGGAAAACAGGAATACAGGTGAGTGGGTTGGCTGGTTACCTGCTAATTCAGTTCCTTGGGTGAAAATAGTGTGTGGGTTTTAATATTACTTCTTGGAATTCATGTCTACTTTGTGCTTTAAAAAAAGAAAAAAAAAGAAAGGCACTTAAGGTCCCTGAGTATTATCTATAACACTGACTGTGGACCTACATACAAAAGAAAAATATATTAGGCGTTAATAAAAATTTTGAAGTACAGTGATTCTGCATGCATATAGAAGACAGTTTTACTAAGTGCAAGAGCTCTCCATTAGTTTTTTAATCCTCGTATGGGCATTTTGGCTATTTCAGTCATCCTAATGACAAGATCAATGCACTTGTTTCCCAGCTTCCTTTTTTTTTCTCATCATCTATTTATTTTTTTTGGTCAGGAAGGCTATTTGAAGTGCAGTATGAGACCACTGATTTTTTTTTTTTTTATTATTTTGGCTCATCACTAAATGCCAGTAACATCTAATCTCCTTTTGTTGCAGAGATTTTGTGCTCCTCCATCAAAATCTTGTTTGAATGGCTAACAGTCTGGAACAAACACCTAAGTCATACTGGGGTGGAAGAGAGCAATTGCACTTAGAAAGGAAGGAAGAATGAACACAGCTGTTTTGCTGACTCACTGGCCAGCAAATCCTCTAAAAGGAAAACTAGGGTGTTAACAGGTTATTTCCTTTTCTTTTTCCCCTTGTACAGGGATAAACAAAAGCTTAGAAGCAGTAACTTGGGTAACACAAAACATGAAAGAGGATAAAAAGCGAAAAGTGGTGACAAACTTTAAGACTTTTCTAGAAAAACAGTTAAAAGTGTACCCATTGAAGTCAAGTAGAAAATGTCTGCCTAAATACTGATTATATTGGTAAGATATGATGACAATTTTTTTTCCTCAAGAAATGTAAAAGCAATATTTTAATGAGTCTGCTTATCAATATATTAAGGAATGTTTTATTTCTGGAGAGGTCAGATTATATCTAATTATAACCTAGGGGGAAAAAAAGCAAATAAACAGACCTTAAGGGTCAAATGATCCTTAAAATAGATCTGGACAAGTGGCGACCTTGCCCAGACGAGGATTGTATCACTGTGTTGTTCTACCCAAGACAGAGCATCTATTTTCAGAGACGAGAAAAGGTATTCCTAGATCTTCTCAGACTGTTTCAAATCACCTCTACTCTTCTGCCTTGTTTACTGCTGTAGGTGCAAATGTTGCACTAGGGCTGCTCAGAAGTGTTCTTAGGGAAGTAGCAGAGATGGAAGCTCCATCAGTTCTACCAATACATGTGAAATACATAGAGTAGGGCAAGCTAAAGATGGAGAGGGAGCTTATTACACGAGGTTTACACCTCAGCACTCTACTTAAATGTTGCTCTGCTTGATCTCCCCAGCTAGAGAAAAGTAAAACATAAGAAACATCAGCCGCTCAGAGTCCAGAGCAAAAAAGAAGTCACAAACTGAGAGAGGTGAATAGCGATGACACAAGGAAATACTTGTACAGATTAATATGGAATTTTAAAACTTTTTCCCATTCAGCATCACTGAGATTTTTCTTAAGAACCCAGAGCAAATTAAATCCAAAATTCTCCTAATAAAATTAGAAAATAAAAATAGATATGCAATATACTGCAGTTGTTAGCAAGCAGTCAATTTGATGCATACCACTAAAATAGTTAAACCATTGAGGTACTTCCTGCCTAATTCAAAGCCTGTTTTAAAGAATTTTGCAAAGATTCACACTGCAATTTGTCATGTACTCAAATATTGGTCACTTATCACCAGTGCAGACCCATAGGAGAAACACTGGCTTCCATGTGGCTGTTCCCAGACTTGTGTTCATGGCATTAATGGTTTCACCTAGAATTTCCATTATTCCCACCAGCTGGAATAGGGGCTGAGTTCCAGGCACAGCATTCAAGTTAGAGCTATTCAAATAAACTAACTGATGGGAATGCAAGATCTTAAGATCTTAGCACACTGAAATTTTTCTCATGTGTTCTTGACATTTCCACTGAACTCCCTCTGACATTTCATTTCCAGAGCTGGAAATGTGATGAATACATATTCTCTTTCCATGAGGTTTTATTTCCACTGATACCTTCAGATATAAAGCCTGGAGAATGCAGTGAGGAGTTGGTATGCGGAGAGCTGATACCTTTTAGCAGTGTCACCAGAGCCTCTGTGATCTATTGTTTTTCAACCTGCTGAATGGAAGGAAAAGAATTTTAAAAAACAGTATCAGAGGCAATGTTGCCAAAATCTATTCCTCACTAAAGTGTTCTGGATAAACACTTTTGTCTGTTGGTTTAATTTAGAGGTTTAAGAATGTAGAATGCAACAATAAATCTTTCAGAACCTCTGATTTTGCACAGCATTGTATGAATTTTATCATCCTACTTGCACCTGCCAAAGACTTCCTATATTTGGGAAAGGCTGTGGATATGTCTACCTGTACTTCAGTAAAGCCTTTGATACTGTCTCCCACAACATTCTTCTTGAGATGCTGGGAGACCATGGCTTGGAAAGGTGCACTCTCTGCTGGGTTAAGAACTGGCTGGATGGCCAGGCCCAGAGAGTGGTGATGAATGGAGTTACATCCAGTTGGTGGCTGGTCATATATGGTGTTTCTCAAGGCTCACTATTGGGGCCAGTTCTATTTATTGATGATCTGGACAAGGGGATCAAGTTCACTATCACTAAGTTCACAGATGACCCAAGTTCGGCAGTAGTGTTGATTGCCGAATGGAAGGAAGGCTCTGCAAAGGGATCTGGACAGGCTGGATCAATGGCCAAGGCCAGTGGCATGAGGTTTAACAAGGCCAAGTGCCAGGTCCTGCACTTGGATCACAGCAATCCCCTGCAGCACTACAGGCTTGGGGAAGACTGGTTGGAAATCTGCCCAGCTGAGAAGGACCTGGGAGTACTGGTTGACAGACACCTGAACATGAGCCAGAGTGTGCCCAGGTGGCCAAGAAGGCCAAAGACATATACACAGAAATAGTGTGGCCAGCAGGATAAGGGAAGAGACAGTCCCCCTGCCCTCTGCACTGATGGAGGCACATTTCAAGTCCTGTGTCCAGTTCTGGGTCACTCACTACTAGAAAGTCATGGAGGGAGAAGAGTGTGTCCAGAGAAGGGTAGCAATGCTTCTGGAAGGACAGCAAAAGGTCTGGAGCACAGGTCTGACGAGGAGCAGCTGAGGGACCTGGGAGTGTTTAGCCTAGAGAAGAGGAGGCTCAGGGAAGATCTTATCGCTCTCTACAGCTCCCTGAAAGAAGGTTGTAGCCAGGTGGGCATTGGTCTCTTCTCCCAGGCAATCAGCAACAGGATGAGAGAAAATGGCCTCAAGCTGTGGTTCAGGTTGGATATCACAAATATTTACTTCACTGAAAGGGTAGTCAGCCATTGGAAAAGGCTGCCCAGGGAGGTGGTGGAGTCAACATCCCTACAAGTATTCAAGAAACAATGGGACATGGCACTTAGCAATGGTTTAGTTGAGATGGTAATGTTTGGTCAAAGGTTGTACTCGATCTTCTAGATCTTTTCCAGCCTTGATGGTTCTATGATTCTGAGTCTAGTGTCAGCCTCCAAGGGTCATGTGAAGACTCATTAAGTGATCTTTATAAAACTCTCTCATGATCATAACCACTAAATTACCACTCAAATTCTCATTTTAAAGTAGCTGAGAAATCCAAAAATGTATTGACAAACCACAAGTGGACGACCATCTGGCCATACGCAGTTGAGCTGCCATCAAAAATAAAACCTGAAATTGTTCATAGAAACAGCAGTGAGAAACAGTTTGTTTTTTCAGTCTACTAAATGAACTGACAAGTTCCTACTGCTGTTGTGTATATTTCCACATGAATCTCATTGTTATCAGAGCAGTAAAACTGAGAAAAATAAGGTGCATATTAGCATCTGAGATTTTATTTCAGACTCATTCTTTGTATATGGGCAGTGTTTTTCATTCCTATAATTTATGGACACCTAGGAAGAATAAATTCAGCATCAGAGCCAGTACATGTTTTTCTCCATTTGTCAATGGTACACATACAGCACAAACAGAACCAGCAACTCACTAACATCAGAAAGCCAGATTATGAGCAGGCAACCCCAGATAGGAGACACAGAGATATTGTTCATCTACAGCAGTTCTTTAAGACACTGTCAATAAAGAGATTGGGAATGACTATACTGGCTAGTAAAAAACTGAAAGATGTACTGGATCATCAACTTTCACCAGCTGTTGCTGGAGTTCATAATAGGGAAAGGATTCCAAAGGATGCCCAGAAAATATCACATTAAGATCCTCTGACATGTTCTACTAAAGAAAAAAAACTTAAAAAAATGAAATTTTTGCTGTAAAATAGATTATTTCTCCATTGCTAAAAGTGTTCCTTGACATATAACTTTATGTTATTCTACTGAAGTTTAATGGTTCTGCTTAATTTTGCTTAATTTTATCACCAAAATTGCCTTTCATGTGATGGAACTAATGCATATATACTTAATTTTCATTTTATAGCTCTCTCTCTTACATGATTGCACATATTTATCTTAGTTTTCCAGACCTGTTTTTCAGCAGTTATTCAATAATTTTATGAAACTGTTCAGCCTTTGCCAGGTTTTTTTACATCTCGCCCTTCAACAGTATAATGGCAAATATTGTTTTCTCCATATTTTATTCTTATAAAGGAAAAATACATGGCTGCTCTCCGTGCTGGCAGTTTAATATATTTTGGTTTAAGTGAACAACAAAAAACAGTTCCACAGGGAGGAAATTTTTTCCCATTATTTTCTTAACTGCCTATCTTCTAGAATAGCATGAGACTCTTACCAAAATAAGACACAGAGTTTTGATTTTAGGAGAAATGATGAAAATTCTGAATATTTAACATTACCTCAACTCTGTGTTTACTTTTGAACACATGAGAGCTGAAAAAGAGAATCAGATACTGGAACTAGGGAGAAACTCAGAAGAGGCATTTGCCCTTTCACTTTTCAGTAAGGCAGTGGAAGTCTGGCCTTCCTCATACAAATGACTGAAAAAAAAAAGAGATTTTTACAAGCTTCTTTATATGCAGTGATTTATCCTAGATATATATTGCTGAGTTGGAAACAAATTTTGTTGTTTAATTCATCTTTAAACCCAAATTATTTCAATAAATGGCACAGTAATGTTTTGCTATAGAAGATATTTTAAATGCTGTGACTTAAAGCATGAGAAATATGCCAGGTCTTGGTTTCATTCTGCTGGTGAGACAGCAGTTCCCAAGACAGCAGCAAAGGAGGGAAGCACAAAGCAAAATTTGGATAGGCGCTTCATGGTCCCAAAGTTGGCAGCACCTTGTCAAGTGCCCTGGTATTCATGTACAAGCATGGACACGGATGTGGCCATCACTTTTTGGCATCTTCATGATGCCCAGACCAACTGCCATAAAGTACACTTTCAAAATGACGCACTGGACTACCTGGGCTGCTGTTGCAACCGGGCCATGAAGGGGAGAGTAACCCAGGTGCTTGTTAATAGATCCCTTGGGGTAGATTAGGGTGAAACAGCACTGAATTATGTTTGCAAATATATAGATGTAGGGTTTATTTTAGAACAATTTGGTTGCAATTGAAAGCAAGTATGTAGACATTTTGGTTATTATTATCTACAGTAATATAGCAATATAAAAGCCTAAGAATAAGAGAAAATGTATAAGGGAAAAAAAAAAGAGAGAGAGACAAAGAATAAGATTAGAAAGATATATAGTCACCACTTGTGGGTCCAGTGACAAGACTTGCTTCTTGCAATTTCTCTGTCTGTTGGTCAAAGTGATGGTCACAGTCTTGATCCGTCAGTGATGGGGGAAGCCCACAAAACACAAAGTCCAGTGGGTTAATATTATGCTCAGACTGGGTGGGAATGTCCAGGTACCTCTACTGTGGTGGGGAGTTTCACACTGTATAATGTAACACTGTGGATCACGGGACACTTTGGGAGTTTTTTATGGTTTGTCACACCTTCGAGACGCTACAGTTGCCTCTCACATTGGCATAGTTGAGCTAATCATGGCACATCAGATGGGATGAACACCTTCAGACCTACATGTAAATGTCCCAGTATTTCCCTGAAGGGGAGTTTTCAGAGCTGTGTCACTCATGTAAGGACTTTGGCATGCTGAAAAGTACCATCCCACCTCACAGGATTTACCTCTTATCAGCCTCTTCCCTTATCTTGTTCAACACCTAGCTTGCACCCCACCTGCACTTGAGTGGTTACTTTGTGCATCATCAGCAAACCATCCTGCCAGTTGTTTGAACTATTAATAGTCTGGTCTCTGATAGTGGTCCTGCTACCAATAACAGCAGTAGTTGCTGTCCAGACCAGTGTTTATTGTTCACGAGGTGGCTGTGTATTACTAGAGATTTCCCAGTCCTCTACCCAGTGCCCTCATCAGGGGGCTTTTCCTCCCTTGAGGGGACTACAGGCTTGCTAAACACAGGACACCAGCATGCCTTTTTCAATACATATGGGCACATACCTCTTGACATGCTCTTTGGACAGGGGTCTACACAAGGCTGAAAGAAAAGTACAAAGCAGAGAAACCTTAACTGGAACATTCCAGGACTGCTTATTTCCCTTACTGCTTCACAGAGAGCAGTCTCCAAGCAGAGGTGGGGCTCCACATTATTGCATTATCTAGCCATCAACCTCTCAACATTAACAGGGTCCTAATGTTTCATCTGAGGCCTCAGGGGCAATCCAACTCCAGTGCCATGCCATAACTCTGCATTTCTCAAGCAGGTTATTTAGCAGAAGCTGCCAAAACTCCTGAAGGAAGTGTTTCCCCTGGTAGTTGCACTTATTCATAAGAATTTCCAATAATGATGCTACCTCTTGTTCTACAGCCAATTATATCTACTAGATTCTATCTTCTTTCAGGAAGCTTTCTTATCCCTTTATTTAGCTCTACTGGATCCATCTTCCCCACCTGGGATTGGGTAACCATCTGTGACTGGTTGAAATTGGCCGAATGCCAAGAGCCGAAAGGGCCTGGGACAGAGGCCCCAGGACCCCTACCAGCCACAGAGTGTGGGCGGGGGGAAGAGAGGGGAAAAAAACCCACGAACCCAAACTTCAGTAGGACTAAAGTGGTTTATATATATATATAGAGAGAGAGAGGAGAAAAAAAAAGAAAGAGAACAAGTTTTCACTTCCCTCTTATCCAAAAAAATTGTTGTTCCCGAATCTCAGGACACCTCCTCTAGACGGATCAGTAGATCCGTGCCTCGACCCACTCCACAGTAGAGTGACTGCAGGGAGCTGCTCTGCTCTCCAGCCCTGCTGGAAGAAGGATGTCCCCCTGACTTCTGACTCCCCTCTTTATATCTTTGCTTACGTAAAGAAATGAGATGGAATACTTCCTTAGTTATGACCTTAGTTACCAGGAAGGGCCCAAACGAAAACTGCTACACCATCATAATATTCATCCCCAGTCTCAGGTTTCCTAGAAGTCTGTACCCATTCAACACAGGTATTAAAGGTAGATGTAAACTCTAATGTTGCTAAAGGTTTCAGATTTGAAAGAGCACTAAAAGCCTCTTTTGCCTGCCTTGCTAGAAGATGTTCCTATTCAGAGAGACTTCAAATGGTGCTTGAAACATCTCAGGTTTTGTCTTTAAAAATACAGCAATGTTGTGTATCTTTGAAAAACTTCTCAAATACTGGCCTTGTATCGTAAGATAGACTTACATGCAGAACGATTTATTAGTAGGGTGCTTAGCTGATGGCATACATCAACTCTCTGGTAAAGTTGGTCTCAGAGGAAAATAAAAACTAAGGGTTTTTATTGTAAAGGAAACACCACCACACCTCCCCAAACAAACAAAAAACAAAACAAAACAAAACAAACAAACAAACAACAACAACAAAAAGGGAAGAAAAGTAAAAAAGAAAACTCTCCCCAGTAACCACCTGGGAGGAGAAGCAATTGGAATTCTCAATAAGCATCTTCCCAGAACTCCTCTCCAGCATAGCAGGTAAACCTCATCAACATTTTTCTGTAGGGACTATATCATCCTCGTCATGACCCACAAAACCCTCCTATTGGTTTTTGTTTCTGGTGATCTTACTGCTGGCTGCAGGACACTTTCACTTGGGACTGGTGCTGCAGACTAGGTCATTGATAAAGTATGTTCTTGCCTATTATTGGGTCAACATATAACATAACATATAACATAACATAGCACAACCAAAATGCTACAGCCAAAGGGCAGGGAAAGGAAAGAGAAAAGGGTGGTTTTACTCTGGGAGAGATTTCTTCCTCAAGAGAAGCTACCACAGCAGTGCTGCCAGAGTTTGCAGCAATATGGCCTTGAGCATAATGGCATGAGAGCAGTAAAGGAAAACCTCTGCCTCCGAGGCCTGAGTGAAACACTGCAGAGCTTCAAGGCAAAGGCAGGCTGCAGAGCTGCAGCTAAAAGTGCCCTACAATTACAAAGGTCGTGTAAGGCACTAAGTAACATTTCTGAGTTTGAAAGATGGTATATTGTGCACTCCCCTCCATGGTTTCACTTTTTACTCTTTCTCTGATAAGTGACTGCAGTCTCTTTTCATCACCTCCTCTGCTGTTTCCCCTTTTCCTTCTGTTTTAACATTTCTGACTGCTCTTTCAAGTGCACTGTCTCTCGTGGATAACACATGCATGCCCTGCAGCCAAAATCCAAGTGCCTCTGCTTTCCATTGACAAATACTATCTTCCTTGCCTTTAGTGGACACTGTAATACAGAAGTATTTCACCTCTAGCAGCAAAAAGCCTCCTTTTTGTCTTCCTAATTCTCTGAACAGCAAAAGTAATTTTTCTTACTTATTAAATAAAGCACATCTGCCAGCTTTGGAGCCACCTGGAAGAACAGTCCCTGTTTTCTCTTAATGGTCTGTTCAGTGGTAATGAAACATAGTGAGTTATCAGACTCCACAGTACCCTGTCATTACCTACCACTTTTTACCTTTGCAGTAGCCTCATATTTGTGATATTAAATAAAGTTTTTGCATAACCTGAATACTCTGATAATTTTAATGGTAATTTTTAATTTCCTGTAAGATTTCTTCTCCACTAGTCTTTCTAAAGTTTCTTTATGATCAGAGACATTATAAAAATATCTTTTCAAAGTAGTTCTTTCTTCAATAACATTTGGGTGTCCTGCATGAAATCCTTGTCTCTAAACTTGAGAGACACAGATTTGATGGATGAACCACTTGGTGGATAAGGAATTGGATGGAATTGGATGCATTCAGAGAGTTATTGTCAATGATTCAATGTCCAAGTGGAGATCAGTGATGAGTAGTGTTCCATGGGTTGGTTAGCTTCTCTATCAGCAACATGGACAGTGGGATTGAGTAGTCCTTCAGTCAGTTTGCCAAGAACACCAAGCTGTGTGATGTGATTAGCACACTGGAGGGAAGGGATGTCATCCAGAGGGTCCCTGACAGGATTGAGAGGTGGACCTGTGTGAATCTCATGCAGTTCAAAAAGGCCAACTGCAAGGTGATGTACCTTGGTCAGGGTAACCCCAAGCACAGATAAAGTCTGAGAGGAGAAGGGATTGAGACCAGCCCTGAGGAGAAAGACTTGAAGGTGTTGGTGGATGAGAAGCTCAATATGACTCATTAATGTGAGCTTGCAGCTCAGAGAGCCAAATGTGTCTTGGGCTGCACCAACAGCAGTGTGGCCAGCAGACTGGGAGAGGGGATTCAGCCCCTCTGCTCTGCTTTGGGAGACCCCACCTGGAGTGCTGCTCCCAGCTCTGGGGTGCCCAGCACATGAAATATGTGAACCTATTGTAATGAGTCTAGAGGAGGCCATAAAGATGGTCAGGGGATGGAGCACCTCTCCTGTAGAACTACTCTCACAGTAGACAGGCTGAGAGAGTTGGGACTGTTACTCCTCGTGGAGGAGAGAATGCTTCAGGGAGACCTTATAGCACCTTCTGGTACCAAAAGGGGCTACAAGAGTACTGGAGAGGAACTTTTTAGAAGGGCACAGAATGATAGGGCAAGGGGCAGTGGCTATAAACTGCAAGAGGGCAGGTTTACACTGGAGAGGGTATGCTTAGATAGAATATTAGTGAAGAATTCTTCACTATGGGGACAGTCCAGACCTGAAGACCCAGGAAGGGAAATGTCCCATTGGCATGTAGATTCTGGTGATGGGGGAAGACAGTGGTTCTCCAACATACAAATCTGAAACATCTTAGAAATAGGGTGTTACAGAAAAACTTGAATAGCTGTCTTGAGAAGCTGGAAGAAACAATTTTTTTAATAGCACTTATTACTTACTATTTATGGTAAGCAGCTTTTTAAGGACTGAAATACAGATTGTGGTCTGTTAGGTATCCCCAATTAAAACAAATGTAGGAAAAGACAGTCTGTAGGCATATAGATTTTATAAATAAGATAAAAAGATTGACAACATATCAGGTGTGATGGAGAAAAAGAAATAACTCCGCAGATAGTTCTTTAGCTTGTGAAAAATGTACAAATAAATGCCAAGAGGAAGAAATTGGATAGCACAATAAAGAAGATGAAAGGTTCTGGGGGGAAAATCAAGTAATTGGAGCATGAAAATACAATACTGGTAATTAATACAAGTGGGCACAGGTGAAAAAAAACTTACAGGAGAAAAGAATACATAAGTCACTCAAGCTGTGCAGAGTCAGAGTGCAAATGAAAATTCAGTAGCTAACACAAGGAAAGGAAAAATCAAACTGCGGCTGGAGGAACTTGAGATGTGCATTGACAGCACAACTGCGAGTAGGCAGATCTAAAAGATGGATATATCTTCCTTTCTCTGTGAGGTCATGCAAGGACACTGCCAAAGAAAATGGAAAAAAACAAGATCTTTAAGAAAAAATAGAAAGGAACACAAAACCACTGAGCACACAGCATATTGGTTATAAATTTCTGGAAACCATAGAGCCCATTAAAAATCATAGACAGAAGAAATCTGAATCGTATTGAAGATCTATTAAAGATAAAGTTGGACTGTTCTGAAAACAACCAGATGACATCTTAATGAAAAGCTCGGAATTTACTTTCCCCACCCCCCTCTTTTTTTCCCCCCTTGGAGGCAGAACACTCCTCATCAAAACAAATGAAGTAATTTTGCCGTTCCAGCTTTTGGAAAATTGTTTGGGTGAGAAGGTAGAACAGCATTATTCACAGGAGATACTATTTGCAATAATGAAGGAAAATCAGTTTTTCTCATGAATCTAACTCAACCAAGGATAATGGCAAAGTTCACCTGTGATTTTGGCAGGCATTTCAGATTAGTGACTGCTTGGAATTGTTCTGTATTTTCCCCTTTTGAAAAGGTCTCCTCTTCAGCATTTAACCAAACAAGGAGAGGAATAAAATTTATTTATGGAACTCCAAATGGCTCCTATTTATAATATTTTTTTTAAATCACTACTACATATTAAATATCTGCTACCTGCCTTAGCCTCTATCCCTTTCTATCTCTTAAGAAACACCTTATTTACAATAAGGTAAGCTTAAGAATCAGTTGATTTTAAAGAAAATGCCTGCTATATATCGACACATTAATGTAGGCTTTCCATATTTAAATACTCCTACATCTAATGAATCAATGTGGCTACAGGAAAATGTCTTAAAGCATTTATTCATTCTGTGCAGTGAGGCACATGAGGAAACGGAATTTTAATGACAAACTTCTTTAAATAGTAAATAGAGGGAATCCAATCTGTCATTAAGTAGACCTTCATGTAGAAATGCACAGGAAAGCTGCTGCATTATTCCCCTCTGATACACAGATTTGTTGACACACAGTTGACTTAATATGACACTTGGCAGCAAAGCAGCAAACCATTTAAAGAATCATTTAAGTCCCTTCAAGGAATTTATGTAGAAGAAAATAAATAGAATAAAGAATGTGCATAATCTGAATTGTGTCACGTAGTTAGTAATACTGTGTGTATTTCATTTCAGTCTCTTGTTCTTGACACTGTGAAAGTGTTAATCAGATAGACATTGAAAATAAAATATACCTTGACAGAGTATTTAAAGTGCAATATTACAGCCATTTTTAAGATTTTTTTTCAGGAGAAACGTAAAATAGTCATCTGCTTGCCACCTGTGCAGTGCACCTACTCTGGCATTCTGGTGTGTGTAACAGTTTAACTTCTAATTACATGGGGCATGCTCAGTTTGGATGAGAGCACAGCATAACGAAGTGAGGTGGCATCACAGGCAATTTAAGTTCTATGAGTTAATTAAAGCCTTGAGCTCCATGTGCATGTCAGGGAAGGAACACGACAGCAAAATCTGTAGGAGCTGTGCTGAATCTCTGCTGCAAGCTGGGAGACAACAGAAGAGTTTGCAGATAGGAAAATACAGCAGACACATCATGTCCTTGTATACATTTACAGGAGCATTTGGAAAGTGAATTGGGGTGCATTAGACCTAAAAGGGATGCTGTGAGATTTGGTCTATGTCATGATATTGCCATGGTATAAACCAGCTGCGAGGGAATCTTTTTGAAAGAAGTATTTACAACTAGAAAAGCTGATAGGTATGGATGCAGCACGTGGCAACCACAGTATACATCAGATTTTGCAGCAGAGTAGAAAACTGGTTCTAGCTCAGCTTTATCATTTTCAAATATGTAATTTTCATTTCTGGCCAGCAAATTTTCTTTTTGTAAACCCCAGAATTGCCTTTTTATAGTTTAAGATACATCCTTCCTCTGTATTAATATTGACATGTTAAACTAGTGACACAGCTCTGACTAATCACCATTTGTTGAAGAATTTTTTCATGACACAACTCTCCATTAAATTTCCTGGGTAATTGGAAAGTGCAATAAAAAGCTTTACAAAAGTGTTGCCCTACTACTATTTCAGCATCTTTCCATTTTTAAATCCTCCAAAGCCAGGGAACACTTCTGGAGTTTTAGAGCAGTCTCTATAATGTTCTATTTATATTCTTACATGACCTTTATCACTGTGGCATCTGACATCTACCAGGCCCCTATTACCTGATACAGCTACCTTACTTCAGTTACAATGCTCTTACATAATTTTTCTGCTTGGAAGAAATGGAAGAATGTTATTTTTGGGTTATTTAAAACTGCCTGGGTTTTGTGTTTATTTTTAGCCAGAGAAGTGTCTCTTGCACAGGGAAAATGATGCTTTGAAGGAATTCTTTATTCCATCAAGAGGTTATTGTATAACTGCAGACCATTACAGAACCTAGGGCCTAAATAAATAAATACTTCACAGACTGGGTCTGCATTTTGCTGTGTTCTGAAACCAATTCACTATCAAAGGTTGACCCATTGGTAGCTATTGAGAAACATTAGCTGCACACTGACAGAAGTCATGGAACTCTTGGGGTAAATAAATTACTAGTCATGTTCTAGACAGATCAGAAGTATGAACTGGAAGTAGCAGTCACAATGACATCACCTCTACAAGAAAATTAAGGGGAACATTTTAATAAATACACAGAAGAGAGTGAAACATGATGTTTGCATTATATATTAGAAACAACAACATGAGAAAATCTTCATAAGCTACACTAACAGATTTCCAGTGATAGTTTCTTTTCAAAAACTAATAAATTTCTAAGTACTACTTCGGATTTGCATGCACCACACATTGGTTTTGCTCAGAAATTGTATGGTTTTCTATCTCAGAAATTTGACTATGAATACTTTACTTCTATTTATGAAGATTTTATACACAACATCCCAAGGCTTAGCACCGTGTGACATTTACCAGATAGATCTCCCTCTGGTCAATGTTTCTGTGGAATCTAGAATGCAATAGTTCTGTCTCAATGTCTCTCTGACTGACAAAAACTGCAAAAAATTCTGGGAACAGAAGCTCCTTTTATTATATATTTCTAAATGAGTGTAAATGTAGCAGACTTATTGAAAATAATCATCAATATAGAAAGTTTCCATAAATAAGTTTTTGTTGTTCATTCATTTTGCCTTCAGCCAACCAGTCTGACAAACCAATTCACTGTCAGTGACAGAGACAGTTATCAGAAGCTAGGTAACAGAATTTGTAAGTATAAATGAGCTAATCTGGAATGGGTAAAGAAAGATAGCAATAGGTTCTAAGAACTCAATGCTTCCTTGCCAAGTTGAAAAATCACTGCAAAAACTCTCTACCACTGCTTAATCTAGTATTAGTGTCTAAATATTGAAAAGCAAGGGTTGCAGGACATTTCAAGCACTGTGCCTATCCCATATAGGCATTGTGTCAGTGCCATGTATAATCATTGTCATAAAACATAAAACAAGTCACAGATATTATTCAACACCCCTTCCCAAAAGCCAAGGTTGCCTTCTCTTCTGCACCAGCTGTTGAAGTCAGGTCAACATAAAGGAACACATCTATGAAGAGTGATGGCATCAGGGGGCTCACCCCCTTGTCAGAATCAATCTGCTCAGAACAGGAGTTACTGTCCCAGAATGCTTTTGCCCATTTGCTCAGGAAGGAGTTTTAAAAACTGAAATGATGTCCCCCCAAGTATTGTTAAGGTCACAAGTGGCATGTCCTATTTTGCCCTTGTTCTACCCACTATCCAAAGCAAAAGCCATGGCATTTCCTCACTGGAACATGTCACTGTTTGCTGCCAAGAGCTCTGTCTCATGCACACCCACAGCTACATTTCATCACACCTTGAGCATAAAGTTTTCATCGTATGGAAGGAGTCAAGTACCATGTAGATTCTTAGTTTTCTTTCTCACAGGACCACCACAAACCAAAGGCTTTTATGTAAAACCCTACAACACACTTATAAGCAAAAATATTGTCCTCTACTTGTAAACAGTCACAGCTCTTGCTTGTCACTGCTCTGAGCTTGCCATTTCCAGAGTCTCAGATCTCCTTGATACTGCTGACCTTGAGAAAGCATCTCCACTGAAACTGTATCTATGCTTTTACAATCCAGAGAAAAGCTGCCAATAACATGACGTTCCACAATCCATAAGGCCAAGAAATGGATAAAAGCACTGTTGCACTTTTCCTTCCCATCCTCTCCAAGCAGAGCAGTAAAGGCAGCTACAGGGTGGAGAAAGGAAGCTGAAAGAACAAAAGGCAATACCAGGCATTCACAGCCACAGCCTGCATTGATGGTCCCAGGAAAGCTTTCAGACAGATTTATTCCAGGACCCTGCTGAAAATGGCCTCAAGGGTACCTGCCAGAGCCTCCTATCTGCTTTTCTACCCAGAGTCTGTCAGACACAGAGAACAGTTAGCCTATTTCTTTTCCTATAATTCAGTTGCAATTTGTAGCTGTAGTCCTAAGCTATAGGTACATGTACATAGAGCATATACTGTTTTGCAGCAAGTATTATAATCTCTCCTCCCTCCATCCCTCCTTTTCCCTGATGAATTTTGGCTCTGTAGAAAACAAATTATCTTTGAAATCCTCTGGAGACTGGAGGGAACGCCTGCGCTTGGTACAAAAGGTGCTTTCCCACCATAGCAAAGACGCAAATAAATAACTGCAGTTTGGTTCCCCTCCCCCAGACACCAGCTTAGAAAAAAAGATCTGCTTTTCTTCAGCATAAAAAGCAAGACCATAAATAACCTATTGAAAGGGATGTCTCTTTGTTTAAAGTTGAAAAATGGTTTATAGATATATATCATATCTATAGTTTCATTATCTTTCTCCTATCTTCTTTTTTATTCCTCTTAAAGGAACTCTGAGCTCACTGCAGAAACTATTCTTATTAAAAAGAATGAAAAAAATCATAAAATGAAAAGTGTAGTTTTATGAGGAATCCTGTCTGTCCTAATCCAGAATGAGGTGATGAAAGAATTTGGGCCACTTCTGTTCTTTTTAGATTCCATTAAAAAAAAATAAAATCCAAGCACCTGAGTCTGAAGGCTTAATAAGGTACAAAGCCAGAGTTTACCCAGCTTTTCTAGAGATTTTCTGCTGATAATTTCTCTTAGTTACATAGTAGCAATGTAAACTTCATACTGTTTTTGTATGAGAAACTGCCAAGAGGAAAAGCCTTTTCAGCACAAAAGTACTGCAACCAAATTTGTTCAGCCCAAAACAGGTAGATTCATCTTACTTTTTATGCTGCAAGAAAATAATTTTGCCACATGGCCTACAAACTCATAGGGAGAAGTCCCACCACAAAAAATTTTAATTCCTCCTTTGTAAGTAAAAGCCCCAAAGACTTGTGGGGTTTAATATTTTTCATATATTTCATTTTCTTTTACTTTATCACTTCTAACATATGGGATGAGGCAAAGGAACAAGACCTCACTACTCTTCTAAGAAAAGGATTCTATTGTGAGAGGAAAAAAATGGTCTAATGAAAGAACCTTTGGTTTTTGCTCACATTTTAATGATTCACAGGGTTCCACACTTTGCATGCTGTCAGCTGTAAATTCTTCTTACCCTCTTTGCTAGCAATCTCCTGGAGTTCAGGGAATGACTAAGAGTTTTTAACTTGGTGGGATGGAGAGGACTGATTGGAATAGAGCTCTTGGTTTCTGCAGAACCAGACACAAAGCCCTTCTTTCTTCTCAAACCTCAGTTCTGCATAGCTTTAATCAATGTGTTTCTTAATTAATTTTCAAACACTGTTAGCATTTGGTATTCAGCGCTCAGATTGCAGGTCTGCAAGCACAAAAACTCCTTTCTTGTGTCTGTCCCCAGGGCTGAGATCGCCTGTCCCCAGGGGAATGAATACAAGCAGTCCTACTGGAACAATTTTTATGCCAGTTTTACCCCATGAGCTGTCAGAAACATAGTTTGACAGGTCTTGCAAGGAATTATGAGCAAAAGTGTGCTGAAGATGATTCACAATATTCTTCTCTAGCCCTCCTGTGCGTGAGGGAGAATGTGTTGCCATTTTCACAGCAAATTCTGCAAAATGCGCTTGCCCCAGCATCTCCCACTGGGGCTCTGGTGCGATTCTTCTCCCACTCTGTTTTCCACCAAGATGGCAATTCCAGGCAGAGCTTTTCTGTGTTCCATGTGCTATGCAGCATTCACTTCTCAGACCACCTCTTAGTTTTGTGTATGACACCACTTTGCTTTCATCACCAGCCCTATTTTGTTTCTTTATATCTGTAACAGAATTCAACATATTTCTGGTTCTGTTCCTCTTCCTTCCTGAGTAATAAAGATTGCCTTTTGCGTTTGAGTATCCCTAGGTCATTCAATATTTTTACAGCAAGTGGAAGTTCCAATTTTCTGAGGAAATAAAATATAAAATTCCTTTTCATCTGCATAATCCTTCGCAGCTCCAAAAATATGCTTTGGTTCAAAATGTTAAAAGTAATTTATAGTGGTAGAAATTAATAACAGAATATTTTCAGGTAGTCTGATTTCAGTGTTCAACTTTGTATGTACACCCTTCTCCCATTTTAATGACAATTTTGCAGTTTGTTAAATATTTATGTGCATCTCAAGTTTGTTACACACATTAGTATTTATAGTGTAGGAATTTCTTCTCAGTCTCAGAACAATAGAAAAAATATCCTATAAAATGTTATAATATTATTATAGAGTTGTACCATCAAGTTATTAAGCAGTTTAAATCCTGCCTCTATTAAAATTTCACTATCTTGTGATCAGTGGACCCCTAATGTATCATTACACTATTTTATCTGTTTGTTACCTGAATTTTTTAATACAGGTTGACTGCTCCTATTTTTTCAAATATAAAACAAACCAAAACCTCTATTCGATATCTTTCTTAAATATAGATGTCACATAATAGAAAACCTGTAGATCACCACTGATGACAAATCCTTAGTTGAAACACTCTGTCCCAGTTCAGGGGCATAAAAAGACTAAGTGTCCCAGTTTGCCTGGCTTTGCAGTGCAATCTGTTACTCTCTTTTCTGAGTACAGAAGTGCTTCATGACCTTTCATACTTCCTGAATTTTCTGAAAAGCTTGAGGAAATTGCCTCTGCAATGCATGACAAGTTTAGTTATTTTGTCTCCAGTAATCACTGTTATATCTATCTGAAATTTGCTTGGTTGCATTTAATCAGCAAGGTAGATTGATTAAAAAAAAATCTATTCAATTTAATTTGGAAATTAGTCAGACTGAATCCACAAAAATGGCCTGTAGGTAATTCACCTAAATCATACCTGAAAAACCACAATCATGTATCATCTATTTAACCTGGCACTTCAGCTCTAAGCAGGAGTCATCTAAATCTAAGTGTTCAGCATCTGCTGCAGGACTCAGAAGAACATGGAGTTCTGGTTGTGTTTGCTGTTTAATCTCCTCCCTCATTTGTTGTTTCTGAAATTACAAGGTCAAGCTCATAAAATCTATCTGATGTATTGTACTGTCAAACCTCCTTGTTAGAACTATGAAGTTGGCTTTGCCACCATAAGTGAGAAAAAGTGTGTTTGCAAACCTCTGCCTAAAGAACTCAGATGAATCTATTTTCTGTTGAACTAAGCACAAGTCTAGTAATCCACAAACTACAATCTCCTCATGTTTCTTACAATGTTTGTTTTGAGACAGGATTGGTTCCTCAAACATGTGTGTTTAATTGGGACATATTAAATTCCTTTGTAGGGGATGCATAGTCATATCTCTGCTAAAGATAATTCATTACACATCTTTATAGACATAGTGGTTTGGGATTTTTAGGGCACAGCATGGAATTTTCAGGATCAGGTTTTTAGGGACAGGGATAATGAGATTAAAATATTTTTATCCTTTTCTACAAAACATGGAGAACATAGAGATTTCTAAATATTGCCTTGATGTTGTTCAGATGAAAGCCTAAAATCTTATTTCTGCAGAATGGATAGGAAAAACTTTTCAGTACTAGTGAAGTTTTAGTATAAGGTATTGCGGTTTGGTTTTATTTCATTGGCTTTGGGGTTTTATTAGGAATGGAAGCAAAAAAATTGTTCTTTCTCTGAAATCTGTGGATGAATATGCAAAAAAAAATGTGGATATTTAAGATGGTAGGATAATTTTCTGATCGTTGCAGTCTGTAGCCACAAGAAAGTCTTGCAATCTTTCTGAGGTCTTCAGGATTCTAGGAAGGGACAATGTTGTGCTCATAGGACAGTGTAGCTCTGGGGCTCTGCAAAAGGTATTTAATATCACTGGAAAGGGAGACTTTTTTGTAAAATATTATTAAAATAATAAATCTCTTAGAATATGTGTTTCTTTACCTTAGGGAGGGTCAGTATATAAGCTGAAATCCCATTTTTGGAGTGACTTTAAGGGGCATTTACTCTGTTCTCCACTCAGTTTGCTGACAGTAGAAGAGTTCTCCAATACACAGACCAAAACCTTCACATTTACTGAATTTATTGATTTGCTTTTTCTGATGGAATAATTGCATCATAAGATTTATTCTCTCTTTTGTTACTGTTTGATAAAGTCCAGTATATCACTCATCTTCACATCAGAAAAAGAAGTCAAATATACTTGGCTATGAAAGCAGAAGATGAAAGTTTCTAGTTTATATTGTCATAACTGGGCCTCATTTCCAGTTTATATCTAGAGATATGGGCTTCTGAACAGCCTGTAGGTGCTGTAAATGCTCACATTTGGGAAAACACTAAATATCCATTGCAATATGCATGAAATAAGTGCTTTGCTCATGGTTTTTTCAACTGTATTCTGGATCACAAAACCAGCATTTTGTGCTTGAGGGTTGGCCATCCAAAATCCTGTGTGCATACCTTGACTAAAAATTTATATTTCATACCTTAATGATTTAAAATATATAATTTTTGGATGCTTTGTGAGCATAAATGTCCAAGATAAGAGCAAAGCTCTTTCCTACTGTACCATCTCAACCCAGTATCAACAGCTCTCTTAGCTTAATCACAAAAAGAGTCTTCCATACAACTTCCAGGACTTGAGAATACTTTCAGCATTCACTTGACTAGAAAATAAAGAAATTTGAATAAGTCCTTATATTTTAAACATTAAAAGTTTTGTTGGTTTTTTTTAAGCAGCTGAGAGTATGTTTATATATAAATATATATTATATATAAATTCCACAAACTATAGATTATTTTCTTAATTTGGAAAGACAGAGTTCTTTGTGAAAAAGGTAAAGAGCACCTAGCTACAGGGCTGACTATACCCTGGAAAAACTATTGTCAAATGCGTACTAAATAAGGCCCTGCTCTCAAAGAATCTAAACCAAACAGCTGAAGAGGAAAAGAAATAAGAAACAAGAATATGGTTTGAACTAGAACAGATGCATAGTTCTTAGCTAGTCAAAAAACACCCATTTTCTAGTTAACCTCAGGGTACTCCAGGAATCACTTTTGTCTCAGGTGCTCAAAGGGATGTGATAAAGCAGAAAACAACACAGGGACAACCTCAACTTGTATCCTTCCTATAGCCCTTCAAAATCTATTTCTCAGAGTCACAAGAGATGTGAAGTTTGGGGCCACAAAGCAATACCACCTATTTGTTACACAATTTCTGGATGTGGCAGCCTGTGTGAGAAGTCTTTTTCCTGCTCTCCTTGATTAGAGTTAATTCATGCAGCCTGGATGTCTCTACAGAGTTATCAAACAGTCTATTTGTATGGACCTGCTAAAAGCTAACATGAAATTGTCAGGAACGAACCATGTCAAAACAACCTAATTTCTTTCTATGACAGAGTAAGAGGCCTCATGAATAGGAGAAGAGCAGAAGATGTCATGTATCATGGCTTTAATAAAGCTTTTGACACTCCCTGACATGACATTTACATAAGAGAACAAAAGCACTGGAGTGTGGGTGAGACAGCTCTAAGGTCAGCATGCAGCTGGCTTGGAAATGCTACTTGACAAGGCGATATCATTTGTTTATTGACAAAATGGAAGAAGGTAGCAAGAGGAATATGACATTCATCTGTCCTAGATCCAGTACTACATAGTATTTTACTTCATAAGCTTCATGATAATTAAAGTTTGGAATTTGGAAGGAGGGCTGTCACTTTGGAAGGCAGGCTTTCCTTTCAAAATCGTCTTACAAGGCTTAAAAAAGGAAAAGAAAAATATTATGTAATTCTAGGCAATTGAATGAAATACAGAAGAATTATTAATAACATGAATGTATACTAGGGTAAACTAATCAGGCATAGGAGTATCCAGGAAAAAAGAATCAAAAGTGAGAAGAGATCTGGAAAACATTGCAGTGTGAAAGTCAAATAAAGAGGAAAGGAGACAAAAGGCTGCCCAATGAGGTTGTGGAGTGTCCTTCTCCGATTATATTCAAAACCTACCTGGACACAATCTTGCTCTAGGTGAACCTGCTTTAGCAGGTGAACTGGATTAGATGATCTCCAGAGGTCTCTTCCAACCCCAGCTGTTCTGTGACTCTGAGATCCAAATATGTCAATTTTTTCTAGAAAGGAGGGAAATTTCTGATACCCTTTGGGATAGAATGGAAGTGCCCTTGGCTTTCAGTGAGTCACACGTTAGGGTGTAGCACACTAGGACAGAGGAAAGAAGCAGGACTGTCTGAGCTACTTCCAGTCCCTTTTCTTTTGATTTCTATGAGATGCAGACATGCTCTTTAATATTCCTTTAAGAAATTTACCATTCTGTGAGCAATTTAATGGCTGCCATTGCAACCTGCTCTAGAATATCCCATTTTCACACTTTAACTTCCTGCACATAGTAAGGACCATGACATCACCTGCCTTGCTGGAAGAGGAGCAATGAGATGTGGAAAATGTGTCTATCGAGATTGATACAGATTTTTGTGGAGACAGCCCATTATAGCTTAAACACCCCAGACTGTGATGCTACTGGACAGTATGAAAGAAGCAACACTGACAATATGATTTGTATTGTATATTTACCTATGTATAAAACTGAACCTTATACATTTCCTCTCATTGAAATCAGGATTAGTCCTCAAAAATCCCACATACATCTCTCAGAAGTGTAAGACAAATAAGTGGCTCTAGTCAATGCCAAATAGGCTTGTTTCTTCTGTTAGTCACTATTTCACCTTAACAAATGCAACTCAAGGTTTAAAATCCATCCTAGTGTAGAGACAGCATTTTTCTAAAGGCCTATTATATTTTAACAAAAAACTTCTCATTTAAACGTAACTATCAAAAAATTTAGTAAATATCCCACTTAATGACAAAATAATAGCAGATTAGTTTACAAATGCAAAAAGCTGAATTTTTTGTTTTGGAATGTCTTTGTAAGATCTTTCAACATCAATCAGTTCACTTCAAAAACATTTTAAGAATAAAACAAAGCATTACTTATCAGCTCTGTGGTCCAGCTGGACCTTCTGAACTATGTTACCTTGACTACTTTCTGCTTCAAAATAACTTTTCTGCTTTCAAATTCAAGAAGTAATGAGTGTGATAAGAACCGCTCTAAGAATATGAATCTTTCTGCAAAATAAGAAAATGCAAAGTCCTGACTCAATAACATTCCAATTCTAAACATAGTCATGTAGTTCGCATTGCCCTAATACAAGAGTTCTCACAGTCATTAAAATATTTATCCCCATAGGTCACAGCATCCTATAGAGGAATGTAACTACTCTCATTTCCCAGGTGAACAAGGAGAGATCTAAGTGCATGCATTTGTCATTGAAGCACCAAACTCTTAATTACGCAGCCATCTTGTGGAATCCCCAACCCTGGTTTAGGCAGGCAGTTTCCCTGCACAAGGGATGGGCAGACTTACTTGTACTGTCACTGTAGCATGACAAGCCAGAATACAAGAGAGACAAGGTTTGACATAAATTTATATCAAATCCATTTGTGTTTTTGTTAAAAAAAACACATACACCTCACGGTGAGAAACCGTGGACACCTTAGTGTGTAACTCAGAAAGCATATGGTTTCTTAAAAGGAGGAAAAGGGGGTTGCCTAATGTCATCCACCCAAAACTTAGTTTCCTGGCTAACCTGATCTTTTTTTAGTTGGGAGGTGAAACTGGAACTGTCAGAGATTAATTTGTCCCCTCTGCAGATCAGTCACAGAACACTCTCCCTCCTCTGTTCTCTTCAGTTTTCACAACAAGCACATTATATCCACACCAACTGGGTCTGTGAAAACACTTTAAATCTTTCTTCTTTGTGTCCCACATGGTCTTCCTACCTTCAGACCATGAAATCTAAGTGGTGACAAAGAGTAACTTCCTCAGTTTGCTATTGAAGCTGTTCAGGTTCCTGTAAATACTAAACTCATGACTATGGAGACTAAAACCAAGGTCTATTTACATCCTCAGCTGAGGGCTGTAACCACCAGACTGCAGAAGTGGTCTTCTGCTCACCATCTGGCTCAAAGGTTATTTCAATCCTCAGCAGTGTATATCAGCTTTGAGAGCAGAGGATAGGTGTATGCCTTTGGAATCTACTGATACAATTTACAGGGACTCAGAAAATCCAGGTGGCTCTGCATTTAAGTAGCAGCAGAATTTTGAAGACCAGTGTTTTGGATTTAAGCAACAATCATCTGCACCAAAAACTGTTTTATGAACATAGGCTGAAATGTCTTGTTCAAGGTCACACTGTACTGAATTAGTCGAGGAAAAAGGAGTTGGCCCCAAGAAAGCATTTTCATCATTATGCTTTTATTGTTTCCGGAGTGCCACCTTCTCTTGTGATGCATAATCTCTTCCTTCCTGCACAAGTGCATACAATTTTGAAGCATCCATAAGACAAAACAAAACAAAATAAAACAAAAACCAACAACAAAAAGACACAAAAAAGCAACTATAGGCAGAAACCTTTCACTACAAATTCTGCTGCTGTTATGCCTTTTAATGAAAGGAATTATTACAGTCTCACCTAGCCAACCCAGGCTTTCATCTCCAACCAATTTCCTTTTCTCTGGAATTAAAAGCCTTTATATAATTTACAACTTATAAAGCATATTAGAAAGTTTTTTGCATAATCTGTAACAAGAATTGCAACAAAGAGCTGTAACAACTGTTGCAAGAATATTCAGTATGCAAAAGCTCACTTAAGACTGTGAAAAGCAAGCGTAAAACCAAGAAAGCTATTCCCAATCTAGTACAAAATCTCAAGATATTTCTAAATACCAGTTGAGTCTCAGTGGCCTCAAACTCTGTGTTGACCATTTGAAGAAGGAGTTCCTTTCTTAAGAATAAGCAATAGAAAGTTTGTCTGTTTTTCTCTGTCTTATTTACACAATTCTGTGTAAATTACTTTTTCATTTTGCTATTGAAAATATTTCTTTGGCCATATCTCTGCGATGTTGCAGAAGTTTACATGTGATTTCAAGCGAGTCATTTGGGGGTTTTCTAATCTTTTGTGTCCATTGGTCCATACATGTCAATAGGGAAGTAAAATCCAGTGCACATCACTCTAAGATATGATTTTTTGCAGAAAAGAAAGAGTGAACATGTCTACAGATACATAAGAAGAGACAAAGTTCTTTCTGTGCTCTATCAGGAAACAAGAAAGCTTGGTTGATGGAAGGAAGATATAAACACTAAACAGGCTGACTGCTCAAATGAGATTTGATTTTGTGCTGGTACCTGTACTCACAGGTTTTGACATAAGCTTAATGGCCCCACCCACATCTTAGATGAGGAGACTGACCCCAGCCAAACCAGAGAAATGCTATATAATCATTGCTTCATGTCCTTCAGTTTAAGGCAAATATATTTCAGAGAGTTATGGTCTGAAAAAATAAACACTCATTTAGCTTTAGCCTCCAGAGACAACATTTGGCTTAACTCCCACTGCAGTTTGTATTTTGGGCAGCTTCTTTTACAGTTTCATAAACCTCTGTTACATAAAGGAATTTAATTGTTTTTACATTTAGGCTGCTTGAATGGCAAATATTTAGCATACTACCATCAAAGAGAATTTTATTTAGTCCATACCAAAAAAACAACATGACTTCCAGCACAGTGTGTAGGCTATATTTTCAGATCAGGATTTAGATTAGCAAAGCACAGCATGCTTTTCAAGAAGCATGGCTGCCACGTGCAAAGATAATAAATTAGTTAACTTCCATCTTGTGCTCAACGTACTCCCATGGAAATGGAGAGTTCAGCTCTCTGCAGGTCTGTTCTCCAAAAGGGATAGAAAGACTTTGAAGCAGTCATGTAATTGCAAAGTGATCACCTTTAAGAAATTGATGTATCAAAAGATATAGGGATTAAGCTGTGCAGATATGAAGGTCCATGGTACGCAAACAGAATGGCATGTGGGTAAATGCCACTTCCATTTCAAGCACAATATGCTGAACTTCCATTTAAGAAGATTCAGTTCATTTTCTGTGTTACTGGAAAAAGACTATTCAATCTGCAGGGCAACATACGAGGATTGGAATGTCCATCTGACTGACTGCCCTTGCTCTGCGCTGACAGGAGGCTTCTGACTGAAACAAGTGCATTTGATTCACCAAATTGGGTGTCTTTAGTGAGGGTCTGAGCACAACAGAGTGTAAATGGACACTATCTCTGCTCATTCATGTATTTTCTATGTGAATAGGGGAATAAAAAGAAAGGGGCAGGTTTCATAACAGGCCACTTGCTTTTAGAAGGAAACATAAGTGAGTTCCTAAGGAACAAGCTCTGTACAAGGTATTAAACTTTCAACCTGAGAATTAAAAGCATACATAGTTTCCAAATAAAAGAGATAGCAGCAGCTCACATCTAATCAGGCATTTTGAGAATGTGGATTGGATGGTGGGGTCTGCAGGTGCCTTTGTGATGCCACCATGCAAAGTTATGCTGAGGTTAACAGAAGCAGAAAGGCTGAGGGATGAAGGAACACTCACTGCTGCTGAGATAGACACCAGGGACTCTAATGGCTTAGCTGCTCCAAGCCTTGTTGTGTGGAAACTGTGTCAGAGAAAAATAGCCCGAGATATCTCTTTTGGTCTTTGTGTTAGTTTTAAAAAGGTGTGCTTTCCTGGACCCAAACCTTGCCTTGTGTGATCCAAAAACAATAGCAGGTCTTGGAGGGAAATCTCCATCATAGCATACGCAGTAGGATGGTTGCCTCTATGGAGAAGTCCAAAGGACATTTTCTGTATGTTGCTGCTGAGGAAAAGAGGCAGAAAATCAGACAGAGCTAAGCTCCATGCAAGAGGAACATTTGTTTAATGTTACATTATACCCCTGTCCACTGGATCTCAACTGTTGCAAACTTGAGGAGGAGATAATTCTCATTTAACTTATCTTTTTGTGCGTTTTCACTCCCCTGGTAGTGCATGTGCTGCCTCTGAGTACTACATAGAACACAATAAATCCCCCAGTTTTAAAGTTTTGGCCGTACATTTGTGCAGAGTTCTCGTGTGGTATCTATGATCCACCTAATATACAGTGTTCTTCTTTGAAATGGAAAATATTGCTTATTTTTTAACTACTAAAGCCTTTTGATTCTTTTAAGAAAGTAATCTGTAAGCAGCAGTTACAAATTATTACCTTTTAAATACATATCTGTATTCACTATAGCAATATTAAATAGCAGCATTGTGATATTCTTCCAACAATGCATATTGCTGACTTCCTCAGCTGAAATACGATGTGCCTAACAGGCTCTATTTAAGTTTTGATAACTAAAAAAGAAAATAAACAGCAAATAGGCTGCTTCTCCGTGTTTCTTGTTTCCTCTGATATTTTGCTAGGAGGCAAACAAAACCGAGCCTTACATATCCAGACCTCTGCCCTATTGTGTCTCTTTAAATTAGATTTGCTGCAATGCAGTATTTTGTTTACTCTCTTAGAAATGAAGGACAGTGCTAAATTGCTACAGACCCAGAGACTGCAGCATACAATCCAAATGTTTGTGATAGCTCATGATTTTTAAGGTTCCCTGTACTTTGAAAAGAAGATTTAGAAAGGTTTTGTGAAAAAATAGCACAGTTGGAGAAGTAAAATAGTTTAAGCTTCACAAGGGATAATAGAGAAATTAGTCATTATAATTCCTTTGTAAAGGAAAGGGACAGTAAAAGTAGGTGGCAACAGCAATGCTAATATGGGGATTACATAAAGAATAAAAGTTATGTATCAGTTATTTAAGTTGCTACTTCGGGGATTTTATACTAATAATAGTTGCCAAGAAGGTTTTTGTGGTGCTTTTTCACTGCTCAGAATTACATTTTTTGATGTTTGGTATATGCATACTGTATGGAAAAGAAATTAATGCTTTAGTTACTGACTAGGCATGCACTATCACATGCACATGGTGTTTATAATGTACACATATGCATAGGTAAATATTAAGAAACAGAAGATTTGCATGTTATACCAGGTCCAACAAAGACATTCACATAAGAAGACAATTGCTGATAATGCTTTGTCACTATTTGTGTGCTTTGTTATTGCATCCAGCCATACAGTGGAGACATGATCAGCTGATATCCTGAAGTCTCCAGCAGACCTACTTTTCAATGAACAAATTACTCATTTTATTTATAGAAGACATGTTTCGCTAAACATTTGCAGGCAAATGTGCAGACATATGTCTCAAAGAGTTAACTACAAAAATAGTCTATAGATGGTCAATAGCCAAACACAGAGGAAAGGAATATGACAAGGGAGAGCCCAAAGTGAAGGGAAGCTTGAGTATGCGCAAGCCCCAAAGCAGAGCGGTAACAGAAGCTCTCTGCTTCCCCCTGTAGGAGAAAAAAACGGCTTGAACCGGTCTGATTTGCATCTATTATTTTTATTATTATTCATTCACCGGTGTACTCCATGAGACTCTGTTCTCTGTTGTGCTCTATTTCACAAATTAGGAGACACAATGTTTGTAAATATATTTGCAAGAACAAATGGTGGAGGACCTGTGAGAGGTAATAACTATAAAGAAAAGAGGTCACCCTTAATTACAGTTGTCTCCAGTTGGATAGGGAGCCTAAACCCAAGTTTCATAGAGGCTTGGTGTCTGTTTCTTTAATTTATTACACAAGTGTCTGATGTTAGGGTTCTGCTTCTGGTTTTTAATGGGATACTATGAATTCAGCAAAGTTTTTAGTGAAATTTCTCTCTTATTCCTTTTTTCTTTTTTGCTGATATCCTTTATTCCTGTGGTTACACACAAACTGCTTTTCCTGTATTATTTGTAAGCTCTTTGGGTTTTTTCCACCTTCGTCTTTCTTTGTTCATCTGCAGTGGAGATATAAATGAAGACTACTGAGAACATTTTTAGTAGCAGATTTATGTAAAAAAAAAATCACAAAAAAAAATTACAGACACTAGTCAAGGATAGCACTTCATCTCATTTACTCAATCCATATGAAAAAGTAAACAAAAATATGACTGAAATGAGGAATGGTTTCTGTCAAAACCCCACCTATTGCACCAAGATGTAAGTTTGAGAATGGTTATACACTCACAAGATGCTCTGATTCCTTTAGCCTGTCTCTGTCACCCACAGTGCAAATCAAAGCACCCAGGATGAGGGAAATTTTCTAATCTGACCAAAAAATTGGGAGGTGCTACCAGAGAATGATTCAGAGCCCCGGAATATGCAAAAACTAATATATTCCTTGAAATGTAAAAAATTAGTACTTTTATATGAAAGTACAGGTTTATTATGATACTTTCAAAAATTTAAGGTCACACTCTAGTTTTGATGGGATTCATCAAAGACTTTTATACCAGAGTTGGTTGTCCTTAGCTCCCCTAAATGGACAGGAAACACTCTGCAAACAAATATTTCATCATATCTTGAAGGAGACGTCAGAAATGGAGAATTGCAATGAAATATGCCATAAATAGGTGTACTTGATCTTAATGACTATATAGACAGCCTAGATATCAACAAAGGTGTAGGTAGTTACATTACAGGAGTCTAAAGTTGGACGAGATCAATACAATATTTCAGGTCATAAAAAGCATATCCTTGAAGTGCTTCTCATTTTTAATGATCTCTTACTTATTTAATCATCATCACTTGTCAAGGGTAGGGTTCCAGGCACGGCTGCAGGACTTCCCATGTTTTTTTTATCTACCACCTGTTCTCACTTGTCTCTTGAGGAGCAGATGCAATAGTGTACTGATGTTTCCTTACATGCTATCCAGTGTATGAAGCCATGGAATTATGTCTGGAACATGATAAAAAGGTAATACAGTGACTTTATATTATATTTAGTGAAATACATTTGTTTTACTAAAAATATCACACCTGCTTCTGCTCTGTCATCATGTTCACCTGATCATTTGACTAGCCTACCCAAGGCAAGGTGGCATGCCAAATCCTCGCTAAATTGTATTGCTTATGGTTATAAAATCCCTTAATCCTGTGAGTTCAAGTCACTATTTATGGCATTTTTCAATGTAAGACTTAAGAATCATTGTTACTCTTTAAAAAAGTTGAAAACTTTTAAATATTAATTAAATGTGTTTCTTTGTGGAGTTATTCTTCATGTCTTCTAATTTTCTTTTAATTTTATGGACTCTATCCATGAATAAGCTGCCAAGAGCTATTTGTACATTTAACAAGCAATAGGCTAATTTTTTTCTTTAAATGTAATTCCTTCCAATTTCTTTTCTCTGTTTCTTTCTTCTTTACCTTTTATTGTCAACATAATTGCAGATTTTTTGTGCTGTTTATGATGGCAATGCATTTTTTTGTCACCGCAGATATTTTGAAATATAAAAAATATTTTAAACTAATAAAATATTTTAAAAACAGAGCAATAATTCAGATTTAGTATCTTTATATCGATAAAGTTTTCCCCTTTAGGAAATGTTTTTCTCAATCAATATATGAATAAAAGCATTCATGGAAAGATTGACATATATTCAAAACTAATAAAAAATTTACAAAGTGAATTTAAGATGTAGATACAAAATGAAACTATGCTAAGAATTGCTCTTAAATATTAGCTGGAAAAGAAGGATTTATTAAAACAAAACTGGTCATAAGAAAGTGCTGTTTTCTATGAACAGTTAGAACATTCTAAAAATACTGAAAACCAAATGTTTTAAAAGCTTCAAACTCTCCAAACAGCATAATCTATACTGTGAAAATAAAAAAAAAAGTATAAGTATTTTCTCTTAAACTACCTTTCACCTTAAAATACTGCAAAGTAGTAAAAAACTGAAAAGAAACCAAAACAACTGAAAATCAAAATGGGATTGTTCAAAACAATCAAAATGAAGTGTTTTGACTGAGCAACTCAACTTCCTGCTTTCTCTCCTGAACATTTCTGAGAATTTTATCTTTCTTCTCACTTCAACATAGGAACTTTTTTCTATAACCTTGAAAATTCCTACTATTCTTACAAAACAATGCAACAAAACAAAAATAAAAAGACAAAATAATCACAGAAATTGATAGATAGTGAAAACAATAAACTAATTTAAGAAAATATCTGTATATTTTCCGTTAAATAAGTGTAACAGACATACAAAAGCCATTTATTTGCACGTTACCACCCAGCCATTCTGTGGTTAGGAAAAAGGAAGCAAGAGCTGTATAACTCCATCAATTGTAACTTCTTCAGTTACACTGAGCAAATTTCTACTTGTCTAGAAGTCAGGTGTCCATACTAAATTCTGTGTTTGAGGACAGGACTTCCCATGAAGCAAGGCCTGTTTCAGCTTCGATTAGACTGAATTGTCTTCTTAGGAAATCTACCTGGTTTTTCTTTGGCTGTACAGAAAATCTTGTCAATCACGTTTATATAACTAGATACCTACCTTTTATAAAGAGGATAAATGTCTCCTTCATCTAAGTGGACCTTCAGCTGTCCTTACCTTGAAGGGCTTTTGGATTTTACCCTCTAGCACTGACAGTGGTACAGAACTGTTGGTGAACTGTATCCTGCCAATGACTAAGGGAATTCTGTTTTCTAAGGTGGATATTGATGCTTTGCTGCATTATGGAAGTTCTATGCAAAATCAGTGTTTTGGTTTGGGATCAGGCAGGGTCAAGATTCATCTAGGCATGGCAGGGAAAGAACCAGGCATCTGATGTTATAATGAAAGTAACATCACAACAGACTGATAAATCCAATGATCCTCAAAGGAGATTTAGGTTAATGGAGGTTACAGGAGTGGGCAGGCAGTTCAACAAAACTTATCATTTACAATTTGTCTTCAGCAATGATTTCTTCTCCTGTTATTGCAGAAAACAGGTGATCTCAGCTGTGGCGACTACTTAGTTCAAACCACTAAGGTATCTGTGAAAATTCCCAGAGCCTTTCAGCATAAACTTCTGCCTAAAAGCCAAGGCAACTCTTTCCCTCCATCAAAGCCATGACTCTGACTACTACACCATATTCATAATTATTTCATAATGAGCAATGGAATACCATTTAATGCTATTTGAAGAGAGAAGTCTCTCTACTTCCAGTCTATTCATATAAACCAGAAGATACCAAGTGTTTTTTCAACATTTGTTCTATCTATCATTCTTTTACCCATTTTGATATTATATGTAATCATTCACCTGATGAGAAGGGGTGTTGATATTGTGTTATATAGCAGAGTGTCCGTTCATGTTGTAGACATCAGGTCTCTAAGCCAAGGAATGTATGTTTTAGAGTCACAGAGTCATAGAATCATTAAGGTTGGAAAAGACCTTCGGGATCATCAAGTCCAATCTTTGCATACCATTATGCACACTAAACCATATCACAAAGTGCCACAGCTACTCTTTTCTTGAACATTTCCAGGAATGATGATTCTACCACTTCTCATAGGACTTTTCCAAGACTGGATTCCAGAGTGGAAGTTCTTGGCTCTTGAGAAGCAATGCAGTTCCTGTTCCTTCTCAGGAGTCTTGCGGCACTCTCATCTGCTTCATGTGTTGGACTGTTGTAATTGCAATGTGGGACTCCTGAGGGACATAGAGATGACATGTGGGACATGTACCTATGAATAGGATGATTGTCTTGGAATCTGCAACAAAAGAAAATATTTTCTCATTGACTAATACAGGACCACAGTTGTGGTGCAGTACACAGACCCTTCGGCAGCACTCCTTCACCACCTCTCATGTTTTCATTGTATTTATTTTTAATAGCAGAAGCACTAAAAAACAATTAGGAGTGTGTTGAGAGAGCTGTGGCATGCAAGGAGCTGCTCCAAGCTTCCTTTTGTTTACAGGTACAATTGACGGAATTCCCTACCCTGTTTTGATGTGCTGGCCACAGATACTGCACAGGGAAAAGTATGACAGAGGCTTCAAACAAGTACTTAATTGAACATGAAATAGTTAGTGAGCAATAGAGAGTTAAAGTCCTCTGGTAGAGTTGAGTGCTAATGTGTCTTCCCTTCCCTTCCTTCTGCTGTGTTCTGAAAACTTCAACTTTGCTGCATCCATAAACCAGCTACCCAATTAATTTCCCTCTCATGGGCCTCTGCTATGAAGGAGACCTCATCTGAGATCCCTGGGTTCTATTTAGCTATCATCTCTATCTTCAGTAAAGAGCCACATGAGAACTCTCTTTCAAGACAAAACATGTCTATAACATATTTCTGTGAAATCCTCAGTGAAAGGACTAAACAGTCCTTTCTGCCTAGGTAAGTCTTTCTTTACTTCAGATTCACCACTATTTCCATGCCTGTGAAACATGTTTCTTGAAGGATTTCTAGGCAGAAAGAAAATTCGTAGAACTTGTCCATAGAACATAGAACTGTTTGTCCATAGAGAGTTGCTGGGACTCCCTTGCTTTTCATAGCTTCAGGGCAGGAGATTTACAACCACACTGGCTGGAGTGTCTGCACTGTAATTCCTACATTGTACCAGAATATTTTTATTTTTTACTCTTTGAAGAGTACTTACAGAAAATCACTGGAAAGTGCTTAAGGAGCAGATTAGCATTTATCTGGCATGCTTCTACTGAAAATGACATTTATAATACCAGCTTTAACCCCTTGGTACTTTTAAACAGAAGTGACATTTAGCTACAAATCCTCTCTGCAACAGCCTGCATAAACAACATAACAGGGCTTGGAGAACTTCCACCTGGATTTTATCCCTGTCTCATTCTAACAGGGACACAAGTACTATGTAGGATCTGAGGATGGAAAGATTGGGATGTATCCAGAGACCTTGAAAATACACTGTCAGAAGCCAGGAAGAGTGAAATAGCCAGGAGGTTTTGGATACTTTCCTGCTTGTAAAAAAAAAAAAAGATTTCATTTCAAACTTCATAGAGAATGACAGTATTTCTTCATTTCATAGACTATGAGAAAAGCAGCCACTCTGGGAAGGTTTCCTCTATGCTGCTGGAAAACAGTAGAGCCAGTGGATTTCCATGGACTAAGGGAAGCCTGTGCCCTCAGAGGACTTAGGAAACCTAAGTGTGACAGCAAAAGCATTCATGAAACCATTCATTTATGCAAGTTTGATTTACTCAAAAAGGTCCATTTATGCATAAGTGCTGCAGCAAAAGACTTTTGGCAGAACAGATTCTATTTATTTACTGCATCTGTATCAAAAGGATGATGAAAAGTCTGTTCCCAGCTTGCCCAATTATCAGATACCCTTTTTAATTTTTTTGTCAATAGTGCATCTGGATTTACCTCTGAAATTCTATAGTCAAATAAGGAAATACACTACAGCAGTGGCAATACCAGAACAATTTAATCAACATGCTCTCCAATTCGCACAACACATACCAAGGGACAGAACCATCATGCACATGTCTCTTATACCCAGGATATTTCTCCACAAACATCTATTAAAATACATGCCTTGCATCCATCACTCAGTTCTTTGATACTAGTTATATTTGAAATCAGACAATCCACATCCATCCATGTCATGCTGGAGCTCTCTCAGGGCTTTTGCAGCAGGTTGTAGAATGTGGGGGTTGGCCTCTTCTCCCAAGCAACTAGTGACAAGACAAGAGGACATAGCCTCAGGCTGTGCCAAGGGAGGTTCAGGCTGGATGTCAGAAAGAATTTTTTCACTGAAAGGGTTGTCAAGCACTGGAAGAGGCTGACAGGGAACTGGTGGAGTCACTGTCCCTGAAAGTGTTCAAGAAATAGATGTGGCACATAGTTCTGTTGGTATGGTGGTGTTCTGCCAAAGGTTGGACTCAACGATCTTTTTCAACCTTAATGATTATATGACTCTATGATTCTATGTGTTGGAAAGAACTATTGTATCTCTTACACATTTCTCCATCAGTCTGACTTCTACTGTACTTGCGATACTTGCCATAGCTACTGGGGGGTTTTGCAGTCTCTTTCTGACTATCTCCCAGTAGGAAAGGTTCCTAATTCCTATACTATTATTTCCAACATTCAAAATTCAATCATAATTTTAGAGTAGTTGGTATTTTCTTTTCAGTTCAGAGTTCTTGGTCGTTAGAACAAAAAAAGAAACCCAAAACACCAAAAAAACACCCACCACAAGCAAGAGACATTTCACACATATCATTTTTTAGCTATCATGAGATAAATTATGGAAAAAATGCAAATATTCAGTTCCCACAGGTTCCAGATCCAAGAGGAGTAAATATTATGTCATGAGGACCTGGTAATTAATTTCTACCACTATAGTTGGGCAGTCCTGTGCTGAACCTGCCCATGAGCCAAGCTGCAACCTGTAAGATTTCCAATTTACCCTGACTGATGATGTACCCTCTTGGGAAAGAGTTGTTATTGAGAAAATCTGTACTCAAGGTGAGCTCAGTGAAGGTTATGCATGTTTATAGATACATATTGCACCACAGTGAATATTAAATTTAGCATTATGCCTTCATTCCAGGAATGGGGCTTTGGAATATATATGGCTTCATATGCACACACCAGTAAGCACAAAAATTTCATGTTTGGACAAAGAGTTATTCATTTTTGTCTCTTAAAATGGAAAGAAAATACCCATTGAACAGAAGATATAAGTGCTGTGGGAAGTTCTTTGTAAGCTTTTGATTTGTTTTCTTGAAGTGCTTTGTAGGAAGCAATCAATGGGATAAAAGAGAAGGACAACAAACTCACCTTGAATAAGGCCCTTGAAAGGACAATAAAAAGTTGAACAAAATGTAAATGGACTATGAATTAAAATCCATAGACTAGTGGATGGCTGCATATAAAAAGTAATATTACTGTATAGCAACATTATAGAATCATATAAAGAGTTCACAGTTTTGTTTTCCAGAACAGTTCTTTGATCACACAGTAATTAATATGGTAATTTAAAAGAAACACAGCATCTGCTCTGGAAACAAACTTTCAGATGATCAGTTTTACAGTGCAAGGGACTAGGGCTTCCTAATTCCATTTACATCTATACCTATACGAAGAGCTACAGTAAGTTCCAGAATCACATAAATCTGTATGCATACAAAAGTAGGAATTATGCCAAGAATTGAAGTTATATACAGCCCTTACAAAATGTTCATCCTTCTGAAGTCAGTTCTTTCAAATCAGAACTGAAATACAGCAAACTCAAGTATTGCTAATGTTGTTCTACCTGTTTTAAAGGTGAGCCAAGGATATCATACTGGAAAAAACCCTTAACATAAATGCACAGATGGAAGGAAGAAGTGTGACAAGATCACACTTAACAAATAGAGGACATCTCTGCTCATTGATATGACTCTGAATGAAAAACTGTAGGTGACAGAAGCCAGAAATCCTTAAATTCTGCCCTTTACCTAAAAACTGTAGGTGTTGCATGCTAGAAATCCTTTAATTCTGTTGTTAACCTAACCCTCCTCCTTTTAGCAAGGAGTTGATATTAAAGCTACATATATATTGCAATAACACGTGAATTAATGAAAAACCACCAGTTTTCTGAAGATATCTGATTTATACTATTCATACAATCTTGTCAGATTAGGAATAAGGACAGAGAGAAGCAGCATGGTTTAGGCCAAAATCATAGAATATATCAAGTTGGAAGGGCACCATAAAGACTATCTTGTCCAACTTTCTGCTCCTCCAGGATAACCTAAAACTAAACCGTATGACTAAGAGCTTTATCCAGACAGTCCTTGAATTCTCACAAGCTTGGTGCTATAACCACTTCCCTGAGAAGCCTGTTCCAATGCACAACCACTCCCTCAGTACAGAATTTTCTTCTAATGTCTAGTCTGGGCTTTTCCTGATGCAGCTGCATTCAATTTTCTTGTATCGTCCTGCTGGTCACCAGACAGAGATCAGCATCACCCCCTCCACTTTCCCCCTTGAGGAACCTATAGACTTCTGACTCATTCAACTTGCTGGGCACTAAAATCCCCAGATCTCTTTCCACAGGACTGCTCACCAGCCTCTAGTATCCAATTTGTATGTATGTAACTGAGATAACCCTGTACCAGGTTGAGAATCCATCACTTTTTCTTGTTAAAGTCCATATGGTTGATGATTGCACAGATCTCTATCCAGATCTCTCTGTAAGGCATCTCAACCCTTAAGGGAGTCTACAGCTCCTCATAGTTTAGTGTCGTTGACAAATTTACCTAATGCATATTCAATTCCTATTTCTCTTTTAAATTACTCAGTAGCAGGCTGGAAGTTTCTCTAGATATTCTTTCATGTCTATAAATGTCCTCATCTTGCTTATGGGCCCCATTATGTATTTAAAGGTCACAATAAAGTCTCCCTGAAGCTTTCACTTCTCCAGGCTGAACAACCCCAACTCCCTCAATTTTTCCTCATGCCTTTTAGTATAATTACAGAAGCAATGGATAGGACAGAAATGAAATCATATTGTGAGTTCTTATCAGGAGGCCATGTTAATGAAAGGAACCACTGCAGATCCTCATTTTGAGTAAAACAAGACACAATTTATAATCTTTCTGCCCTTAGATGCCACCTTTTGCAGACTCTAACCGCTATTTGAATATTTTTCACCTTTTATTAGGTCTCAAACTAACTATGGTTAATGGGTACTGGGGAGGGAAGAAGAGAGTTGTGCAAGAAATTAAAGTGATAAAGACATGTCAGAGAAGCTCTATAAATCTTACTTGAAAAGCTTACAGTACTTAGTGGAACAGAAGTGACAAGCAGATGCAGATTTCGATCATTTGTTCTAATCAATGCATTATAAACAATTCAGGTTCATTTGAACTACTTAAAGTAAAATTAAATTAAGTATTCAGTATAACCATGCTTTAAAGCAGGTCACTGTATAAGGCTTTTATGGAAGTGCTCTAGAAGCTTGTTTCTTTTTTTTATTCTTTAGGATTTACAGTCCTGTTAACAGTGAGAAGGAAGAAGGAAGCAACAGGCTTCACAAGGTCTTAGCACATTCATAGACAGTAATGGTTAGTATATCTGGTATTTGTTTATAGAGCTAGGTTTTGATGAATTAAAATTATTAAGAACTAAAGTCAGAGCAAACAAGACCCAGAAATGTGGATTTATGAGATCTACTTCATTTGTGAACAATGCTCTAGTTAAATGATTTTACAAATTACAACACAAAAGTGAGTCTAAAGTTTCAAGTTCATACTCAGAAATTCCTTCCATCCACTGGGTGAGAATGCATTCTTGCATTTTATATATCTTACACATCTTGTAACATCTTACATCATACAAGAAATGTATTTCTTCATTTGAACACCAGAAATTTGGAAAAGTCAAATTCTTGGAGTCTGGGGTGAGGCCCTAGAGGAAGCACCAGTATGAAAGTTTTCTGCCAAACTCATGCTCCTCGTGTAGTGCCTTGAGTCCTCTCTATAACAAATAAATAAAGAAACAAACCAAAAAAAAAAGAAAGAAAAAAAAAGGGAAAAAAACAGCAATACTCTCCTGGAATCAAATGGCAGGAAAGAAGAAAGGGTATCATTTTAATGGTAATTTCAGCTTTCCACCTATGTTCTCGAAAATTGCAGTCGGATACTGAACAAAAGGAAACACTGTTCAGCATCCTTATGTGTTGTTCTCAAATGTGTTGTTCAGAAAGCACAGCATCTATCTCAGAAAGTTGGTATTTGTCTGGCTTTGCCTAGTGTTTGCACTGGCAGAACACATTAGGGGTCTGCATTTTCTGGAAAACAGTTTTAGGAGTATTTTTTTATTTTCCGCATGCTTAAGGAAAGCTTCAGAGATGAACTTCATCATCTAAAATAAATAACTGCTGTAAAACTTCCAAGTTCTTTCTTTTAAATTCTATCTCAGAAAACAAATTGCATCACTTAAATAATAATAGCATGCAATTAATTGCTCACAACACTGGCTCTTACTTCTCCATCACAATCTCAAAGTATTTGTGCAACAGAGATTTTGATCAGCATTATTTTTTGCTGCAGATTGATTAGGTGCCTATATACAAATAAGTTGGGATATGCATATAAGAAGATAGTATAATCACACTCCCAGTGTGATTTCAGTAGGTTATCTGTAATCCCATCTATTTATGTCATGATTAGTCTTTCTCATAGCTTGCTGTTTGCTGGGGTAGTGTTTGCCCTGGGCTGTCTAATGCACTTGTGTTCTCAGAACACCCTTTCACTCAAATGTCCTCCTCTGCATCAGTGGCAGCATATTATGAATGTCCCCAGAAGTACCCCTGCACCCGTGTATCATTTTAGTCAGATTCAAAGAACCCTTTGGGGAAGGACAACAGGGATTTTAGCTGCGGACTTACATTGTTCGTGACCCTGCCAGACATCATGACATTTTTGCATAGCCAGACTGTTTACACTGAATAGCATGTTTAAGGAACCTATCAATGCGTTTTTTCCAATCTATACAGATATTTGACACTGTTTATTTACCAGATATTTATTATATCTCATTTGACAGCATTTTCCTCCCAATTCCCTTTTCCAGGCTGAAGAAAATAAAACTCTCATACTCCTCTTTATGATTCCTCAAAGCATTGGAAGACAGCCACAAGGGAAATAAGTGTTTTTGAATTGTGTATCATTCACATTGATCTTTTTTTTAGTTTTTGTTTGTTTGCTTTCTTGCTTGTTTTGCTTTACATAATAATGCTTTCTCTCCTAACAAAACTTTTTTCCAAATGCTCTTGCTATTTTTTCATATTCTGCATTTCCTAATAAAGTTGTTAACATCCCAGAAGACTATGATACTTTTGCACTGTAGATTGAATCTCAGACTGAAACACTAAAAGGTTTTGAAACTTGATAGCCTAAAAATGCTGATTTTCCATGTATGCTCACAAGTGTTGCCTATTTGTTCATGTTCAGGGCCTTGTGCCTGCATTTTATGACTACTTTGCACAATGGCAGTGTTGAAGAAGGACTTTTTTAAAGTTGAATCAATCTTCCATTTTTGGGCCAGCTGGAATGATGATGGTCATTTAACATGACTATAGAAAAAATCATAGACTTCATTTGGTCCATCTCTGAATTTGACCTGCTGCTCCTAATTAAACTAGAGCATTTCTTTATAGACAGGTGTTGAATTATAAAGATTTCAAGTGAACAGTAGATCTTCTGGGAATATGCACAAATGTTTACTTACATTGATTGTAAAATTGTTGTCATTGTTATAATGTATATCATATTTTCAGTTAAAATTTTGTGGACTTCATACTAACTCCTCTCAAGAGAGAAATATTAGCCAAGTGAGAAGAAAACTCAAACCTCTGGAGAATGACAAATACTCCCTGATACATTTTCCAATGCAGAGATTCAGGGGCAGGTGCAGATAACTGAGTTTACGTGCCACAGGCTAACTTAGATTCAGTGGATGCTGTGTGATCTGCCACTACCAAGAAGCACTTCTCAAAAAGCTGCTGGCTGATAATGGCTTTACCCTCAACTTCGTCTTCACCTGACTAGACACAGGTGGACTCCTCCTGCAAGACCGATCATTTTACAGTAAACTTCATCTCCCAGGTGAACCTCACATTCTGGACTCTTCCCAAGTGCTTCAAGTCACTCTTGATCTATGGTGACCAGAAAGCAGACAGAGATTTCCAGCTGCAATTTCACCAACACTTCATGACAGACAGTATCTTCTCCTGGTTTACCTGCAGTGGTCTTCCTAATAAACCCCAGTATGTATTTTGACTTTTTTTTGTGGTGAAAGCACACTTCTGACTCACGCTTAACTTCATAGTAACTTCATAGTAACCTTCAGGTGATTTCCACCAGGATACTACTTATCTCAGTTTTTAATGTATGCAGTCATTTCTCCACGAGTGAAAAATCTTTTCCTCTTGAACCTGCTCCTAAAGTTTCTCAGGAAACCTCTGAATTGAAGCCCTCCTCTTTGGTGTGAATTTCACCCTCTCAATCCACTGACAGATAGTCTGCCTCATCATATAGAACATTTATGAAGTTATTGAACAACATCAACCCCAGTACATACCATTGGGATGCTCCTCTTGTTAGCAACTTTCAGAGGATGTCAAGTCATTGACAAATCTCCTTTAAGTCTAGCTATTTAGACAATCTTTTATCTATCTATCTATCTATCTATCTATCTATCTATCTATCTATCTATCTATCTATCTATCTATCCAGCCAGCCAGCCAGCCAGCCAGCCAGCAAGCTCCTCAGCTTCCAAACATGAACACAGAAGGGGAGGAGGAGTGTGTCAAATGCACAACTAAAATATAATCTTCCTTTGTTCACTTCACAGCCCTCAAGGGACTTCCATCAATCTCAAGGCTTTTGCACAGATCATAATCACAGGCTGCAAAATTACGGCAGCCAGTCCTCTCAGCAACCTTGGGGAATTCCCTATGGCCCCATATATATTCAATACAAACACCTTCTCTAGGTAGTACCTAAACTGTTCTTCAGTTGTGAGCTCTGTCCCTGTTTTTCACCTTCTCCTGGTATGTATAGAGATCTGGGAAAACGATTTGTCTGCCTGAAATGTATTTGGATAGAAAAATTGTAATCAGCAATAGCAAACACTATCATTTCATTCTCCTGTTTAAAGTATTTTTGCCTTGTCAACCCAAGAGGTATAGAAAGCAAACAGTGATTGCACTTGCAGCCTGATAGTCTTGTAAACAATATAACTCAAGTAGATGATACAAGTTTCTATGACTTGGTAGAGTCAAATCAAAAAAATTATACAATTTGTCATTTGTAGAATGATCTTACTAGTTGATATACTGTGTTAGGTGCTATAGTGTACCATACTTAAGGACTATAGGTTTCCTTTTTTCCCCCAGGATGTTAGTGAATAAAAATGACATCCCTTGGCCTTCAGATGTGACAGGTGAGGTATTCACCAAGAGTTTAAACGGGTGAGGAATTTTCTAGAAGGGCTTAGGACACAATTTTGTATATATAGTTTTGTGTTTCCAGGTAATAATCCTACATTTAAAACCAACAAAATTTTAAATAACTTGAGTTTTGCTTACCTAGCTTCATAAAATGAAGAAAATCTGCCACATTTTTAAATGTAGAAATGGATATTTAATATATTTTTGTATGATGACAGTGTCTAAAAGAAGCAATGAGCTACTGAACATTGGGGCACCATTGTACAGTGGTGTGCATCCAGCATAGAGTACACAGAAAGAGATTGTCTTTGAGTTGAAGACTGTGTAGTCTTCAGGAAAAATTCAGATTCCTGAACATCATTCTCCTGTGCCATCCCTCAGGTGACACTCTATTGTACCTGCAAGGCCTCCAGCTATCAATCCCCAGGAGCACAGGTTTCCCATGACTTCTGTCTCAGCCAGAAGGCTGCCCAGGTGCACCTCACTGGTGATAAGCCATACATTTACAGTCCTGCCTCCCACACTGCACATAGCACAGGACAGAAGACACACAACAGAATTCAGCTCCATTGTAAACCACCTTCATTTATGTTACCTGCCAGGGCAGTAACAATCCCAGCCTCCATTACAGTCTGCAGACATCCAGACAGTGCATTTAACAGCATTAAGCAGCTGTCCAACTCAGCCTGTTGGATAAAAGGGCCTCACTCCAGTTGCCCACAGGTGAAATCCCTTGGCATAACCACCACAGGGCTTGCAGAGATGCCCCTGCCTGGGGCAGCTCTGTGCCTCTCTGGAGTCAGCTGAAGGCCACGTCCAAGCCCCCACAGAACATGGAAAAAAACTGAAAAACAATGTTTAAGTAACTGTGTCCTTTCCATCACAAGTATGGCTTGTGAAATACTTCCTTGGATTAATGTTTTCTGAGTAGGTAGGGATATTTTTTAAATATCTGTCTTTTATTATCATCATTCTTATTCATTTTATTGGTGCATTAGGTTTACATTATATGGTTTTATTCTGTACTGTATTTTAGCTCTCCATCAACTTGGTTATTCATAAACTCCTACACACAGAAGGAACTAATATTAGTAAATCATTCAGAACTAATAATTGAAATTGACAGACTTTTCTAAGCTATTCAGGCCACCATAAAAAGATGAAACATTTGTTACTTTTGTAAGGGAGGCATTATGCTAAGCATAATGATTAAAAAATAATTGTTGATTTATTTTTTTCAAAAGTGAAAAATAATAAAACTAAGCTGGTTCCAATTATCACTGAGTGAAGCAGATCTAACTTAAGTAAAATATGCTTTACTTTCTTTTTTAATTAATATAATTAAAAAATACAATACAATTCTTACTCTTGGAGCTGAATGTTTTTTTAATGAAAGTTATTTCTTCTAAACTTAGTGAACATAAAACTTACATCGTTGCCTGATCGGATAACTTGTGAGTAGTTGACAGAATCGTTGCTAAAACTATTCAGAAAGTCTATTGTGAAAGGCAGCTTTCTTTTTTTTTTTGACCTCTGTACTCCTTTATATGATAATTTCAGCCTGGCATTTATTAACATCCTGCACAGTATAATAAAAATAATCAGCTCAAGGCACAAGATGACTGCAGGCCATTCCACAAAATTTTAATGACATGATTTTTCAGGTTGGCTTAGATAATGATCAAAATAAAAATCCACCATTTTTGTTCGAAATGTCAGGATTTAATTATAGCAACATATATTGCAGTTTTCTTATACTAGTTTTCACTTACAGAGATTTGTGATTTAATAGTTGTATATAGATATAATATTTGTCTATCTGCAAAAATGTTGCTTGAGCCCCAATTCAGCTGGATTTTATTAGTAATTAAATTGATTTTCAGCCTACATATGCAGTTTGTGAAATTTACTGAAGTGAAAATTTTCATCAGCTTTGCTTTGAATAAAAGTCTTGTAATCAGAACTTTGTTTACATGTCTCAAAAATAAATCATATTATGACTTAAAGTACACCTTGCTATGACATTTGTGTTTCTTTGCTTTTCCTGAGTGGTACCAATAAGAGACGAATTCAATCAATGTTGTGTCAATACTGTTTAGTGTTCCTTTTAATTCGTTTAAAAAACAGTTCTTACACTTTCAACTTGACATATACAGCTAACATAAGCTACTTGCCTTGTGTACTTCCGATCTAATCTCCTAAAATTGCTGGTTTAATTTGTGTTCCCACAATCAGATTTCCTGTTGAATGTTGAGCTCTATCTATATGTAAATTGAATAATCCTTCAAAGACAGAGAAAAGGAATTAAATACAGAATTTCAACTCTGTAAGAAGTTAAGCACTGTGCCTTTCTACAATATTGAATTGTGACATAGAAATTCATTAAGAACACGATGTTGTTAAACTATCAGTAGGGAATAGGTTGTGTTATATTTAATGGAGCCAAAAATATGGGAAAAATTTATCTTTATTATCTTCTAGGTTTGGGGTGGGGCTTTTTCAGAAAATATCATGTAAAAATATCATACCTACCTTAATTTTCCCAGTTTAGTCTCTTGTATCAATAACTGATTCACTTTATTGCATATAATTTTAAATATTATAATAGCTAATTATAATAGCTATAGTAGCTAATGTCAATGGCTGTTAAGAAGCACCCTCACTGAATCAAATATACTTATTACGTATAAATACTGGTTATTTCTCTAGTAAAAATGTCTGAACAATATTCAGAAAAAGAAGTCACAACCCAAAAAAAAGTGTAGGTACATCGTATCACAGAGCCTCAAGATGATAGAAGGTATACTTAGAAGGAAGCACATATGTATTGTTTAATATTGCAGCAATATTAAGCTTTCCAATACTCAAGTTTTCTGAAAAAATGTGTCCATAACCTGTCTTTCTAGTGCCTGACTGTGAAAAAAAAAAAAATTAATACACAGGTTCTTATATGTAAAATAATCTCATTTTGGATATAGATTTGCTGTTATTTCCCCTTGTCAAAGAATATAGATGTCTAAAGGAAAAACAGAGGCAACATGACAAGCAACGTCATGAGACCATATGGTCTGCACAAACTATGAAAGTCAAACTGAGATCTCTTTCAGTATTTTAGGCTAAAAACCAAGTTATGTGCTAAGATTTTCAGCTATTTTCAAAATTGTATCAGATTTCTGCAAATGGAAATGTTTTGTGAACGGAGTGATCAATCAGACTACACCATGAAAACCTGTGTAAGCACGCAAGGAATGATGTACTGTGACCTAGGATATTTTGGGGCAGCTTCTTTTCTCAGCTCTGGAGTCAATGCAGCTCTATTGTACTTTCCTGGCATACCTCACTAGTTCTTAATTGAAGTTCAAATTTTTTGAACAAAAGTAAAATATTGCACATTTTTTACAACCTGACACATCTTTTTGGTGGGAGGAATTGATTGGGATTCACTGGATCTAATGCAGATGTTGCTGATGTAAACCTCTGTGTCACAACTGCACAGGAAGTAAACGAGCTTCTTGAGAATGGCTTCTCTCATGCTAAGGTAGGTATTTAAAAAGGCCACAAGAATTGCAGAAAAGTCTAAGTGGGCAGAATGCCTTCCTCTCTTGGTTAATTAGAAAGCCAACCAAGTTAATGGCTCACGATTCAACATTGTACATGTTTGTTATAGAAGACAGATGAGATTAATTGCATCTATAATGCCTGGCATCTTAATATAATCATGAATGGAGTACTTAAATTGAGTTGTTTCAATATCTTTACTGTGTATTTGACCTATATATAAACTGGTTGCATTGCATATAAAACTAGACTCCATTTTAAGGCCAGACCATAAAGTTCCTCGTCTATCTCCTAAGATCTCTAAGTCAATTGCTGCACAGTGAGTCTTCTGTAAAAAATATGCATTGCTGGAGTTTCTACACACTTAAACCAGATGAATAGCTACACTCAGATTAGTTCTAGCCTATGTAGGTCTTGAAACTACTGACATATACAACTATTCTTCTCAGAAGGAATTAAGTACTTACTTTGGCAAACCAACTCATTGGAAATGGAACCCCACCTTGGTCAGTGCGGAAATAAATGCATCAAGTGAGTGATTTGTATCATCTTTTCTTGATATCTGAGTTAGGATGAGATGGATTGTTCTACAGAACTACCTATTTTTCTCCATGGCCAATAAAGAAGTATGGAATGACCAGGTCAGGGGTAAAAAGAAATCTGCATTTTAAACATCTAGAATTAAGTGGGACTGATAGAAGAATACTAAAATTTGTTAAGACTCTTCAATTAGGCAAATTAAATCCCAGCCTTAATATGCAAATGAGCACACAAAAATTGTTGGAGTATGAAATTTAACTAAAATGCAAGCCTCCATGTAAGGAGATTATTTTAGGTGCATGTCCAGCTATCATAACTTCTTATTCCAAGTGTGATATTATCAACATTTTCTTGCAAAAACCAGGAAGACTTAAAGCTTGTCCATTACTGTCCACTGTAGAAATAATGAATTGTGCTTTATGGTCCAGAGAACAGACATTTCATATTTCATATGTAAATAATTGGACCATTGAGGATCATTGGAATTAATATCAACAATAAATAACACTATAAATTCTTCTTATGAAACAGCTCAGTTTCTAGTTGTACTCTTGTCAAAACTAAGGTGCAGCCTTGATGTAACTCCACTGATTTCATTCATCAATTCTGAGCACTTTTTAATGGAATTTAGCAGTGGAAGCAAAATGGTATAATGGCTTCTACAACTAACAGACTTCACACAAGTAGCTAGTGCATCAAAACATGTTGCTCAATTTGTTAGGTGAAAGACATTTAAAACACAAACACACATATATATTTATGTACATGCAAAAATTAATGTCAGTATTTTAAAAGTGCACAACTCAAAATTAATAGCTACGTTACTAAATATCAGAAAATTAAACATGAATTTAAAAATACACCTGTAAGATCTGGGAGACGATTTCTAGTGGAGTCCACTAAAAATGTTGTTGAGATGTTGCAAGTGGCATCACTTAGAGTGATATAAATGCTAAGTGATGTTAATTTTTGAGTTATTTGCTGTGCCTCAATAGAACAGAGCTAGCAAAAATTGTAATTGCGTAAATTAGTGGGGAACTGTTAAAAGATAAAAGAATCAAAATATATGAGAAGAATTAAGTGTCAAAAAAACAAAAGAAAATGCTGTTAAATGTGATATGACACACAAAATTAATCTATTTACCTGCAAATTATCTGAGGGTGCAATTGATCTCACCAAATATAGACATCTACAGTATAGTATCCATATCAGATCTTGTCTACTAAGGTCCCTTAGAGAGCTGGAGAAGCAGAGAGAAATAAGCATTTCTGGTGCAAATTTGTCTTAAACATCCAAAATAGGCCAAAGGAATTGTTCCTGCAAAGGGTGATTAGCTCAGACACCAGTACCCACATTGCTGATATCAAATGTTAAACAAGATAAATTGAACCTTTCAGTATTGCTTTAACCTTAGTTGGGATCAAAAGGTTGGGTGAAGAATAATATTTTCTTTCTAACTTCTAAGCATGTTTTGTGCCATGGCCTATTCCCTTGGGTCCTGCTGTGCTTTATCTGGCAGTGAAGAGAATACTTGAACTTATGAGTCTGCAGATTTTTGTAAAAGTGGTCATTTTTTGGTTTTGTTTGGGTTTGAGTTTTCATTTCATTTGGAATTGCAGGAATACAAAGGAGGAGTTGCCTTTCATGGAAGGCTTTAAAAAAATAACAGTTTCATAATATGGAGCTATCAGTTTCACAATTAATCTGGAGTGAACAGATGGGCATTCAAATTCACATAACGGATGTTATGTGGATCAGTGCTCATATAATTATTTGTGTATCAGGGACAGGACTTTAGGTCACTGGATAATTTTGCCCTCTGCCAGATGATTCGCTTGCATTCAGAATGAGCATCAATCAAAAAAAATGCATCTTATCCTTCTAAAAGGTATAGACAGACTCCAATAGTCATCAGCTAATATTTGAGTTGCATCAACAATACTGGTTTTTTGGCCTCAAACAGTAGCAGCAAAGAAATGATAGCTCTGCAAGGTTTTAGATGTTGATGTATGACTGGGACAGAAGATTCCTTTTATCAGGGACACCAGTGATGTTTTCACAAATACTAATTATAGAAGCTGTGCTCTTCTCACCTCAGATGTCTGTCATGGTGGTTTTTTTCACATATGTGGTAACTGTAAGAAACAAATCAGAGAGAGAGGTAGTTTCCCCCAGTACCAAACATGGAGCTCTACAAGAATAAAGGCAAACACTCCTGTGAACTTTCTTCTTTCCTTTTGCAAGGTTCTTCTTGAGCCACTCTTTTTTTTCTGATCAGAAAAATAGTCAGCAAATATATTCCCCACAGCCCCCTCTGGTCTTCTTTTCTCCATTAAAAAATCTTCAATTTGACTTAACATTAGTAGTGCAATTGTTGGGCAGATTCTTTCTTAGAGGAAGGACATTAGGTTCCTTTAACTTACTCTGGCAACAGCCCTTGGGAATGTCAGAATCCTAGTCAGTAATATCAGATAAGACTGCCAGCATTAGCAGAACTTTCTAAATAGAGGTGTCCCAGGCCTCCAGCTTTATCCCAGAAGAAAGGAGTCAGACAGGAGGCAGGTAGAGGAATGGCATGAGCTTTAAGCAAGGGAAGGTGACCTGGTGCAGGTCCTGGCAAGCAGAAACTGTCCTGTGGATTGGCAGGTATTCTGCTCTACCACAATCATCAGTAAGAAGCAAATGCAGTGCTGTGGACAGCCAGGTGATCATGTATCCAAACTCCACTGTTTATCCAAAATGAATTTTCCTCCTCTTATTATTTCTCTTTGCTGCATCAGTGGATAAATCCCCCACCTTCCACCTTCACTCAGACTGGGCTAACTGTAGTCTGAAAACTGGATTTTGCCCAAATAAATTTATGAATGGTCAAATTACAAGATGGGCACTGATTTTCAGTAGGCTTAGGGTTTTTAATATTATGACTACCAAATCACTTAGCTACTCATTAGAGTTAGGATTCAAGCCCTTAAAACCTAGTTTGAATGTAGGTATTTGCAAATATGACATTAACACTGTAGTTTCAATATTGTGGATTCATTAAGCTAAGTATCTTCACAAAAAATGAAGCATAAAGCCTAGGAAACAGACTCCTCCTCTCAGAGATTCTTGGGTAAGTTTACTCAATATATAAATGTCTGCACTGTGTGTTTCCTTTGCAGGCTGTAGCTGTCTCATGTTGTCCTTTTCTTCCTTCAGCTACATTTCTTCCAAGGACTCTCAGAGTTTGTGGCATCATATTTAAAGGTGAATGACTTCTTAGGAAACTTTCATCTGTTTGTTGCCTTGGGCTTTCAGTACCTCTTTACTGTCTTGCAGGTTTGAAAGCATCTTGATTGTAACGTTAGTACCCAGCAGTAGCTCAAATATGGGCAGCTACTTCAGATGTTTCTACTGAAAACTCTTAGTTGCTACTTGATCTGTATGCAAAATGCTTCTCTTCATACTTATTAGAAGTAATATAGTCTGTCAATGCAAAGCAGTTTACAAAGTCCACATGTTCTCGCAGATTATGCACTGTCACAATCACATCTGTTTTTACAGAACAACTCCTTTATTTTGTTCTTCTGCCATCATGCCGCATAGTCTCCATCTTATAGACAATAAAATTAAACAGCATATAACTTGTCTTTTCTCCTCTTTATTTTGTTTCTAGTGCTACTAAATTCGATGAGGTGGTGTACCTACTCCCCATGTGGTTATCAGCCATTATGAGGATCCAGTGACTTGGATTATCAAACCACATCTGACAAAAGATTAAACTTTGGTATTGTTTTCATATCTTATGGACCTTGGTGTGGAATTAGTCAATATTTGAAAATGGAACATAAAAACATGGAACAGACAGAGGAAGTTCAAATTCTTCTCAAACTAATAAATGACTAAAGGACAAACCTGTTCCCTTCATCAGACAAAGCTGCTCATTTTCACTTCCAAACCAGTCGTGACTCTGTGGGACCCAAGTTTCATATGTACAGAAACACACATTTATTTGCAAACACTGAATGGGAATCTCTGCAGCAGTCCCCCATCTAGACATCCAAATGCAGGGGGAGGTTGATGTTTTAAATACAATATCTGGCCTTCTTTCCTTCTATCCTCCCTAGCAAAGATTTCAACTGCATACCCACAAAAACTCACTAATCCACAGATCAGATTAGGACACAGAGGATCTGAAGAGTAGCACCTTCTCACACTTTGATCTTTCAGCTTATTCTTTTTCACAAGCCTGGACCTGATAACTGTGTGTTCTGACCAGGAAGTGACAAATTAACACAGTGCAAATAAGGCATGGAGGGTTATCTGGCCATAAATAAAAGCTTCCTGAACTTGACTGTCAATGAATCCAAAGAAGCAGAGGTTTAAACACAATAGATAAATTTATTGTTGTCACATTCTGGATAAGAGTTCTATTTTAAATTGAGAAGTAAAGTGTAAGCAGAGATAAGTGGAGACCGAAAGGATAGAGATGAAGAGCAAGTATGGACCAAGACCCACTTTTTTCTAGCAAAATGAAAATATAAGAATATTTTTTTTCTTTACTCCAGGATGTAACTTCCATCTCAAAGTAAGCCTGTTTTTCTGAGATTCAGAGAGGGGAAAAAGAAAAAAAGCTAAAATATTTTGTGGATTTTGAATCAGGTATTTGACTGCTTTCCATTCCTGAGGAAGCCTGAGCGTGTCAGAATTATATCCACAAGTCCCCATGATGTCTGCACAGGGAAGCAACCATGGTGCTTACACATCCCATCGTATTACCTGGATCTTTGTTCTCATTCCTGTTACAGCTTACCAGGAACAGACCCCTAAAGCAGACAGCAAACATAGGCTGTACAAGTGTAATTTAGTACATGTTTGATGGGAATTGTTGTTTAGCAATTTTTCCTCTCACAAGTATAATATTACCCCTTGAAAGCAAGAAGGAGCTCACAGAAAACTACTCTTACATATAATGTCACCTATTGTCTGAGTTATGGTTCCCAGAAGTATTCTTGAGGTTGTGTGATTTATGCTCACGGCTGTACTTAAACTGTTCTGCAGAGGTACCTGCAGTGCAAAGCTCTCTTTGTACTTGCCGGCTTATGCAGCTCTGTAAGTAATAACACCATAGTCCCTAAAGATATCAACACGCTCCAGTCTATCACTTCTCAGGAGCTCCACCTCATACAGGGATCTAAAGAGTGTCATAAACAGCTGTCTGAGAGAAGGAATTAGTGACAGTTTAAAAGCTGCTGTGGGAAAAGAGGAAATCTTCTGGCCTTTTCAGGTACTCTGTATGTCTTACATTGGTCAAGAAATCTTTTTCCCTTTAATCAAATTTTGTGCATCTTCCCATGTAATAGTTGTGGGTGCCTCCCACACCTGGCATGATGAGGGTGAATTTTTCGACATTACCCCCAGAGGTACAGGGGAAACTGCAAACAAGGCAGAAAAGGTACTGAGCTGTGAAGATAATTTGCTTCAGAGGTGGTTATTTGATAATTTTCATCCATGAGTGAAGCAGGATAGAGTAAATATTTACTCCCTTCCCTAGGTGGGGATTCAATTGAAAACTATAAAACAAAATCCGTGGTTGGTGTAAGACTAGCATCAATAAACAGGCACTTTCATGCTTTTCATGAAACATTACTGCCCACCAGTTCACTCTGTGTCCCCCCATCTTCCCCTGGCATCTCCAGACACAACTGCTCATCCTACTGCTGTCTGATGGAGAGCTGGTAGGAGGATACCAAGAGCTTTATGTTTCTAGCCTAGATCTTATTCACAGACTACATCAACTAGATTTGGAAAGACAACAGTCAAAAGGGAAGAAGGGTAAAGGAAGCAGAAAACTCCTCTGCCTTTCATTTGCAACAAGGAGGGCTTGTCTGTCTACAAAAAAAAAAAAAAGTCCCATCAGCATTACATAGACAAATAAAAATTGTCAGTTGTTTAACTTTGCTAGGTTTTGTGGGATTTTTTTTTTCAACAAATTGGTTATTACTGACATTCTGCTTCAGCTACATGACAAAATTTATTGGAAAAGTTGGCACAACCATTCCAGTGAGTCTCCTGGACTTTTCCTGGTGAGACTTAAACCATTTCTCAAAATAACATTGCGATTGTGTGGGTGACCAGAGGATACCTGAGCAAATGGATTTCTGTAGCTGTGTGTCCCACACGTTACCTGCCCCAAGATAACTTGGTTAAGTTAGGGGGTTACCTGTCCCTTTTCCTCAGCCTGTGTCACACCTTAACAAGCTCCAGCATCACTCAGGTGAAATGCTGCCGATTTGAAATGCCATGCAACACTAAGATTATCAGAATGTTATTTAAAAACATAAAGAAATGTTTTCAGTGGTGCCAAACCCCTAAGTTTCCCCAAACTGATAGTCTGCTTAGGTTTTGAAGAACACATGAACAAAACCATGGGATTTACTTCCGCATCACACTCCCTCAGTCTGCTCAGACACTTTATGATCATTTGTTCTATAATTTTGTTGCTGCATTTGTTCTTTTAAAATATGTTTTCAGATGTGACTATCAACTGGAACACATATGTTAAGTGTGCATTCGCATCACAGTGGCTAACACTGAATGTGAAAAGGTCATGATACTGGATGACTCCAGTAATAAAGGTGTGTAATGTGAGTTGTTGACAGGTGACATTTCTGCAACCTTTCTTGCACTGGCATATTGTTACATGCCCTGTGTCATAATGTTCCCTGTGCTGCAATTCATCATCCAAACAGGTCAGTGCAGCTCCTGACATTTGGAGGTACCTTCTTTCATCCCACAGGCTCATTGATTTGTTAGTTCTCTTCTGAAAAAATCTTGCTTCCCTCTTCTCTACATCTTCATTTCCCTTTTTTTATGTTGTGTTCTTCCTTTCATATTTTAATTCCATAATATTGTTAGCAATACTTTTTACATAGAAGACAATAAAAGCAGCAATAAATAAATGCTCTGTTGTATTGATTCTGTTTTTAGTTTGTCATTAGACCAACAGTTTTGTTCCACTGATAGTCACTAATGCTGTTATGTCATTCTGTGTATAACCTGCACCATCTAACGTATATTGCTCTAAAAATACTAAGAATGGAATATTAATCTTCACCTGGTTCATATAATCAGGTCAGAATAAAGTCAGCACCTGAGACAAGGCAGGTTTAGTTAGTCAGGTCAAACTATGTACATAATTTCCCCAAAGAACAAGGATTTCTGAGGAAAATAATGTAGTCTGTGAAAGATCAGAAACAGGAGAGCTACATATTCACACAGATGTTGAGTTACTGATAACCTCCTATTATACACCTCAAAATACAGCAATTTATACATCTGGTTAATCAGAAGGTACTGCAAAGGCAGCATTAGAAATAATTCAGGCCTTGTGCCATGACAGTTTCAACAGAGTGTTGAAAATTTTCGATCTAATTGCAGGTCTTTTACAAACAATCTTTTATAGAAAAAAAAATATAATATTTTTATCTTACAAATTAAAAATGAGAGTAAAATTGAATTGGGTTAACTCTGGAGTGTTACAGTACTTCAGTACAGTTTAGCTCAGGCAGGAGTCATGAAGCTGCAACCTCGTGCCCTTTCTGCACAGCACCAAGGCTGGTCAGGGCACCAGTCACTGCAGCTTGAGTTAACTGCTGAAGAGGTCAACAGTGACAGACACAATCTCTTTGAAGCATCATAGCAAAGCTTCAGAAAGTAAACACTTAATGTGTGAGGACAGGAAAAGGAGATTCCTTCCCTCAAAAGCCTTAATGGGAAACTGGGGTACAGGAAAAAATGAATTTTCATAAACAGCTCTCATGCAGATTGTCCTCAGCTTTCCCTAAAGATGTCACGAGTTCCTTATTCAGCTCTCCTTGCAGGACCTGCCCCACGTGATGGTAGATATGAGTTCTTTGGCATTGTGATGAGTTTCCAGCCTCTGCCCCTGAAAAGCTGTGCATCAGTCTGGGCATCATCTAGGCATATGGAGTGGAAACTGTAGGAAGCTATGATAGTTTAGTATTTGACATTTTTTCTACCCAGTTAACCACATATTGAAATACATGCTGCCCACTGCATTCAAAGATTTTATAATATATAGAAAAATACTCCACTCAGCATTAGATGAACTCATCTTCACATATAGACTATAAACCTGTAATGTGACTTTGTTTTTTGTGTGATCATTGTATGAAGAGTTAAAATTTTAATTGTCCCAAAACTTTTCCATCAGAGCCAATAGAATTTTTACCTTAAGATTCAGTAACAATGAAAGAAGAACTACGTCTCACAAGTGCAGTTTGCATTTTGATATATGTGAGCAAAGAGTGAGAATTAATGGGCCATAACACAGTGCTCATTCCAAAAAAAACCTGCCAAATTAATAATTCTCCATCCTTTTAATAGCAACCTGCTTAAAAGCTGTCCCAGTATGAGGCACCAAGCAGTGAGGTACAAGATGCCAACATAAAGAAACCTGCCAAGGAACAAACATTTCAATGGGACAAGTGCCTTCTTCTAGTCCTAGCCTCAAACAGGGAGCAACAAAGCCTCATGGACCTTCCATTCCTTGGTACAGACACAAGTAGCAGCACCAAAGAAGCAATGAAGAAACCAATCAGAGCTGTATTACATTTCTTCCTTGCTATAATAAATAAAGTTGCTTTCACTCTGTTTCGGAAAACAGCGTAAATAAAACTAGTTTACAGAATGAGTTCAGAGTGAGGTGGTGAAGCCTCTGAAGAATTGGATAGAAAGTGTTGAATTAATTTATATGCTTGTTCATATAGTTTAATCCCAAAATCACTTCTGCATGGTCTTGGCCATTGCTAGTGCATTTGGCTTGGTGCTGCCTCAGCACCTGATTATTTTTGGAGATATTATATGAACAGTGGCACTGCCCTGTCACTGTTGTTGTCTTCCACTCTCTCCTTCCCTGTATTTTCTGGTTCTATAAGAAACTGTGGTAGGATTAAGAATCCAAATCTTAGCCATCTGAGGTAATAACTAATTACACTATAATTTTATTTTATTACTTACTATTTGTATAGCAGCCATCATCTCCAAGAGCATTTTACAAAAAAAAGCCACAGCAGAAATAACTTTTTTGGTGCTGAGGGTCACACACAAGTTTTGGGCTGCCACCAGCCTTGAAGCTGCCACAAGCTGCTCTTGAGGACTCACAGTCCCTCCTCCCTTGCCAGCAGGGTGACACCTCCCTCAGCTGAGCTCCCCAGTGAGAATCACCTTTTAGGGAACCCTGAACCACTAGGCTGCTGCTTGATGCTCTCCTTCCCTTCCTGTTCCCAAACGCCAACTAAGAAGATGCCATAGGTCAGAGAGGTGCCTCCCCTGCAGAAGAGCTGTCAGAGAGGCCATCCTCTGGAGCACATTGAAACAGGGTAAAAGAGATGGGTTGTCAGAAACAGAGAAGATATGAGAGTCAGCTCTTCAAAGGATGTTGCTATTGACTCTTGCATACAACATTTCACACCCCATGTCAGGTAACATATGGAGCTCCTGGAGAGAGGATCGACAGACACCTGATGTATGAGGGCAGTCCCCAGCAACCACCAAAATACAGCTGTCCCATCCCAGCACTGGGGGCATCTGTTTCTCAGAGGCAAAGGGAAAGATTTCAGCTCTAAGTTTGAAGCTGACTGCAAGTATCTGTGAGCAGACTGGTGCAGCCTGGAGAGCCAGTAGAAATTAAATTCACTGTCACTGCAGGTGAATGAGCAGTTTATGCGTGAACGCCTACATCTTGACCCCTGTGTTTAACTGGCTGGGTCTGGGGCTGAATCTCACCCAAAATTCTGCAAGCTTGTGACAGAAAGAAAACTATGCTCCTGTATAGTCTATTGTAGGTCATTGTTCATTCAACCTCTGCACCTCCCTCCATAGTTTAAGCATTTCTTTGCTGCTTCTCCATGAGCTCCTCCTCCATGAGCTCCTCTCTTGAATCTGCAGAAAAGTATCACAGGTCTTTCTAACACCATTCAGGAAATTATTTTGTGTGTGACTGCATAAAATTCAAAAGATCCTTTCATCTTCTTGGTGGCTGGAAAGTTTTTGCTGTATCCATCAAAGTTGTCACATCCAGATCCACTCAGAACTGTGATTTGAAACAAACAGATTGGCAAGACTTTACAACTCTCCAAGAAGTTCCATGTAAAGTATCTCTTTTAGGTAAATATCTGTCAGAGCCTACAAATGTTTTTTTCTGTTGCATTACATTGTATATTAGCTATGTCAAATTAATTGTGTATGACAGTTCTTATTCAAGTCATTTTACGTTCCATCAGTAATTGAGAGATAGCTGGGAACCTGGAGGTTTCTCAGATGGCTCTTTAGCAATTATGAAAGAACAAATAACAACAAAGAAAAACAAGTGTATGGCCTTGATTATTTGAAATATTATTAAGACTTATTTCAGCCATTATGAATAACAGCTATTTCATCTGGCTGTTATTCATTATGCTAAATGTAAATTTCCTTTGCTCCAGGTACAAGCTGCTGTAGCTCAAAGCAAAGGTCAAGATATAGGCATCATTTATAATTAATTTCCCTAGCAAATAATTAAGCCACATTTTTTGTTATTATTACACTTGACCTTTCAAGAAAATGGACCTTTCATGGTATGAAAAAAAGCCATAAATACACTGGCATGAAATTCACAGAATCACAGAATATTTGATGTTGGAAGGAACTTTGAAAGTCATCTTGTCCAATCTCTCCATTCAAGCAAGGCCACCCAAAGTCAGTTACTCAGGACCATATCTAGGTGGATTTTTAATACTCTAAGGGTGAAGATTCCCTCAGCTAATTGTGGGGCAAAGACACTATCAGCTTGAGTGTTGCTGCACAAAACTCAGAAAAATGTCTTAAGGTTCACAGGCTTATTCTTCTTATGGTTCCCTTCTGCTGATTTGTCAAAGACTATGGTTGAGCAAAACTCCTCAGACTAAATCAATCCTGCTGAGATGTGGAGTTTGTTACCTCCAGTTCAGTGCAACACCACTGATGTTTCACAGACTCCAGGTGGCTTAGAGAGTGAGAAAAGCAAGTCAACATTGATCTGGAAAGTATTGCTGGAGTCAAAGAAAAGAAGGCGGGAAGAGCTGTCCTAAACTCACAAATTGAACTAAATCTAGAGGAATGAGACTCGGATTTACCCATTTCCATTAAATGTTGCACACATAAAGAAAAGTGGAAGATAGGAAGGAATATGAGTAAACGCAAAAAAAAAAATCTGTAGAAAAAAATATTGGCAAATCCACATGCACATGCAGCCAGTAAATAAATTCAGTACTCAGTGGTAAAGGAAAAAGTTGCTCTTTCTGTGCTTCTGTGCCGCAGTCATATTAATGAGACGCATATATTATGTAAAGTTTTTGTAGTTAGTATAGAAAGAGTGTCAGGTCCATCTTTTTCAATATTATTAATTTCTTTTTTCTTTTCTTTTTTTGTGTTGCATGCTTTTGGTCTGTAAACATGTATTGGAAATATAAATTAAGAAAAACATGTTTTCTATTACCACTTATAGAAAGGACTAAACCTTTCAGTCAAACTTGCAGACAGAAAAGCTATAGTAATTTCTAGCATTAACATATAAACCTAATAATTAACTTTAAAGATAAATGTTTCATATTAAATGTTGCAAATGATGAGCCCACATGTTTACCTCTGTGTGCAATGCAAGTTCTACTTCTAAAGTAAACTGAGAGAAAAAGGTACAGGAAAGATCTTATTCCTACATACTATAGAATAACCCAGGAGATGAACACACACCATATGTTTTCATTGTCATTCCTATATGGAATGCTTGCAGGCAGTGAAGAATACTGACACCACCTCTGCAAGCACCTGCCTTTGGTGCCCAGGTTGCCTCTACAGTCAACAGAGAGAAGTGTGTGCTTGCACAGAGCAATTAGAGCACCCAAATTTGAGACCTAACTTCTGTCAAATTTAGGAACACTCATTTACCTTCCAGAGATCTCTCTGGATAGTACAGGCAGTTTCAACTTCTACTTTAACATTACCTAAATCTGGGGATTTGGTATTACATATTTCATTAACTTAATGGCTGGATGGGGTTGGGGGGAGGAGAAAAAAAAAAAAGAAAAAATAGTTCTGCAGTTGAAAAAGAAGATAAGAAAAAATTTAGGTGCTTCTATCCACAGTCATGATCCAGAAAACCCCTACTTGGTACTTGAATAATTTATAGGGGACTTACCAGGTACAACCCAGTCTAACTTGAAAAGCATCTCAGCATTGTTTCAGTCCTGCTCTTGTCTAGGACTACTAAACCCAAATGAGATAAAAAGTGAAGCAATCTGAAGAAAACACTGTGATACATGTAATAAGCACTGTTCACAGTACATGAGGATTTCCAAGAATGCTAGTGCAGATGAATTATTTTTTTTTTTCAGTAAGTCCATCGAGGATACCTATTCTTCACACATGATATTTCAATGATAAAGTAGACAGCTAAGATATAAAGGGAGATTTGTACTCACTCCCTCCTCAAAGAAATGTGATTCACATTCAGTCTCCAAGCAACTGCCCTCATCACTAGGTTGCCACACTGTTGTGTCATCCCTCCCTTTCTGCTATTTTTTCCTCTTCTTAAGTTCTTTCAGAAAAGTGTTTTACCCAGAATAGCAGGCAGTTACAAATATAAGAATATAGTGATGAAAAAAATAGAAGATATATTTACTGCAGTTTTTCAAGGGTATCTTAGATTTAGTTAGTGTAGATGAAAAAAAAAACTTCTCATAGACGTGATGTGAAGGGATTTCATTGGAAATAATTGTGTGGAAATAATCTACTACATTTTTATGTAATAAATTTATAATAAACAATAATTAGATTTAATAAAAGAAACTGAAATTCCATGCAAACCATCTTCTATTGATTTTTGAAGCTTTACTTACATACCAGCTTCCTCAAGGAAATGTTATTCTTTGGGCAGTGGCTCTGGATTAATGCATTTGCTTTTCAATTGGGAAATAATTTTCTCTAGAAAAATCTAAATTGAGCAGTATAAATTGACAATCAAATAGCTATTTCTTTTTTCTGAAATGAGTACAGAGGCTTCCCAGAACTGACTAAACGTGAGATCATCAGGGAGAATGGGTGTCATAGAGGCAGAGATATAGGAAAGCCATGGCTGTTGAGTTCTGTCAAGATAACTTTCCATGTGGCTAGAAGCAAAATATTTTCCACCTCCAAGCATTTGTTTTCTGTAAGGGATCAAGTAAAAAATATTGCTACAAAAGTATGTTAGCAACAAGTCATCAGTTATTATTTAAGGTACTAGAAATGTGCCATGGCAAATAAAATAAATACTCAAAATTTCATGTAATACTGTTGCCATTTGAATAATGAATTATAGCAATTACACAAAAAAATTTCAGAAATGTCACTTAAGATAATTTCTTCAATATTTAGACTTTTGTTTGAGAGGAAAATAAGCTGTCTTTGGTCTTGACATATTTGGCTTTCTTGAATTTTTAGTCACATTTAAAAGAGTTTCAGTTTCTACTTCTCCCTTCAAGGACTGAGAAGACACTTGAGGAAAACAATTGCATAAAAAGAAGTTGAAACTAACCTTAAAGGTAATGATGGAAGGTTTCCTACCACAAGGGCAAAAGTTATTACAACCCTGCTATATATGCATTAGCAAATTGAATATTCTGGCCACGAATACACAAAAGAACATCCCACAGAGGTTTTTCTTCAATTGCAGTTGACAGAAGCCAGAATTTCAAAGCAAACCAGGAAAAGAGACGTGTCCCCCTAATCAGTGTGGTCAGACAGCCAGCAAAAACTTCCAGCAAAACACTAGGAGCTGCAGCAACCGGCTACTCAAAGGGTACTCCTATAACCTCTGCCAATAAAGATCCAAAACTGTTACAAAACCAGGTAACATAAGCAACACAACAGTAGGAACAACCTGCAGAACTGGATGCACAAAAATGGCATCACAGCTCAGGATTCCCACTGTAGCGTTCTATCAAGGCTTCTTTAGTCTTGGTAAATGGATTTTGCAAAAGCACCCCTAGCAGTCCAGATTCAGTTTTCCCTGCAATACATTTAAGGAGTTATTGAAATGCTATTGACATTTAAAATACAAGCAGCTTTCCTTGTTAGCACCAGATTGGGTCGTTTCTATGTTCCTGGAAAGAGGATATAGATTAATCATGATAAATAGAAGGAAATGGCAGTATAATGTTTGATTTGAAGTTATGATTGTTATCTTTACCATTTTTTCTGTGTCAAGGCCTCTTTTGACAATGTATTCTTTATATTATAGGCTAAAAGTACTCTTCAGTTTCAAAATATTAGAAGATATTCTCTTGCCTAAGTTTAACTGCCCCAGAAGAGATTTTTCTCTGCCTACATAAGAAAGTGAGGTACTTCAGAAGGATTATTTTACCAGGCATATAAGAAGTAGGAATAAATTAGATACTGCAGCAAAGTAGTATGAAAAGAAAGTGACTGGTTTAACTTTTCCTTTCCTTAATCCTTGATCTCTATTCCAAATGCAGCTGTAACAGAAATGTCTTTCATTTCCCTTGTTTAACAAATGAAAGAAAAATTTTAAAATAGCAGAAAATTAAACAGCACTGGAGGGACCAAGGTACATTTATCTCTAATGCCATCTGGGGATTTTCCCAATAAACTCCAGTAAAGGTGCTATTTCCCCAGAAACAGTGCAACAAATCAGGATACAGGGCAGCTAATAGGTTCTAGAAAGAAGATGTGTAGCAAAGCAGAGAAAGATTTTCTAAAGGTTTTACTGTTTTCCTGTAGCTCCTTTTTCTGTATTAGAAGGAGTTGACTTTCTATATTTCTTTTTCATCCAGCAGAAGGCTGGAGAACTAGGAGCTCACTTGTCTGCAGTGTACTACTGAGCATAATGTATGTTGTACTGTAGAAAACATATTTCTGGTAAAGAGAAGCACAAGAAATGAGCATTCACAAAGCCCTATAACTAAATGAAGATATGGCTTGAATTCTTCACCAAGGTGGTTTGAAATGTTTGCCATGTGTTCACCCTGCAGTCATGTTCCATCTCCACCTGTGGCTTGAACAGCCACCACTATGTATGGGCTATGCATGGGTTATGTATGATGATATCAGCCTGGCCCATGTGTCAGGGCAGGATGGTCCTGTGGGAATGGAACCGGTGCAAGTCAAGTAATTTTTGAAGCTTTTCAGGAGTTTCACAGATTATATTGGACAGGTAGATTTGGATCTAGGGTTGTTGTAGCGCCAGGAAGAAGACAGACAGTTGCCAGTTGTTTCTCGAGTAGGTATAAAAACAGTTCTCAGGTAGATACGAAAAGATTTGCAGCAATAAAGACAGGGCCAGTAATTATAGAGAGGTATTATAGGCTAATATCAGAAAATAAGATCTTATTCCTGAGAATTTTATTTCCTAGGAAAGCAATGAATAGAAGCCTAACGGTCTGAGCTGTGTTCTGTGAGCTTTGCACGCTCCCCATACACATGCATCCACATAAATTCCCCTCTAGCCAAATACCTTCTTATTTCAGGAGATTCAGCTGAACTCTCAAGTTTATAGCCATAGGATAATCTACATAACCTTTCTCTGCAAAAATACATTTATTCTGTAAGGAATAAAAGACATTTTTTAAAAATATCAACCAAAAAAACCCAAGCCTCAAGCAAGAGTTTTCCTCTGAAGAGATATACAATATTGCCAGATACTCTCTAAAGTATGCCAAAAAAAAATATTCAAGGTGACTAAATGGACAGTGGTAAAAATTCTCAAAGAAAAATAATCATGAACTCTTTCCTCCTGGCTCTATCATGTTCCCATTTCTGACCAACAGAACAACATCGCCATTACTCAGGAAGACAGGGAATGGTTTTCCTCTGCGAAGGCTGTGTTATGCATCTGTACAAATTACACTACAGCACATTTTTCATTCTTTAATAGGTGTGGATACTATAACTACTCTTTTCTCTGAGATACTCTGGGAACAGAGTGGGAACAGTGTGGGTGAACAAAGTGAAAAAGCCAGAAAGAACCAGTGGTGGAAAAGATAATCAAAGCTGCCTTCATGTTTGATATTGATAATTTATTTTCCATCCAAAATATGGAACCTGTGGCTGACCTGGTATCTTAGTCACTCCAGGCACAGAGCTGAATGGACTCTGAAGTTAAAAGGGAGAGGGATGTAAAATGTAAGTCGTTGCTAACCAGGGAAATTACTTAGGGTGATATATGGGACTATAATTAGGATGGGAGGAGAAAGTAGGCTGTCTATCAGAGAACAAGCTGAGAAGTGTTAGATGAGAATATTCTACCCACAAATCAAATTGGAAAACCCTAGAAAGCACACTACACACAGTGTTACCATTCACAAGACTCTTGTGCATGTCACTATAGGTGTTGGGTTTCTCACAGCACCAGCTCCTGGATCCCTATCAAGGAGATCTCAGGGAACTTCAAAGTGTTCATTTCCAAAATGGGCTTTACGTAGCAGAGCACTTTAGGTAGCAGAGCAATGAGTGTTAATTAAAAGGACTTGTACAGGCAGATCAAATTAATCATCTGAACTCAAAAACAAGCAAACACAGACCTTGTTTGTAAACGGTATTTTTTAAAAACCTGCCACAATTGTTGTGAGTGCTGAGGACATGGGCTTGGCAGTGTAGTGTAAACAATCATACTGGGAGGACAGGCTCTAGCAAGCTGGTAAAATTCAGGGGCAAACTGCTCATGCCACTTGCCTCCCCATGCAGATAAAACTAAACTGCAGAGTGCTCAGCCTACAGTTTTATCCATTCATGCAGAAGTAAAAAATTGTGCAGAATGTTGATAAAGAGTTAAATTATTTGAATCACCATGTTTAAATACAGATAACTCCAATTCACACGTATAATTTTCAGTAAGACAACAGATGGTTAGACCGATTGAATTTTTTCCAAAATTGATTTTTAATAAAAATTTTCCTGGGCATTTCAACACAAATGAAGTTGCAGAAAAAGATTTTCAACATAGGCAGGGGTTTTTTTCATTTCATCTCTGTTATAATAGATCTCTAAAGCTGAGCTTGCATTAATTAGCTGCTGAAACTATTGTATAAAAACATCACATATTTTTCCTTCATGATGTTTCTCAGCAGTGGGTCATTCACCTGTCAGCTTCCTGAAAAAATTAAGGGTCAATGCAGCTACATTTTATTCTTTTATTATATAATAGGTCTGCACTGTATTTTGTTATGGACCCAGGTAACTCTGCATGGACTATTTTTTTTTCTATTTATTTAATACTCATTCAACAAGATGTCAGTCCCTAAATACAAGTAGATTGCAACCACAAACAAATGTTCTTTCCCTTTCATCAACAGGAAGGTCTGAATTCCACTTGCAATTTATCATGGTGATAAGCATAATTAAGATGTAGTACAGATTAAAGAACCAGGTTATAGAATACTATCATGGTTAATTTTTAAGTAGAGTTTTGATAAAAATTCAGGGAAAATAGCCTCAGTATTCCTCCACCCTGAAGGCTGGGCTCGAAGGCCTCTTGAGGTCCGTGATAGTCCCTGAAATCTAGAGTATTCTCACTTGTAAGTGGTTACTTAAAAAAAACCGAAACAAACAAACAAACAAAAACCTCAGAAAACTCTCAAAATAATTGTTCTCTGTTTTCATAATTTTTTATACTCCACTTCATAGAACTTCCTATATGCTCAGGGTCATTGATACCACTGAAACAAGCTTCCCTTGATGTGTGAGGTCTTTCACCCCAGGAAAAGGGAAAAATGGAGAGGGACATTTCTAAAATAAGAACTCAATTTTAAAGTAGCAAAAAAGCTGGAAGTTATTTTCAGGGACTAGAATTGTACTTTGATTTCACTGTTTGCAAATTATTATCTTTCATTTTGAGTTCACTTATAACAAGTGTTTCAAAATGTTCACATTGACTATTTTTTGTTTGTTTTCTAGTCCTTTTTGTAGAGAAAAAGTCCAGATATGAAAGGAAAATTTTTCTAATGTCAATATTGATCAAGTTTTCATTCTTAAATGACAGGCTGGAGAGAAATTTGCTGAAGTATCTAACACCATAATCATAATATAAGGAGAAAAAATGCTTCTACATAATACTAACTGAAAGTGTAGGATGGTTATTGGTTTTAACATTAGTTAAATCTGTAAAAGAATTTTAGGTTGAAAGATATGTTTAACAAAAAAAATATTTTAGACCTATAGTAATTTTTCTTATGTTTTTGGTGGATGTATTTCAACATTCATTATTTGTCTCACAACATCAGAACACTTTAAAAAGGACTCAGTTCTTCTAGTTCTAGCTCTTTAGAAGTTAATTGCCTAATCAAAATAAGGCAATATTGATATTTGTGAACCCCACTTACAGACGATGTGGGATCAAAGCAGACTTAGGTTAACGTTATAACTTCCTGTCTGGAAACAAAAACTTTCACAATAAGATCATCTCTATTCCTACAGTAATGAAACAGTTTATTTTCAAAATCAGAACATTATAGAATTTCTGTTACAGGTTGCAAATGTCTAAAAATGGGGTATTTGTTCAAAAACAGAAGTGTTGCGTTGCTGGCCTTTTTTAAATACCAGTTTTACCTGGTCATAGAAATTAAACTTTTAAAACTAGCTCTGGTTCAGTCTACCAGGTGCTTAGTACATTTTATCATGCTTAGATATTCTTTTTACATTTTTCAGCTTTTTCTTCCTCAGTCTTACACAGAGCATGAGAATTCAACTCTCAGTGAGAGAATAGAGCCCCAGTCTTGGTTTTGTATAAAATACAGCATATGCATCTATGTGAAAGTAAGTTACGATTTAGTGGGGGAAAGGGGGGGAGAGGAGAGATTTTATCCTAAACTTAGAAAGAGAATAATACAATAATATATAAAAAGAGATCCTATGTGTCATTAAAGAACAGATCAGGACTCAGAACCCCCCTATCACTCATCATATGTCTGGCTCAATTGTGTCTCATACTTGCATCTTTCTTTTTAGCACTTGAAAGTTGATGCATTGAAGTTTTTTGTGCCACCAAAGGGAATCAGTCATGAGGAATTATTCTTCATTTCTGTTTCAATCTCAGATGCCTTTAATCTTGCTATGTGGCAAGTTGGCCAGATGGCCTGGGACCAGACTACTTCTGAAAAGCAGGTGGTTTCTAACGTGTGATCTTGGCAGAGATTTATTTATATAAATAAAATATATCTTAGATTATATTAAAGACTCAGCATATTACAAGTGTATCATAGAGTGTTTAACAGTGACTTGTATGTACATACATATGTGCTTAAAGCTACTTTTTAAGATGTCTGTTAGGAAAAGTGATCTTTACTCAATGATGGATGGACATCCCAGAAGTAGTAATTCTGCCTTGCTATTTGGGAAGAGAAAGCGGAATAAAGTAACAAGTTTTCAATTCTGTTGTATCATAATTAATGGCTGCTTGGTAGAGCTTTCTGGTTAGAGAAGTCAGAGTGTGGATGTTCTTTACTGGGGCTTTACTCTAATCCCAGCCCTACCTGTGACATGGCTGCCACCAGGATGATGGTGGGAGTCAAGGTTCAGATAATATAGCTGGGCATCACTGTGATGCTCACAGATACATTCTCAGATGCAAGTTCTTCCAAAAAACTTTGAACTGGAGTACAAATAGAGAAGGGGGTTCAACTTGAGAAATATTTTTAGACAGCAGCAGAAACCTCTGAGGTCAGAAGATAAAGACAGGGGTTTGATGTTTCTCTCTATTGGTGGTAGAACTGCAAGTACAGCTTAGACCAAGGGACTGCTTTAAAGCCTTGGGTGTTCAAGTCAGGAATGGATGGGGATCAGACTCCCTGTTTATGCAGGAAAGTGAGACAGTTGAAATCTGTCTTAAGAGGTAACTTCTGCAGTCCTCTGTATTATCATCAATTTTGAAGAATTTAATTAGATGCTCAATAAAGAAAAGTAGCCCAGCAGTCTTCATTCATAGTTTCCCTTGCACAGAGTGAGAAATACAAAATGAATGCACTTTTCAAACTCTGCTGAGGATTTGTTGCCAAAGAGAACTGGACGAGTTTTCAAGTGTATGTGCTGGGATTTAATTTCTGTCAGGCAGGAATGGTAAGCTGACCTCCTGGAGTTAGTTGCCTGAGTTAAATCAGACCCTTCTTATGAAAGTTGGAAGACAGGAACTTTAAATCCAGTGCAGTAGAAGGAGCTTGTGAAATGAAATTCAAGTCCAAGCACAGAGATATAAAAAACAGCTTCCCAAACCCAAAGCCTCAGCCCTTCTACCTTTGTATTTCCAACATGAGGCATACCCAGAAAATCTCCAAAATCTTATTTCAACCTGTTTGGTTGGATGTTTGCCAGCTGAGTCCTGAAGTACCCTATTATACAGATCCCCACAAGTGGAACGAGAGCAAATGGTCTGGGTTGGGTAATTGATGAGGTTTAAGGTCAAGAGTCATGTGGTTTTTTGCATTGACAATAATAGGAAGCCACTGTAAATGGTTTCTAAAAGAATTACAGTAGGGTTTAAATGTTCTACGCAGGTGTTTAAAATAGCATTTTTTTTTCCCTTTGGGTCCTAATTCCTTATTTACAGCAAAGCTCCAAAAGCTGCAGACATTAAAGTTCAAAGACCGGAGGTTTCCCGTTTGCCTTTGAAAAAGGTTGTTAATTCAGCTCTACTCATATAATTCATACACTCATATAATTCAGCCAGGCTGCATCAATGACAATTGGGAATAAATAATGTATTACACTGATCTGTCAACTAATGATTAATTTCCATTCAAAATAAAGAAATAAACTATGTTTCTTCAGTCTCAAAATTATGCTTCCATTTAATTATAAATAATTCAATGCTTATGTAAATCACAACCTTTTTTTAAAAAAAGCTTCCAACAAGAAATAGTCAGAAGGCAAATCAACCGCATTTACTAATTTCAAAAAAGCCAAATATAATATACATGCTTCCAGTGGACACACCTGTAAACATTATTCTGCTCCTTTGCCCTTCAGTTCAGTGCCTGCACAGAAATTTGCTGGATTCAAACAAAGGCATATCCCATTGTAATATAAACTCCATGTGTACATATATGATCTTCCCTTATAGCTAGAAAACTGAGTCAGGGAGCAAAATGAAACGATTATGCAGAAATCTGATGATAGATTTAAGAACTGAGTCCATGTTTCTTGAAGCCACAATTACTATATACAGCCCCCCCAAAAGTAACAGCTTTTTCCACAACTGGGTGAAAATATGCACAGTTTGCTTTGTTAAAAGATTAGAAACTCTAATTAATTCTATACATGCATGAATTTGTACATATAAAAAGAGCAGATTATTTATGCATTTTAACATCCTTTTTTATTATTTACATAAAGATTGGAATGAGAGGAAAAGGTAAATTGTGAAAACAGAAAATGGAACTATGCCAAGTATACATAATTATGGTGCCCTACTTTGGGTCATGAAAGAGCTTTGGTAAATGAGAGCAAATCGTTCTAAAGTTTGTGCCTATAATATTCAAGTTAATTTCAATAATAAAATGAAGTCAATTAAAAAGGCATTTGGGATGTAGAGGAAGGTAGCCAAAACCACACAAGAACAGAACTCTAGCAACAGCTGAGTGGCTGCCAAGCTGTACGCCAGTGTGAAGTAAAGCAGAAATGTGTGAACAACAGATTTGGAAAGAAAGGTAGGAAAAAAGACACCTGTGATTACCATTCTAACAAGAAGATAACAGCATAAAACATATGAGAAGACCTTGGTTGGCCTATTTCACCACATATGGAACATAGCTTTAACTATACCCACACGTGGTATAAAACCATAAAAGATCTCCTTCTGTTTCAGAAAAAAAATCAGCAGATTTGGAACTGAGAAATAAAAAGGTATCCTTTTTCTGTCTTCTTTTGGCAGCAAATCCTCTCCCTTTCACATTGAACCAGTATGGACCTCTTTATCTCCACATTGCAAACGGGACACCAGAGAAAGCACAAGAGAAATAAACTTTATTTAGAAACTAAGGAGAAACTACCATAGTGTGTTTGCTTTTCCAGTGTTCAGATCTCCTTCTCCTGTGTTCCAATGTGCACAAATCCTGAGGGTTCAGCACAGTTCCAGCACATATCCCAATATTTTGGAAGCTTTTGACTAGGAGAGGTCTGTATCCCTCCAGAATTAAATTGACTGGCAGATATTCCTCTTTCTCCTATTCTCTGTGAAGGTCCTCTACTTTGAATGCTTGACAAACAACATGGTTTCTCCCACTGAACTCTTTCTGACTAGCGTCAAGTGGGAAATACATTTGAATTTTTGCACCAGGAACACCCTGGCTGTGGGTGGCACTAAAGCCATTGGGCTCAGGAGAGTATCAAGAGTTAAAATCAATACTGGTATGTTTTAAGACTGTCCACCTTGTGAATTTCAGTGCTGTCTGCCAAAGCATGGGAGCAAAACAACAACCACATTTGTTTCTGGGACTGTAAAACCTGCTCACAGTTCTGGAGTAGCGTAGCTACTGGCAGTAGCATAGCTCGGTCCTTACCTTCCTGCCAGACAGGCTCAACTGAGTGGCCTCTGAGTGAGCTAGTTTGAAGCTTGGTCTAGCATAGTTTTGTGGCAATGCATTGGAAATAGATACAGGCAGCTGGACTTGAACCATCTGTTCAAGTCCAAACCAATATGTATTGGTTTACAGCTCAGGGACAACCTAAAACCTCACTTGTGTGACAGAAACTCCCATCAATCAAGCTCTGGTTCTGCCACTGTCCTGTTGTTCAGCTTTCCAGACTGAGAGGAAAACAGGCAAAATTACTGCCATCCCATGCAAAGTTGAAATAGATATGGTGTTTATTATTATATATTATTAATTAACAAATTTAAAATTTTAATATTTCTATCCTCAACAAATATCTCCTTTGGAAGTAAGTTAGTAAATTGCTCTAAGTAACATCTATTGTAAGCGATAACAACCACCCCACAAGCATTTGTGCAGCTCAGTTCTCAGATGGTTATTCACTTACACCTTTTGTTGGTAACAAGCAGTACTGGTACTGGGAAACATCACAGAACTTGCAACATGTGCAAAAGTGCCAAATGAGTATTGAAAGACAGTAAAAGTAGTACCTGTGAGATGAAAAGGGGAAAGGAACCATTACAATATAGTTCAATACTTTTGAAAAATTGTATTGTGTATAGAGGGCTATATTTAATGAAACAGGTGATTTTTTTCATAATTTTACAGCTTTCTCTTGGCTTAAACACAAGAGGTATCTGAGATCCCCCAAATGACTATGTGAAATGAAAGCAGGGAAGAACTGAAACAGTTGTTGGGCTGCCTAAGGCTAAATGACATCTGTGGAAAAAGTTCTTGCCATGTAAATTCCACACATTTTTCTCTACTTACAGTCTCCCATTCAAAGCTCTGCAAAAGTTATAAAATTATTCTGCAAACTTCACACATTACGTTTGTAGTGAAGATCTTATTTTTCAAGCAGTTCTGTTTGGAAGACAAGTTTTGACACTCTACTTAAAATTTTGCCCCTGTTGAATGAGTATACTTTTATACTTAGGAAATTGTTTTCCAGTATTTTGGTACTTTTGATCTTTTGATATTGAATTAGTTGTTTAAAATATCCTTAATTTCTAATGAGTTTTCAGTATACACAGTCTTAGTTCTCTTTGATCATTTGTCCCCAAGCACTTCAACTTCCATCTAGATTACATTAGCAAATCCTACTATGCTGCCATAACTAAAACTCTCTGCTCTTCCCTCCAACTGGCTGTGAAGTCAGAAAACTTTCCACTTTGCTCTCTGCACACCCTCCCTGTCCTTCAGGGGGAAGGCTCAGATTCAGTCGGATGGTTGGTGAACATCCCTGTGCATCAGTTTCTGCCCATTGCCTCTTCTCCTATTGCTTGGCACCACTGAGAAGAGCCTGGCTCCATCCTCTTGACATCCTCCCTTCAGATACCTACAGACATCAATGCAGTTCCCTCTCAGATGTCTCTTCTCAGGCTTAACAAGTCCAGCTCCCTCAGTCTTTCCTCATAAGAGAGATGCTCCAGTCCCTTAATCACCTTCATAACTCTCCACCGGCTCCACTCCAGGAGCTCCGTGTCTCTCTTGTCCTGAGGAGGCCAGAACCAGACACAGCACTCCACATGTGAACTCAACTGGTGCATAAATGCTTTCAATTCTAACTGATATTTCTATAACATTTGTTTAATCGTGAAACTCCACTTACCTGAACCTTTTTCAATAGCTGCTCCTAACTGTGACTATGTTTGGCAATATATAATGTTGATGATATATAAAAATTATTTTCTGATAAAATTTCATAACAAGAATAATAATTGATTTTCATTTTGTTTTTCAGTACAGCAGATCAAGAGTGGCTATGAGGAACAAACATAATAGTAATTATATTTGTGGATTCTAGCCATGAATGTAAAATTCAGTTTTAAAGAACATTGGTCTTTCAGGGATTTTAATAATTTCCAAATTCCCCATAAAACTATCTTCAGGGGATATTTTGTATTCTTCTTCTCCTGTCTTGAATCTTCTGGTTCAGATCACAGCTCCTAGTATTGGTAAATTAACCATCCATCTTTGCTTCAAAGAAAAAGGATTGAAATCTAAAGTGAAAAAATAAGGGTAATTAATAGCAACAGGAGGGTCACTAATATACAGCATGTCTATAGTAAAGGAAAAATAATCAGAAGCAGGTAGAAGCACCTGCTTTAATCTGAACATTTCCTAAAAACTTCCTGCCAGTGCAGTGTCAGAAGTATCTACTCAGTGTGACCCTGAGGAAACACAGCACCCTCCGCTCCTGTGGCCCCAGTAGCTATAAGGACATCTCAGGAAAATGCAGATGCAGGTGATGCAAGTGCTGCCTTCACACACCCTAAAGCTGCACTGTGGCTGCTGCTGCAGGACTGTAAGTATGCCGGGTGTGTGATCTGGCTGCAGCTGATGATGAAATCCTCAAGAACCTGAAATAAAACAGGCATTTAGAAAAATCTCCCAGTGGTTCAGAACCACTGGTGCGCAACTAAGAAAGAGGGTTATTGCACAGCATTGTGAACTCTCCCATTTTGTATCAATGGATCTCTCTCTTTCCATGTTAGGATTCATGATTCCTGCCTGGAATCATCCACTGCTGCTAACTAGTTTTTAAAGACTTTCTGTTTGGTTTATTAAACACCTTTTTTCCAGGTATGTTCATGTTGCACAACTCTGGTAACATTTACTTTCCTGTAAATCTAAGCAGACTGTCTGCTGTCAACTCTTCTCTTTTCTCTTATTAGCCTTTCCTCCAGCATCTTCTTTTCCCTGCCTTGCTGCTCACTACAGCTTGCAAGCTGCAGGCTACCAGAGCCCATTTATTTCCACTGCCCATGTACTCAGCAATGGTCTTTAGCACAGTTTCTCCCTAGAGTGTTTACACTTTTGCCATGTATAAAAACTCAAATTTGTCATGTTTATCCTCTCAAACCTTTGCTTTCACCAGCTGCTCTTGGCTGTGGCTCCCTGGAGGAGAATGTAAGGAAGAATACCAGGTGTTAGTCAAGCCTTTTAAAGGAGGATGTGCTTAGATGCTAAAGGGATGAAGGACAGTATGAGAACCAGTTCAGACTAGGCAAAGCATGGACACATTTTCACCAGCAGCAGTAGTATGCATTTCATCTTCCATGTACAGGGCCAAGGAACTTGGTTTATCTGCACCACCTACACAATGCTCATTGCTGGGGGTGATGGGATGGCATAGAAGAGTTTGTCAGAGAAGATTTGTGTGGTACTTTAATGACCTTAAATATTTTGGAGCTGGTTAAGTCTTTGGGGTAAACTGTACACATTAAAAAACACTAATTGCATAATATAATTTTAAATACAGTGTAATTTAAAAATAGCTTACTATTAGCGTATCTAAGTTATGCACTTTTATGAACTCTAATAATATGCATTTTAATTAGGAATCTTTTTCTGTAATGAAGGAGAAAACACTTTAAAAAGGATGTAACTTTTTACTAATTTGTTTCCTTTGTTCTGATTTCTCAGCTAAATAATGAACTATATTAGAAAAAAATGCTTTATTACATATTCGCCCAAGAGAGTTGAATGACTCGATAGGAACTACTTGTTCTTTCAAAGAGTAGCCGAGTCAAGTTAATTAAATTCCAGGCTAAACTAGCTCATTCAGGTCAACTCCAGCTGCATTTCTTCTCAGAAGTTCATTATCTCTACTGATTCATCAATATTTTCCCATAAATATAATTAATTAACACAATGACATTAAGCTGTTGCTTAAAATTTTATAAAGAATATGAGTGCAGGTCCATCTGACAGGCTCCACTACTTGATCTGGTCCAATGCAACTCCATGCTGATGGTGGAAAAAAGACTAGACAGTATCTCATCGGTTGCCTTCATGATGCCAGTGGGCAGAGCAGAGAACAGCTGCTGGGAATCTGAAAGGAAATAAGCAGTGACTCAAGGTCTAATCTCATGCTAGGTGAGAGCAACACCATTTAACACAGATAGTCTTCCACTCCTTGGATTCCCTCTTGGGAAATAGTGATTATTTGAATTCCTGACTGCCCTGTTCCCAAATAATAATCTTTCAGAATTAAGTTAAATACACAGCATTAAATAGTGCGTCAGGATGAAAAAAAAGCTCCAAAATGGTTGTGCTTAAACTCTGAAATATTTCCATTCATATCTGTGTTGGATAAGTCCTGACTACCAACTCCTGTAATGTCCTTCCCTTTCTCCTTCTCACACCCTGGGAAGTGCAATCACTGTGTTAGCCAGAGGGAGTTCATCCAAGAAAGATCCAGTTGGCTGAATAGATGTGCAGGACTCCCAGTAATACCATAACACAACCTCAGAGCACAGAGCAGTAAATTGTGATTAAGTCAATGTTTAAAGCTGTTCTGAACAAGGCTTCTTAAAGCCTTGTTGAGAAGCATTGCTTCAGGGCAAAATCATTCTCTGCCTTCAAACTAACTTACTAAAAGGCAAATTCACAAAAAAAAAAAAAAACTGGGCTGAGGTAATGAAGCATCTCTTCCTGCACTCTCATTTCATACAGCATAAAGTGAGGCCTCATACTGAAAATGGGGATGAACAACTTAAAAAAGATAAAAATAGTAAACTTAATGGCCCAAGTGACACTGGAGATTTTGAGGAATGATTATTAAGAAAGGAACTTCAACAGCACTGCCCCTTGTTTTCCACTTCTGATTTCTAAGCAATAAATTTGTATACTTCTGCACCATTACTGAGATATAAATATCTCTTCAGTTGACCTGCGAGATTATCTGCTGTGAGAATATGCGTCATCTAGTACAGCAAATGCAACTGTGAATGTTTTGACCAGACTTAAGCAAAAACAAACCAAACCAAAATGACACCTTGTATTTTGCCTTTACTATTTAAATTGAGAATGTGGCACAATATTCTATATCAATAACAAAGCCTCTATTACCTTCTATCATGAATCATTAAAGTGCTAAAATGTGGAAATTGTTTTAAGAATAAGGTAGAACAATCTCAGTTGGCTATACCAAGCAAAACATCTCTCTAAGTCTGATGCTGCAGTTTTTGTCTTTTCAAATTGTAAAATTCATTATCTCCAAGCTAAGCAATTTCTGGTTAAAGGATTAATTCCATAGATTATTAATTGTCCTCCAAAAAGTCTTTCAGGAGAGAAGGACAGCCCTCTAAGCAGGACAACAGGACAAAGTAAAGAACTGTGCATGAAGACCAAATTTTTCAGACCATATCATTGTGTCATCTGTCTAATCTGATGCTACCATGTGGAGCAGCATGGAGTCTCCCTGAGTTTTTATAGAATTCATGTTTTTATTACTATTCTGTCCTATTGGTTCAATTCCTTTTTGTTTTTTCAAACCAGAAAGAAAAATGGACAGTTCTTGCAGCCTGGAAAATGTGGCTTCTTAGGTCATAAGTAGATGCTATTAGGGGAACGGTGCTCATCATGATTAAATTGCCTAGTCTGAGTATCTAAACATTACTAGAGAAAATCTTTAGATATTCTAGATACTCTTATAATGTTTAAAATAAAGTTAGTAGGACTTTTATTTTTTTTAATTAGACTGGGAAGAGATAAGAATTAATCCTTAATTAATATACAGGTAAAATGGAGAAATGAAACTGGATGAAGTTACAATTTAACATAAAACATTGTTTTTAAACTATTTTTCTAAAAGGAATTTTGTCATCAAACATCTACTGAGGCATCCTATTCTCAGAGTATAGATATTGACATATGTGATCAGTTGACCCTGGCTGGACACCAGGTGCCCATCAAAGCTGCCCATCACTGTCCTCCTCAGATGGACAAGGGAGAGAAAATATAACTAAAGAGTCATGGGTCAAGATAAGGGCATGGAGGGATCACTCTCCAGTGACTGTCACAGGCAAACTGGACTCAACTTCAGAAAATTAATTTAATGTATTAACAATTGAATCAGAAAAGGGTAACAAGAAATAAAAAATAAATCTTAAAACACCTTCCCTCCACCACTCCCTTTTTCCTGGGCCCAGCTTCACTCATGATTTTCAACCTCTTCTCCCCCCAGGCAGCACAGGGGGATGGAGGAACTGGGGCTGTGGTCAGTTCATCACACATTGTCTCAGCCTCACCTTTCTCCTCACGAGATGACCCCTCACAGTCTTTCCCTGCTCCAGCATGGATCCCTTCCACTGGATGCAGTCCTTCAGAAACAGGCTGATTTTCAGAGTGGGTCCCCCACTGGGTCACAAGTCCTGCCAGCAAACCTGCTCTGTTCAGGGCTCCTCTCCCCATAGGGCTGCAGGTCCTGCCAGGAGCCTGATCCATCTTGTGCTTCCTACCGGATGTGCTACCCTGCCTCTATGGGGCACCCACTCAGTATGGCATAGGGTCCTCCTTGGGCTGCAGGTGGATTTCTGAACCTCTGCTGACCTCCATGGCTAGAGGGGCACAGCTGCCTCGCCATGGTCTGCACCATGCGCTGCAGGGGAATCTCAGCTCCTGTGCCTGAAGCACCTCCTCCCTCTCCTTCTGCACTCACCTTGGTGTCTGCCAAGTCTCTGCTTTTGCAGTTGCACAGGGTTTTTTTCTCCTTCTTAACTCTGTTATCCCAGAGGTGCTACCACTGTGGCTGATGGGCTCAGCCTTGGCCAGCAGCTAGTCCATCTTGGAGCTGGCTGGCATTGGCTCTGTTGGATATGGGAATCTTCTGATAGATTCTTAAAGAAGCCACCCCTGTAGCTCCCCGTTACCAAACCCTTGCCATATAAACCCAATGCGTTATACAACATCAGTAACTTGACAAAACACTCTGAAGAAGGTGCATGGCCACATAGAACGATCCTTTTCCCTCTTCACCATGCAGTCAAATCTCCATTGTAAACTGCTGGAAAACTTCAATGGTAATATTACTTTCAATTTAATAAATTACTAGATGCATTCTTAACAAAACTTGGCATGAATCTTCTGATTCACCCCTGTTGGTAAGCATTCATTTCATACATCCTCCTCCTGAGCACTGTTTTATTGTTGGCTTGTTCCAAGGTCCTGTAAATTTCTGGCTGAAGTTCTCAAATCACAATTTAACAAGAAAGATTGTAGAGCCAGGGAATCAGAATCTAGCCACAGAAAGAATAAGAGAGAAAGTAGCAGAACTGTGGATAGAAGTAACTCCTTAGAAATTAAAATATTAGACCTATAGTCTCAGTCTGTAATGTCTCTACAGATAGCCTTAAGAAATTTTTTCTGCAATTTGGTAACATGATATATTGTGCCATAGGATGTGTGTTCACCATGTTCCTTGAAGGTACTTTTTTTAGAAGCGGATGGCACATGTTGTACTAGGACCACCGTGAGCAGCAAGGAATAGCTGGCAGCAGGTGAGACTCGTGCTTAGAAAAGCCATCTGTTCCTGTAACCTGCATCAGCACTCACCAAGCAGCATCCTTCTGACTCTGCAGGCAAAGGCATGTGAGGTCCAATCCTTCACCAGTACATTTCCCCATGGAGAAGCTGTGAATGCCCTGCCACTCACTGGCTTAATGATATCAGATTGCTCTTCCAAACTTACCAATATTTCATTGTTCATTTAATTCTCTGAAGTATGAAAATAGACTAAACTGCCTTTAGTTCAGGAAGCAAGAACCTACTGGTAAAAAATTGGTGCAACTTCACTGAAATTAATTTACTGATAATGCTATGAATTCTTGACTCAAGAAGCAACTTTCATAGAGGATTCTTTTCAAAAAGAAAGCTGCAGAATACAAATGAGGTGGTGAGAGAGGATACTGAACACTTGCCCCATCTCTCATATCAGAATGATGTAAGAGATCATGCCTATATGACAGATCATGCCTTGGAAAATGTAGGTTGTTAACTTGGTTTTGTCTACTCCACCAGTAACAACAATTGTATATGAGATTCACAAGTATCTTAACTGAAACTCATTACTGAAACTCAAGAAAGTTTGAAGAATCCATGTTAGTCAATTATCAAGATCATTCAAGACAAAAGGAGTCCTGTACATGATTAATACTTTTAAGAAGGTATTTTTAATTAAATTTGATTCATGAACTATTTATCAAACCTACAATCTCTAAAATTTTATTGTTTTCAAAGAACACGAGCAGTAATTTGGAGGATGCTACTCCACTCTATGTGGATAGCACAGACATTGAATGCTGTTCTTCATTTAAAAAATCAGAGCAACCCTGTATACAGAGGAGCAAAGTCACTATAATAATAAACACAGTACAGAGATTACACAACATTTGATCAGATAAATAGATGTATGTTACAATCTGGCAGCCTTACAATTACTGGAACACAGTAAACTTGTCACTTCATATTGCTTGGTCATTTTGAAGCCCTGGAGCTGATGTTGTCTTTAACCATTCTTTTTTCTTATCTTTTTTTTTCCCCCCAAGAAAATCACATGAAGTGAGTACAATTGCATCATATTCCTGTTTCTGTGTTGTATTACAAATGTCAAGCAGGAAATCTGAAGTTTATTAAGGACACTAGTCAAAGCCAAGATGTAAAAACTGGATTGTCATACAGGCATGAACCACAGAAAGCCATGTCATGTAGCTTTAGGGAATGTAACAGCCACAACTCAGGAAGAGTCATCAGTGTCAGCTCTCAAAATCATTGAATCTGTGAGTAGCAACAGTTGAAGTGAGACAACAGAGCAGTGAGCAGTGTAAGACTATTGAGATGAAAACAGATATTGAATAAACCTTTGAGGTGCCCATATCTTGCTTGTTATGTAGGTCTCTTTTTTTTTTCTTTTTCCCCTCGAGAAAGGCAGAATGGATTTATAGAAACTACAGAGAAAGACATCTAAAATGATCAAGTATCTGCCTTTGTGAAGAGACAAGAAACTTCAATTCTGGAGAGCTATATAGTCAGGATTTAAAAAACCCATGAATTGTACAATAATTTAAGATGGAACATTAACTGTACAGGAGACCTCAGGAGGCTATCTTCTGAGCACATGAACAGATCTAGTCCTACCTTCTACTCAAAACAAGGCAGCCTCAGATTTGGAACATTGTAGATTAGGTGAGCACAGAACTGGCATTCAACAAACCCAGTAATATTACAAATAGGGAGCACTGAAATTGATTGGCAATAATTTAAAAGCAGATAAAAATCCTTTTTACATAGAGAGTAAGGAGAATTTCTTTTAAGACGGGTTATGTAACGTGATAATTTAAGAATGTTCAAATTTGTCCATGACAAATTCATGGACAATAGATGCATAGGCAGATTGCAAAGGTGTATGCAGCAATAGAGCCTGCAACATTTCTAATCTAATTTTGGGAAACAGTAAGGATGATGGCCTGTAGAGATTGGAGTTACTCATCCTCTCTTCCCAAACAGTGTCTCTAATAGTTATTCTTGGGAACAGGATAGATGGAGCACTGGAGTCACATTATAGATAATTCCTTATGTTCTTATGCTTTCTTGAACAGCTGAACAATTCTGTTGAAAAGCTTGTGCAAAACAAAGTTAGAAACTGTTTTGTATGGGTTTGGGGGTTTTCTGCCTGCCATGCCCTATGTATATCTGAATCACTATTTATCCTAGAGCTTTAGAAACAGTAGGCATACATGGGACTGTATCATCACAAGTCCATGTCCTGTCCCTGCATTATTCAGGGCACCAAAAGCCATGAGGCTGTGATGATGTAATGTTGTGTTCTCAGTTGCAGGGTGTGCAGTGTCTCCCTGTCTTATGTAAGTTATGAAAGGACTGTGGATTCATCCCAGTTTTGCTATTTCTGTAACACACTCAAGTACCTGGCAGATTCTAATCCTAAATGAACAGTGAATGGCTCTCCTGCAAAGATTGTCATTTCCTGTTATTTCAAAAATAATATCTTGAAGATTACTTTCCCAGAGGATTTAGCGAATATTTCTTAATAGTATGAGATTTGATCATTTCAATTAACATACATAAAACAGCTCTGCTCCTTTTGAATATAGTCTAGTCCAGACTTGAACTGCCTTTTCGATATGTATTGACGTGCATCTTGATCAATTAGATTAAAGAGCCTGTTTCTTGCTTTCTTGCTGAAAGGTATTTAAAAAGCTGTGATAAATATTCTGCCTCAGACTAAAAATGATGTCTCTCCCACATACAGATAAACAATTTCCTAGGTAACTCACAAAAAGATATTACATACAGAGATATTTCTGAAAAGTTTTCATTTCTTTAGGACATTCTTTTTTTCTTTTTTAAGTGGTGAAAGCATCTTATTTTTGCTTATGAGGCAGAGAACCAATTAAAGGATAAATCTTTTAGAGAGTCTTAATACTGCCATTCACTATTTAATGTACTTTTTTCCCCAAACTGTTTTATATGAGTTAAAGTCCACAGTACTTTATGGGTATCAGAGAGCACTGCTTAATATCATATGACTAGAATTACTAAAACAGATACATAATTGCTAATAATTAGTTTTTTGATGAGAAGTTAAGTTGAACTACTGGCTAATGAGATGCTTCTGTACCGACCAGGGGAATTTACAATGATTGATACATATCTTCAAAGTACACTTATATTCTTCAGAACACAGAATATATGGGCATTCTCAGAACATTGGGATCTCTCCTTTCCCGTTTTTCTCCTTCCCTTGTTCTGCTGATCTCACTGGAGGAGAGGAGCCCATTGCTTACATTAGCTTTCATTTGGGTCGCTGATGACCTATTTTAAACAGATGGAGAGAGAACAGCCCATTCTTATCCTAGTGGTTAGTGTGCTCCTCTCTAAAAGAAGCATTTTCAATTTAAATCCTGCAAGTTCTCTATCTCAGACAGACATAAAAAGAGGTCTCACATGCCAGTCAGTGGTTTCAATAGCAGGCTGTACAACCCCCAGGTGGCTGTCACCACCTTCCAGGTGTCTATGGAAGTTCAAGCTGTGAATCCCCCTTTCCTGTAAGCCCCTGCTGCCAGGCTGCCGGTCAGTGCCCGAGCCCAGCAGACAGCTGGGTGTCTGGCCACAGTCCTGTAGCACTTGTCGGCTGTTTTAGCTTCACCATCTACCTCAGCAGACGAATTCTGCTCCCAGAGCTCCTAGCTGTCAAGTCTGCAGACTTTGCAGCAATAATGCCTACGTCTCTGTTTGAAAACAGCCCACAGGCTTTGCTGGCTTAAGTTCCCCTCTAAAACATCAGAACAACATGAGGTTCCTGTTGCTTGGGTTAACTACACTAAAGATAGTGAGAAATGCAGCCATTCTAGTCCGTTCCTCTGTGGTGATGTACATCCTCAAGACAGCGAGGATGCTGTTCCTTTCCTTTTTTGTGCAAAGGAGTTAGCCTACCTAAAAAGCCCTCAGCCCAGCTGAGCAGTGAAGCATAATCAGCCACCTCAGTGAAAGAACAAGGAGCCCGTTTTCTGCAAGAAAGCTTGCCACAAATTGAGCAAGGAGATAATGCTTTCCTCAGTGCTAACCCAGCCAGCTCCAGCAGGTTTTTAGCAAGCCCTGTGCTGCTAAAGTGCCCTCTGGAATTCTGTCATGGTTTAAATTCTATTTCACATCCTGCTCAGTGCTCATCCTTTTGGGCCAGCATAATGCTGTGGAGTTAGGGCTTTTTTTTCCCCTCTATGATATCTGTGTTCAGAGTCCTCCTTTTATTCTTTTTGGCACAGCCTCACAAAGCCATAGTGGGCACTTTTATAGCTATGCAGATGTTACATGATCTGATCTCCTCTTCTGCCTCCTACGCTGCAGTTTCTAGTTTGACCAACTGTTCTTACTCAGTAATGTGTATCCTACAGCTCTCTGAAGCACAGGCTGAACAAAATCAAAGCAGTAACTATGATATGGTGTGGCTTTTCAGTGAGTGATGCATCTATGGTGGTGGTCTTCTGACCGTCTTTACCATCATTCTAGGACTTGGGGAAGAATGATAAAGCTCCTTATAACTTGATAAAATGGTTATCTGGGGACTGGTTGATACTTATTTGCTTATTTAAAGTTCCAGTGGGGAAAAGGGACATATTGTGGCCAGTTCCAGCTGCAATACCCTTTGATTTTTGTTCTCTTTGATCTCTGTCCCAACACAAAAGGTCACTCATTAAATATCAGAACAACTGAAGCTTTTTCTTCTCTTGAGATAAGCAGAAATATATGCATTTGAGGTGCCTGTGGTTTTTACCATCGCAGATGGCTTTTCATCTAGGAGCTCTGTTTGTACTCCTGATATTTCTAGTCAGTAACTACTTATTCTGAAAAAAATTATGTGAATTACAGTGGAAACAATTCCGTAGTTTGATACCATCTAATACAAGGATAGAGAACATTGATCTCTGTTTTTAAAAAAAGCTCTCAGGGAAAGTCTTGAGATGTCTTACTGGACTGCCTGAAAAGAGCCAATGGATTTGTGCAGCAGGACCATTACCTTCCTTAGGTTTTATTCAGTTCACATAACCAAAAAAAAAAAAAAAAAAGGCAGCCTTTTTTTCTTCCCTCCCTTATGCCACATTTTCACATCTCTGCAAGCACAGCCAACTGAGGTGTCAGAGCTCTACTGAGCTCCAGGAGCACCAATAGCCTCCCACACTCAGTCAAGACTCGTGCCTCAAGAGGCCAAGCCAGCCCACATAAACCCTCCTGTGCATCCCATGGTACCGGCTCCTCCCACTGACTGGAGAGGTAGGGATGATGACAGACTAGAACCTGAAGTGACTAAAATTAAGAGAAGGGAATCCATGCCTTAAAGTTCAGAAAGATATTTTCAAAAAGCTCTCAAAACTCAAACTTAATTTGCAATTCAGAGGTTACATTCATTTGCAAGTATGTGACTGAAATTTTCTTGACAGTAATTCTAGTTGAATGACCAGCATTTCATAGCAGACCAAAGGACAGAAAAACACATCTTCTCTGTCTCTAGAAAGAGAAAAAAAAACCCAAAAAAACTCTTTTCAAAACAACTTATAAAAACATCAAATGTTTATTAATATGTCACAAAATGAACTGCATGATTGTTGCATTAGCCACAAAAGTGGTGTTAGAAATTACTCTGACAACTTAGACACTCAATAGGCAATAAAAGGAAACAGGAGAAAAGAGCTAAGCAAGCCCAGTTGCTACTTTTATATTGCTCCCTTAAGGCCCAGACATTAATTAATGCTAGGTATGAAACAGCCTCTGCAAATATGTTCCTGCAGAATTTTAAAATGAATAATAGCTTCTGCATTGGGGTGGACTACAAATTCTGCTTATGGAAACTTCAGCTGATTTTAAAGTCTTTCTGATTATCCCAGGGTCCTCTCTCATGAATGAGGCCATATGTCAAAGAGATTAAAAACTGGTTATTCCTGGTCTCTTCCACACTGAGCTCCTGCCAGTCTGAACAGGTGGATTGTCCCAAGGATGGCCAAAGCCCTCTGGTATAACCACTTCCACTCAGAAAGATGTATTTTTCTGCTGGGGAGATAGAGGGTGTCCCAGAGACCCCATGCCTCTGCCTGCTAAAAGCTGAGTCGGGGAGGAGCAGGGAGAGGAAAGGAGAGGAAGGTGGTTCCTCAAACTACCCCTTTGCTTTGCTGCAAATATTGCAAGAAAATATAGTGCTATAAAGTAACAGGATAGCAATAATCTTGTTCCTTGTTCAGTGGAGTGAAATTTAGGAGCGCAGATGCAAATGAGTAAGATAACATCTGTCTTCTTCAGAAACTTCAGTTTCTGTAACCAGGAAAAAAAAACATTCCACAACTCTCTAGGATGGGGAGCCAGGACATTCAAACTAGCCAAGGCTTTGAAGGGTTTTGCTGTTCTCTTTAACTGAACACCAAAACTAAAAAAGCAAGTTATGAATTAAGTCGTAATTTATGACTTTTTAAAGAGAAAAAAGCAGAAGTGGGATAGACTAAAAGAAAAAAAAATAAAAGTTTGAAAATAAATGTTCTCCTCTCTACATCTTTGGAAGTTGTGTCTGTTACTCGGGTATTATCTTGAGTATAGAAATTTTTGGAGGCTTCTTGATCTGAAACAAATTTGATACAGTCCATTCTGTGGTCTTTGGAAAATCCCTATGATCTATTTATGGTCACTTCCAGGTCTTCTCAGAAGTTCCCTGGTCTCTGTGCTTCAGCCTGTTTTCCCCTGTAGTCCATCACACTCTCTCACCATGTGCTAAACATCAAAAGTTATTTGTTCCCTCTGCAGAGCAGAGATCCAAACCCTTGTTCAGCAAGGACAACCCTGACACTGTAAAAACTGGCAATCTGTTCCCAGTTTTTCTCAGGCTCTCTGTGTCCTTACCTTATGCTCTACAAGATTTTCCACGCAGATGTCTGGGTATATTCCACCTAATCAAAATGCACATGCAGCAAAGAGAGATTTCCAAAGCATCGGATCTTATGTTCTGTGAAATGACATCCTGAAGTCATTTTTCCTTCCCACAGACTATAGAGGGAGACACAGATAACCACACTTCTAGCCTCAGTAGTGCATTGCTGTGCCTAACATTAGATCAGATTAATTGGTTTTATATTACTTAAATGTTGCATAAAGACATCTCCGCACAAATATGAGTTGTATTCTGTTTCACATCAACTATCCACTCTTTAACCAATCATTTTCACAGTTGGGAGACCCTTCCAGAAAAATTTATTCTCTCAGAGGTTTAAGTACAGGCCTGGCATAACATATCTAGACGGACTTTTTGCAGCATGTGGCTCTGATTTGCACATCTTGCATATAACTTTGAGAAATCCTGTCTAAGCTTGAACACTGATGTGTGAGGAATGTGGTAATTTAAGGGCACATACGCAAGAATAGCAAACAGTGGTGGCACTTATCACTTCTCCTTTTGGTCCATGCTTCCTTGGACCATGCAGAAATACTGTGGAATGAAGGTTTCACAAGACAGGTGACATTATGACACCATTAGAAGTACATGTACTTACTTTGATCTAATGGCTACTCCTAGGGATAACAACTGCACCCAGCTCAGCACCAAGTAAATTCACTTTTCCTCAGGAATGAAGTGCCTTTTGAATTTGAGCCTGATGTTATCAGAGGATTCTCCAGTAAGGCCAACTTTTTTAAGCTGGTAGAGTACACCTGTAGGATAACCAGGATTAGTCTCAAAAGGTTAAATTCAACAGGAGTTTTAGGCCTATTTCTGATTTAGAAAAAAAATGTACTTCAAAATTTTCACCCCAGTGTAACCTTTCACTTACAACTTTCCCAAGTCCTGCTGGTATCTGTGACTGTGCTATAATCACACACATGGTGAATCCTCATTCTGGATTCTCCCTGTCCTATTTCCCTGAGAAGTCAGGTCAATTGGGGTTTAAAGTACTCCTCAGATTAAACTTTATGTAAAAGGTCAGGATGACTGACCCTCCAGGATGACAGCTGTACCCATTTTACCTAATTGCTTGAACACTTACCTGGCAGGTAGGTTTTATTCCTTTTCTCCCTGGTGGTTTCAAAGCACAGACTTGGTCAGACACTCCAGAACATATTTCTAATTCAGCAAAATTCTTTTCTGTCAAAATTACCATGCATCTTTCATTTTTACACTATTTCAATTATTTTCTTAATTACTGATTGATCCCAAGAGAAAGGTTGGCTTTTAAAGCTCTTGGTCTAGAAGTACTGCGAGAACTGAGAAAAAAAAAAGAGTCAGATTGAAGTCCCTGTTCCAGGGATTAATGAAATATCCAAAGCAGAGCAATTTCCATCAAGTTAGTGAGTGCTGTGCCTCTCTGCACTTACAGCCCTTCCTTACGTGTACTCTTCTCAGCTCTCTAGAAAGTCTGGCCACAATGTGCAGAGGTGTCCTCCCACCCACCCTGAACCCCCTCACCACTAACTGTGTAAAGATTTTGCCGAGGGAAGGTTTGTTTTTGTGGTTTCTGTTGTTGTTTTTGTTTTTCCTGCTTTGAACATTGAACTCCAGAAGAATCTTAAACAGCAGCACTAAGCAATTTTGTCAAATTTTCACTCATTTTGTTGCTTTTATTTTGCCTAGACTTTTCCCTGGAGGTATAAGACATTGGATGCTATACATCATGGTTTGCACAGAACAGAACACCCAGTGGGTAAGCACTTCAGCACTGGGCTCTGTAGTACTGAACTTCCTTTGCAGATTTATCTTTGGGTATATTGTGAATTTGAGTACCCTTATAGCCTTTTGGAAAAGGTTATAAAGGAAACGCAGTTTGTGAAATTCTGATAAACAAGAAAATCTGTGCACCAAAACCTAAGGCATTAGGAAATATGAATGGAATGTGAATACCATTAAAAATAAATCTAAAGAAAAAAACCAAACAATCTGCCGCGTGCCGGGGGGAAGGAAGAAAGGAGACGATCCCAGCCAATCTTGGGATGAGGGCTAGAACTCGTTTATTCATGGGAGCATGGGACTTATATAGGGTCAGGGAGGAGCTTGGAAAGTGGGAGGAGTTTGGGGGCGGATCGCGGCAAGAGGGGAAGGGCTTACAGGGAAGGAGGGGAATACAGATGGGGCGTGGCCAGCCTCACATGATGACGCTGGGATTGCATCACCAGCCAGCCAATGGGAAGTAGGGAATATACAGCCAATGGGAAACCGGTAACTGGGTAACCGCAACCAATCACAATACAGCATACAAATTCAAAGGGATAAAACATGAATTTGTGAGTTCTGAGGTAATTGTCCGTTTGTGGTATTGATAAACTGTTCATCGTGGTTGTTCTGGTAGCCTTTGAGACAGTGTTCTCCAACAACAGTCCTGTAATGCTAAGATATATATCCTCTCAACACAAATAAAACTTGTCCAAACTCTGAATATATGTGAGTTTTTTGGTTATGGTCTTCCATAAGAAACACCTGAGAAATACCACAAAAATCAGATGGTCTCTGACAAGCTAGAAATATAGATATACTGCTCCTCTGTTCTAGAAAGTCATGTCTTTAAATTCACATCCTCATATAATTCTTTAGAGATAACAGTAAAAATAATTTCCAGCCAGCTCTGTGATCATATAGAACAGATGGGACTGCATGGCGATTTAGCTGATGCTACACAAAAGCATTGCCCCCCGATTCTCCTGAGCAAGGAGCCCATGCTGCCACACAGCTTTGCTGATTTGGCTTCCAGGTGGAAGCAAGGAAATGTTCTTTTCTCAGATGAAATCCCAGCCATTATCATTTCAAAACAAAACACTCATTAGTAAGCAGATGCTAGAAAACCTATTTGCACTAAGTTTTGGTGACTTTCCAAAAAGAAATTCCCAAAACTTTGAGCATTGCTTTGTTTGCCTACTCTGAACAGGACAGCCATACATTTGACTTTCAGACAGCACAGGACACACAAACAATGCACAAGTCAAAGCCAAAGTAACTTTTCAAAGCATTTAGCTCCTGCATTGCTACAGCTTGATGCAGAGGTTCCTCTGACCCTGCTCAATTTTATCAGCTTATGGGGAACACACTCTATTCAGATTTAGAGGAGAAGTAGAAAGAGGGGTCATGATCTGGAGAGTTCCCTCCACCCTGCTTTTGTGCTCATTCAACCCTGTTCAGAGCTTTATTCTGCCGATATTTTTTTCTATAAAAGAGATGACTCAAAATAAAATCTTTCTAGCTTACCTTCCTCCTTCTGTTTTTGCATCCCAGATTTTTGTATTTTTAAAGTACACCACGAATGATATTTCATTCAAGCTATACCTCAATTTTTAATGCATTAAAAGCTATACTTCAGGACTTGAAAGAAAACATTTTTAATTAAAATGGAGGACTCAAAGTGTGTATTCCAGTGATTGCTTCTCCTCCTATTTCCTTTGATGTGATCCAGGAATAACTCAAGGGGAATGGAGCTGCATTTTATCAAAGTTAGCAAAAAAAAGGTCAGAGTCAGAAGGTCTGAAACGAATACATTGGTGCTTAATGTATCTAGGAGAAACTGCCCAATGTATTCAGGCTGTTATAGCAGAAAGGCTTGTGGTAACTGTAGATTGTTTGCAATACAGAAACTATCAGAATTCTGTGCTGTATGCGTATAAGGTTTCTGCCCTTTCTTTAGCCTCTATTTCTGTTCCAATGGCCTCTCCAATCACACAAGTGTCCTCATCACAACACACTTGGTAGTCAAATAGGTGCAATCCTGTACGACAAACTCAGAAGCCAAACTCTGTTCTACAACTGGGATGTTGCAGGAATAACATCAGATGTGAGAAAATACAGCACAGCCACAAGACCAGAGGGCACTGTGGCTTTAAACTCTTCAGAACAAAAGAAACATTTTTCTTTCCATTTGCTGGACTTAAATAAAACAACTATTAATGGAAGAATTATTTCCACACATCTCCAATGTGTAAGTTGATGACATATTCTAACAAAAGTCTGTTTCTTCAGATTTTTATTGTCATACATGTGTGAGATCAAAGACTGAAGCTGACCTTTAGATGTTGACTGAGGTAACTGTAGGAATAGGTTGTGAAGAGACATTAATGAGGATCTTCATTATTTCTCCTGCTACACAGAGTAGGGCAGATACACAGAAATCAGTCTGCAAAATGTTGATTACCAGTGACACTCAACAAGCTCATACGTATCCAAGACAATACTCATATCCCAGATGAACCTTTTATTCATTGCAATCATTAATACCTTGAGGAGTTCTGGGTGGGTTTTTTGTCCTTTGGCAGGTATCTTTTCTTGCAAGAGACTAAATCTGAATTCAGCAGTGCCGGTTACATATCTGGGATTGAATTCTTAGTTACAGTGAGATTTTTCACATTGCTGCAATCATACCTATCTTAGGTCCCATCATACAGCCAGAGTTATTAAACACACCATAGATCAAATATGAATCCAGCCTTTAGTTTTTAATCAGTGCATTCCTTCTCATAAAATAGACATATTTAGGACAATTCAGACAATCTGCTATGTATGACTCTCCAAATGTGCTCCTTTTCCCTTTCTCCTAAAAACTTCCTAAATGCAGTATAAATACCTGCTTTTTCCTTTCTATTTCATCCCAGTGTCTCCCCAATCAATCTTATTCTGACATTTAAATCAAATTATTGTTGTCAATAGAATCTGCCTAAATATCTGTTCCTCAGGGATGATGTGAGGTAGGTGTCTAAGCTCCCATTATAGACAGTGAATTGAATTAGTACAGTCAGTGGAGCCTAGAGAGAAATTCAGCTGACAAGAAGCTTAATTCAGTTGACTAAAACATAGGTACTGAGTGCTATTTTAGATGCCCTAAGTAACCTGAGACACATTGTCTTTAGGCTGTCAAATATGACAAAGTATCTACAAGACACCACTTTTACCCTTGAGCAGTAGATGGAAACCAGGAAAGATGACATGGAGCATCTCAGATAGTCCTAGATGCCAAAATCTAGGCACTTAGATGTCTATTTCAGAGTGAAATATGTTTTTAAGCCATATTTATAATGATGTTCCAGCTTTTCTGTTGTTTTTTTAATTGCTTTATTTCTGTTATTCTAATTTAATTTCTATCTTCTAAGTTTTGAAACCAAGAATCCCTTTACATTAGTAATGTTAATAGTTGACTGAAGGGGGTAGGAAGAAAATGCTTTGCCAGGATAAAATCTAGAGGCAGTTGTCTCTCATCAGTTATTCAGAAGAAGGAGAAAACTTAACATTGGAGAAATCTGTGATGTTGCAGTCACTCATGCTAGGAAGAACAGGGTCTAATTTTGAAGAACTACAAGGTTTACACAAGATTTAGTACCTGTGCAATTAGATGGCAAATAAAATTCAGTGTACACAAACATAAAGCACTGAAAATGGTGGAAAACAGTCCTGAATTCTCAGGAAAAATGACAGGCTTTGATGTGAGCATTACTGCTCTGGAATGAGATTTTGGGGTCATGACAGATAGTTCCTTGAATACATCATCTCAAGACTCAGTAACAGTCAAAAAACCCCCCAAAAACCCCAACCAAAAAACCCCCAAACCTCCCCCAACTGTTAGAACAATAAAAAATAAGAGAACAAATACCATTATGCCACTATACAAATCCATTATTTACTCATCCACGAACACTGTGTGAATTTCTGACTGGTTTGTCTAAGGAAGGACATATTCGAGCTTGAAAATTTTCAGAAATAGAGAACAGGGTTGATAAACAGGGTGCAAAGTTTCCATTCATGGAATGATGAACTAGTCTGGGGGTCTTCAAACCTGGAAAAGAAATTAGGGTATGACAGAGACTTACAAACACACATGACATAGAAATGGGAGATGAAGTGGCTCTTTGCTATCTCTTCTGTATGTCTTTAATCTGAAAAGGAACTCAGTCTTTTGGACTGAAAGATTATGTAGTTTAGATCAGACTAAAGAGTTAATCACTGTAAAAAGATCTGCCTAATACTCTTGATTTATTTTGCCTTCTTAGTTCTTATTTTTGCAATGTCTATTTTATTTTATTGAGAGAGATAAAACTAACATATAAACCTTTGCATATTTCTTTTATATAAAGTCCAGTATTGGACACTAGGGATCATAAAATGTGCTGCATTTAAGCTAATAATATGCAACATCTTTTGTGTGATGGAGCCCCACTGAATTATAGAGGAAAATGGGAATGATGAAGCATTATTACTACCAAATTACAATAATTCTGCAACTTTTCATATTTCAGAAATAATTCTAAGTGTAAAAATAAAGCATGAAGAAACACTATACTTGAGAAAGAAAAATATTGCAAAACACACAGTATAAGAAAAGAGGAAATAATATGTTGGAGAGTATGCACACATGCCTTTGTGAGTAGCTGTGGCTATGTTAAAGCAGTGTTATAGCGCTGTTATAGAGGGATTTTTGACAAGTGCTCGCAGTGGTAGGATAAAAGGGAGTGGCTTTTAACTGAAAGAGAGATTTAGATTATATATTAGGAAGAAATTATTTGCTGTGAGAGTGGTGAGGTACTGGAGCAGGTTGTCCAGAGAAGCTGTGGACACCCCAGTCCTGGAAGTGTTCAAGGCCAGGCTGGATGGAACAACCTGATCTAGTGGAAGGTGTCTCTGACTGTGGCAGAACTGGATGATCTTTAAGGTCCTTTCCAACCCAAACCATTCTTTGATTCTGTTGCTCTATCTGTAGTGCCCCAGGATAAAATAAATATTTTAGTTAAACCTAATATTTTTTATTAGACTAACAGAAAAAGCAGAAAAGCTTTCAGGCATGCAAGACCTACAGATGTGAAAGGAGATATAAGTTGGCTTTCAGTTCTTTAATAAAGCTCTGACTTCCTACAAGCTCTGCCTGTTAAAACATAGACTCCAGCCAGAGTTTCTGGACCTCAACAGATGTACACAAATGCTCTAGGGGACAGATGCTCAGTGGAGTTATTTCCAAAGCCATGAGAAAATATGGAAGAAGAAAGAATACTGATTTCATGGAACTCATCCCTTCCATACTCTTTTTTCAAGCAGAAGGTATCTTGCATTTTCCTTCTCTTTGAGGTTGTCCTGAAGACTAGGGACACTCACTCACTGTTCTTTCAGATACAACTGTGCTGGAGAGGAGGCAGGAAATCTGGACACTGCCTTAAACAAGTTAAAAAGTGTCGTGGTTTAACTCCTGGCAGCAACCAAGTACCATGCAGCCATTTGTTCACTCCCCCAGCAGTGGGATTGAGGAAAGAATCAGAAGAGTAGAAGCTAGAAAACTTTGTGAGATAATATAAAATCAGTTTAATAGGGAAATAAAAAGCCACATGTGTAAGCAAAACATGGGATTCTTTCATCACTTCCCATGGGCAGGCAGGTGTTCAGCCATGTCCAGGAGAGGAACTTGGGAAGACAAACACCATCAACCCAAATGTCCCCTCCTACTTTCTTTACCCCCTCCATTCTATATACTGAGCATGGTGCCACATGCTGTGGAATATCCCCTTGCTCATTTGGGGTTAGCTGCCCTCTCTTAACTTCCCATGCACCCCCAGCCACCCTGACAGTGTTGCAGTAATAAAAAATGGCCTTGGCTTTGTGTAAGCCCTGTTCAGTAAGGACAAAAACATCTCTATATTACCAACCCTGTGTTCAGCACAAATCTAAAACACAGCCTCATGCTAGCTACAGTGAAGAAACTATTCCAACCAAGACCAGCACACAGGGAAAAAAACCCCAAAATACAAACAGGGGAAAAAAAAAGGCAAAATAAAATGTATTTGTACACAAGAACAATACAATAGCTGGCGTTTTGTTACAAAGACAGTTGTAGCTGAGCATTTACAACTCACAAATATATCCACATCAAATCTTTTCAGAAAGATGCATCACGTGATGATTTTAGTGTTCTATTTTGTATATTTCTGCCATAGAATTAACTTTTTGCTACTGTGAGTAGTCACAGTATTCTCATTTCTAAAGCTCATCTTTTGATTTGGCATCAAATATATGCACATTCTATGCACATTGCATAGAAGCATAAAAACTTATACAAAAAAGAAGCATTGGCCAAATGCCATGAGAAGTAAAAAAAAATCTGCATTTTAATACAGATTTTCAGTAGAATTCTTCCTCATAGGATTGCCAGGTGGGATGATGGTTTATGTCACACCAACAGAAAAGGAAAACCATCATGCGTGATCTGAGGAACTCACTGTAGGCACCATATTTTCACTGCAGATAAGTTGTTACACTTTCCAGAGCATTAAGCTGTTTAAATTAACCTTTGAAGTTTCTTTGCAGATATTTGTCCATAAGCTGTTTAAGCTGCTACAGCTCAATGCTGCAATGAAAGGCAGAACTGTAAACAACATATTTATTGTCAACATTTCCACTCCAACTAATCCTCCAAATTTTTGTTACCTTCCATCCATGCAAATAACAAAGATTTAGCCCTTTCAGAACTACATTATTTTGTATAATAAAAGCCATGTAATGAAACCCAGACAGCTATACTTATTGATTTTTATTACTTCAGTGCTTTCTTTCCAAGTGCAAAATTTCCATCATTCCTCATCAAGAAAATCTAGTGCCAAAATACAAGCCTGAGCATTCCATTCTTCATATTTTGTGCCTGTTTTCTTGACTCTGGTTCTTCATCCAGATGGTGGAACTGGATTCCCAAGAAAGTGGTCACAGCACAAAGCCTGACAGAGTTCAAAAAGTGTTTGGACAATGAACTCAGGCACATGGTGTGATTCTTGAGGTTTTCCTGTGCAGGGATAAGAGATATATTTTGATGATACTTGTGGGTTCCTTCCAGCTCAGGACATTGTATGATCCTATGAGTCTGTGATTCATGTAGATGAAGACAGGACTTTTCCACAAGCATCAGAGTATGTCTCCCTCTTGAAATGATAGTCCTCTCTCAGGACATGATATGGCTCTAAAAGTGAGTTTTTGCAGAAAATCTCTTTATATTTTTTGCCCCTATTTGATCTTTCTTCCCTCTATGGCAATTTCCATCTCTCTTAAACTGCATGTTCTGCTACATGGCTTGTGCAATAAGGACTTTTCTTATCTCAGAAACTTGCATTAAAAACCTGTGAGATTTTTTCTTATGCTTCCCTGATTTTTTTCGCGTGGGACATAGGATGTAAGGGCTAAAATAAAGCAAATTCTGTTGCTATGCCTTCCCTTCCCAGTCCTGCTCCTTGCAAGCCCAGAAATGTCTCTGGGGTATCAGTAGCAGTGGGCAAGAAGGACAGATCCCCTGTCAGCTTCCCACTCTCCAGGCTGAGCCAATTCCACTCTCTCATTCCCCCAAATTATTGGTTTTCTTTTAGTAAGAATCACTTTGGGCCAGTGGCTGGTCAAAGTCTTGCATGGTCAGTCTATTGATATTATAAATTACTTTTGTGGGTAGCTGAAGCAATCATGGCATATTATTACCGTGATGGAGGCTGGATGCTGCTTTAACACACTGAGTTCAGTGGGACAGTCATACTGCAAATGGGAGACAGGCTTCAAATGGAAGTCTGGAAAAGGAAAACTGTGCCCAGCCATTTTTGATAAAAGTTGAACCTCAACAGCTTTAAATAACTTCTTTGAGGTCAGAATGAACTGAATTTGGAAATAAGGCTAGTGAAATGTCAACCCTAATTAGGGGTTGTCATTAAAATAACTTCACCACAGATGAAAAATACGCATTGAAAGAATTCAGTGATAAATGTTCACCAGGGGAAACATATTTGGATACTATGATGTTTAGATGATGCCATTTAGAGATGAGTCTTGTAGAACAGCTACTTTCAGAACAATTTTCTTGAAAATTAAGATCATTTTATGTATCACTAATGCCACAACAAAAGATAACGGAAGATAAAGGGGCTCCTTGCTATGAGCAATTTACATACTAAGTGCTAAAATTAATTTCTAAGTTTCCATTTTTCAATTATGAATAAAATGAATATAGAAATAGTCAGTGAGCAAGTGCACTGTCACATTAGTTTAAAAGCATTTTATTTTACCTCGCAATTCAGAGCAGGCTTAGCAATTAAATTAACAAAATGTAAAAAATCTCAAATGGCATTTTGTGTTGTTCTGTAAATGTATACTGTCATAATTTATTTTAGGGTTATTTGGAAGAAGAATCATTGCTAAAATAATAGAATTACATGCTCTTGAATTCTGTGGCATATTCTTATCCTGGTTTTGTAATTGCAGTTTTGTGTATATAGCTCAGGAATACTTTTGTGAAACATGAACCTGAAATATCTATTTTGGTACCCAGGACCAGCTGATATCCAAACTGTTTTCTCAAGCATCACATCTTCCTGAAAACTTTTCATACACTGACAGGTTTTTCCATTTGTTTCAACATTAATCTTCATTCTCAAAGAGATGAGTAGAGATGAACATGGTCTTGGCAGCCCTTTGAGTGCTGACATTCTTGCTTATTTCTTACAAACACAGGTAAACCCTTGTTCACCAATGCCAGTATTAAAGACACATCTACACAGAGGATTCTCTTGTTAAAAGATAGAGAGAGAGAGAGAGAGAGAGAGATGGATAACAGAGGTGGTCTGTAGAAATAAATTTTTCTTCTGGCTTGTATCAATATATGGTGTAACATCAAAGTCAGACCAGAGCTATGCTGAGAATCAGACTGAAATTTCATAAGAGGCTCACTTGAAGTTTGAACCTTATATGAAAAGAAATCCATTCCTCTGGTATTCAAAGATTTTTATATTCAATATTATCTCTTTTACCTCTAAATTTAGTTAAAATAAAAGAACATTTTTAGATGTTTTTTGATTGAACTTGTTTATCTCCATTTGAAAGTTAGAAATCTACTTTTAGCTTTAGCTTGTTTCTTCGATATTTACTTATTGAGGGGCATTTATGCCTACCAGTGCAAAAGCCAGTGCTTACTTTTCATATTGATCCTAAAATTGTTCCTGTGTAAATGGGAATTGCCTCATTTCAGCAGCCTAATCTTAGATACATTTTGAAACAAATTCCTTTGAAGAGGAGAAGGAGAAGGAGAAAGAGCAAGAGAACAAGAATCGGTATAAAAAGAAACACCTGGAGAGACATTGTATTTCCCTCATAATCCAACCAGATCCAGGTGTACACACCTTTCCAATTAACTATAACAAACCATGGAAATTTGACCTCACTGGAAAACTTTGGTCATCCAGGTGTCCTTAAGGACATCCTTTGGAACACAGTCACAGACTCTGAGGGTAATTGTGTGTGAAAAGGCAGTCACATCAAGCTGGATCTTGGGTTACTTTGGGATGTCGCGCTCTAGCCCAGAGCTGGAGCACTGGATTAGTGAACACTGACAGTTGTTACTTAACAATGAGGGTTTTATAAGCTGGGGCTGGGAAGGGGGAACCAACAAACCAGCAATGTGTTGTTATTAGCTTATGTAAAGGGATCTCTTTAACCTTCAGTAGCCACAACATATTCCTCTTCCATTTCCAAAGCTTTAACCTTTGCTAAAAAGCTTTTGAGGGTAAAATGATTTAATTGATTCCTTTGTGTTTCTGATTTCTCAACTTCGAGATTTTGCTTGGACAAAGAAAAGAAGGAGCTAAGCAGGTTTTGTGTTGCCACGGTATTTTCCAAGTAATGCAAACCAACTGTAGCACAGTGTTTAATCTACTCCAAAGTGTGCTGTGGTGATACTCAACAATATTGACTTCAGCTACCTTCACATTAATCATGTGTGTCTGAGCCAGGCCACCAACTAGTTTGGGAAGTAGTAGATAATAATAAAAACAATAAAAAAGCTTGTTTGGACTTGGTTCAGATGCACAGAAAGAACATGACACTGATTACTCATAAGCACTTTCACCTGCAACTCTATGAAAAGGATTTTTTTTATTGGTATAGTGGGTCTTCCAGGAAAGGAGAGAGGCCCCTCAACAGCCTGTGCAGCCTCTATTCAATGGCTAAACAGTGGATTTTATTTGCTGGTGCCTGTCAGCCTTTCACTAACACAGATATTGCCTTTAAGATAAAAACATGGAATTATTTAAATATATTAAACTTGCTGCCAGTCACGCACATTAATTGCTTATCAATAATAGTTCAACTCAAATACATTATGTTTACAGTGGATAACTGGCAGCTGCCTCGCCACCCCTGCTGGCATCTCCATTAATTCTCTGTGAAGTTTCTTCTGCAATTACTGATTTTCCAGGTGAGCTGATAAGCAACTGCAAGCCCTACAGCTACAGTGATATTTCCGAGGCATCTTCTTCTGTTAGAAATGTCAGAAAACAAACAGCAAGGCTAACAAATTCTTACAGTCAACTCGGAAGTTTTGCATTGTATTTTACTAGAAATAAAAACTACTTGAATTTCAGGAGGCTAAGATTGGAATTAGGGCATTGTTATGAATTGCATCTCTGAAATGGCAAATTATAGACAGCAAAAAACAATAATTTGGTAGCCAGGTACAAATTTTCTCTCATTTCTTTCTCTAAAATTTGAAAATCTGTAAAATACTAGGTAAAGAGCTTCTTGCTATGATCCACTGTAGTAAAAAGTTTGCAAAATCATGTGGACAAGCTATGACCATTTTGTATATATATATATATATTCTAAAAAAGAAATACTGTAGTATCTCTTGCAATTCTATGCCAATTTTTCTTGGTAATACTTTTTGCAATTTCAGTGGGAAAAATAAAACAAAAAACCCCAAACAAAGAAATAAACAACCAAAAAAATGGAGATAAAATGCTTAGAAAAAGTTGACAGCATCTTACCATACCAGCATAGACAGAGCAAACCAGTTTCTAAGAAATACCCAGAATTAGGCCTAAAGCTGGCAGATTTTGGCTTCACCTTTTTTCCTGTGCTAAAGGACAGGGAAAATGGGAAAGGGTGTGGCAAGGAGAGGGAATAGAAAGGAACATTGAACAAATCAGACAAATGCATCTGGATCTCAGACAGATACAGGTACAAATAAACATCGTTGTGGTTCGTTTACAGCTTTCCTAAGCACTAATTAACAAAACCTTAAACTAGGAAGTGTTTTGACATTCTCAGTGCTTTCCCTGCCATTAAACTGGAAGAGTTCTTGCAATTGCTTTATTTGATGAGGCAGGACCAGCATGTGTTTTGTGTTTACACCATGGAGGAGGAACAAATAACTGGCTTTGATTTTGATTTTTTTTTAACACAAAATGATCAACACATCATTTCTAGTTTATTAAAAGTGCAAATATATTATGAATATGAACTGAGATTCCAGATCAGGAAACTAATACTTAGAGCAAAACTAGAGTGATGGCGTGAGGTAATCCAAAAGCTTCAAATGATGACTCTACAGAAGTTAAGAATGGATATAAAACATAACCTTTATAAAATTTGCCAAGTTTCACAACTTTTCATGTTAATTTTGGAGAAAAGAACTTACAAAATGTAAGCAATAGTGAAGCTGAAGATAACAATAAAAAAGAGAAATAATTATTAAAATACACCCTTTTAATTTTCATATCCCTTTACCTCTTACCTCATATCAAAAAGGCATGCATGACATTTAAGAAGTAGTTAATATTTACATATATCTTCCCAAAACTGGATCCCAGCATATAGATAACCAGAATGCATCAACATCATGTATTTATCTGAATCAGTCTTTCCCCAAATCACTCTTATCAGACTGTAAATTCCTAAGGACAGATGTTGTGGTTCCAGTTCCTCACTGACTTCTAGAAAACATAGAATATACTCCACACACACAGTTCTACTACATTTCCCTTCTGTTTTCCTTTTTCAGTGGACCACCAAGGTTTTCTTTTCCACTTTCACTGGCTGAGCATTAGAGTTAGTTCCCTGGAGTTTAGAAAGTGAGTTCTGGGTTGCACTGGAATTAGCCAAAAGCCAGGCTCATTAATTCCTAGAAACTATTTGAATGAATAATTTCTCATGCACAAAGGCAGTTCCTTGCATTGTTATAAGACACATTTAAAATGTCTCATGCAAAATTTTATTTTTGGTGAAATATTAAATTTCGGCAGATATACAGAATCAAATTGCAACCTGCTCTAATTTAACTTAATTCACCAAAATCTGATCAAAGTTTAATTTACTTTTGATTTTCAAATGCTAGAAGAGGTCAGTGTGCTCACACAGACTCACATCAGGGAAAAAATATATATCAAAATGTGGAAGTAAATTACATGTTTGTTTTTGCATTTTAAGATATATTATATCACAAAGTCTGGGGTCTTTTTTCCAGAAAATTCTGACAGAGGAATTTTCCCCATACCAAAGACTGAAAATAACCTTGATTCAATCACAGTGCTGAACAGGATTCTTTTCAAAATGCAAATATTTTACCAGACTACCAGGTCAAAAAGCAGCATGAAAAAGTTTTAAGTGCAAATTAATGGTACTATGAAAATACACATATCAATATGGGGAATATGTATATCAGGGGAGGATAAGTTTCTCATTCCCTTTTCCCATGTAGCATGTTTTTAGTCCTTGGAGGATAGGAGGCTAATTGGGAACTTACTGCTCTTCCTGACTCCAGAGATTTTTCCCTTATAGTGAAAGTTGAAAATGTAGCATGGGAACAAAAACTTTAGACTTAAGAGTTTACATTTTACTTATGTTCACAGTAAAATGGACAACATTGTATACTTTCAGCTTGATTCAGACAAATTCTGATCATGTTTTCCATGTATCTTTCAATTAGAAAAGATTTCCACAGGTACAACATGGAAGTTGCCTGCACTAGGAACGGAGCCCAAATTTCAGTACCCATGACACTGGTATAAAGTTTTGTAGAACTTCAATCAAAAACTTTTATTAGGATTCTAAAATTCAAGTGATTAGAGTAGACAGACAACTGAATAATTATTTGACCAACTTTTTGTGCACCTGCGCTGCCTCACGGTAGAAATTAAATATATAGCTAAATGAAATGGGAAAATATGGGCTGTTTTTATTCTAACAGCTTCAGTATGTATCTTTTCTGTGCATTTTATTTACTGATCTGGGTGAAGAATTACCATGTAGTGGTTATTAGGCTATAGAGACAATACTTTCCCAACACCAGTGCCCAGAGCCAGGGCATTGTTTGATTTGTTTGCACAGATGTGTGTTCTGTGTCCTGGTCATTCTCAGGACCTCTGTTGACGGTGAAAACAAAACCCCAGTGGATGAGTGTTCCCTGCCAATGGGTGGTCTTTGACAGGCAGTACTGCTTTCCTTTGCAACGATTCTGCTCCAAAATTCTGAAGGGAAACAGAAGAGAAACCAATTTGAGCAGAAACCAGGAGAGGAAACAGCCGGAAGACTTCTGCCACCTACACACACATTAATGTTGTCCTGACTCACTGGTAACTGGCACATCTTATCTTATATTTTAGGATTCCTTTATTAGATAGAAATACATGTCAGAGAAGTCTTGGAAACAAACGTTCAGCAAAAGTGCTGTGTCTATGAGTCTGTCCCTTAAGAACATCATTCAATGCCCATCTGATTACATCACATGGCACATTAGCATGGAGTGTCCTTTCTTTCAGATGAATTAGTATTTTTGCCATTTACACTTAATTGCATAGAAACAGGTTGTTCTTAACTTAAAAATGAAAAGAAAAAAATCATCTATCTACCCAGAACTTTTACTGCTACTTTGCACTCTCTTCACAAATTATATGATCAAAAAAACAGGTTATGATAGATATGCTTTTCACCTTTTTGCCATTCATCCCTTTGCAATCTTCTAGCAGTCCCAAGAGTAGAGGACAAGAAAACGAAGGATAGCAGCATGAATCACAGTGAATGTAATCTGAAAAAGACAGCAGTGCATACTTGGGAATTTTCCCTTTGTTTCAAGCATCTGAACCTCATTTATTCACAAACAGAAGATGACGGACTTCACACTTTCTTTCAAGGCCTTTTCTGAGGACAAAAGCAAAAGTAAGGGCTTCTGCCTTCAGAAAGAGGTTTTTAGTGATATCCCTATCTTCTTCTGGTGACGTTTTAGGGAAATTTAAGTTCCTGTCCAAACAGGAACTGCTGTGCTGCACATTTACTACCTGGATATTCTGCTTCTTTTTTACACTTGAGGCATCACAGCTGTTCTAGGAAGTGTGTATTGCTACATTACCATTTCTTTGGTGATCATTTGGATGTTTTTCCTTCTCAATTCTAAATTACTTCTCCAGAATATTATTTTAGAAATAAAAGCAGGTTTGTGGATTTGAAATCAGAGCATTCAGGACTTCAAATTTACTAATGTCTCAGAAGGAAAAATTATAAATGAACTAGTAGAAAATTTGGTTTTGAAGTAATTCTTTTAATACTCATGATATCTTCTTTGATACCAAATTCATGATAAAAGGGGATCATGAAAAATGAGAGGGCTTAGTTTTTGCAACTTAGTGAAAGAGCATAATATGAAGACACACCTTTTATGATTAGAGGGTGAATCACTTTCCATCTCAAACATTTCCCATCCTTTAAAATAATCCATTGACCTATTTGCTATAATCCTCACCTCTAAGTGCCTCAAATTCATTTCACATCCTATTGTATCCACTGTCTTTCTCTATAGAACCTCTATGCTTCTTTTCTCTCTGACCCATTTGGCTCTCTATCTAATGTAGTAGATAAATAAATAGTAAATAAGAACAGTATGCTTTATTTTCTTGTTGCCTCTTCTTCTCCTTACTTCCATGTTATGCTCTGTTCCTGAAGGTAATGATCAGTGGTAGCTAGGCAGACTCTTCATTCAAACCCTAGCAATAAAATTTAATCTATAGCAAAGTTTGCCAAACCCTAATTCATATAAATATCACCTCATCAATTACAAAGTTTTCAACTAAACCCTATAAATCTTCTCTGAGAGCTTGTCTACTGCTCAGAGCTTGATGTAGGCAAGGAACCTATACATGTGCCCATAGTGTTATGCAGCTCACTGCCTAAGAAATCCAGGTAATTGATAATATGTATGAGTTAGACACTATATACATCTCAGCTGGCTGTGGGTACTTGCAGTGGTTTAGTTAGGAGTTTGGATGTCTGATGGTATCCTGAAGTCAACAGGGAACAATGGACATCACTGGAAACAAATCAACTCTGGAGACTCATTCCTGGTTCAATGTCTAATTAAGGTGATGCCTAAACAAGATTAATCTGGATTTTTGAGACTCTTTGATATCCTGACCGGCAAGTTTGTTGGGGAAACAAATCAATGAAAGACTAGAGTCCCTCTATCTCAGTTTTTGAATCACCCCACTCTTTATCAACGAGATGAGCAAACCCTCTGACTCAGTTCTTGGGTCTCAAGAGAAACCCTGCTGACTAACAAAGTAAAATGCATATTTTTAAAAAAGGAAAAAAGGTTAGCAAGACATTAGCAGCTAATTCTTGTGCCAAATAACCTGCAAGGACACAAAAATCACTGAACTGTTAATATAAATAATATACAAATATTTATATAAATAATAGAGCTACATGATTTCACTACTGACTGAGATTTCAGACAGAGAAATACTTTTTTATGCCTAGAAAATTCAATTAGGGAGTAATATGTGCAACGTATTTTGCATTCAAAATGAGTTGTGTTTAATTGAAATGTTTCACCAGACTTTGTCAGCTGCAGCCTAGCCCAAACTAGACACTAAGCATACTAGACATCTCCCATTTTTGTTAAAGTTCTGCACATATCCATAATGTCAGCACTCTAAGTAAGTCCTGTTTCCTACCCAGGGCTGATTCGGAATTGGATGTTCTTCTGCTCTGCTGTAGTGCAGCAGACATGATTTTGTCTTGTTCAGAGTATATTTAACACATATGTTGAATATTTAGGATCTCAAAAATTAATGCATGGCTACTTTAGCAAGCAAAATCCGAAGAAAAAGCTAAAGTGTCATTTTTTATAACTTCTTTGTAGTTGGAGCACTCATGCAAGATACGTTTCGTTCTCACCTCATCCTAGAAATCAGACCCTCTCACACAGCTCAGGCTCTGCTCATTCCTGAAGTCAAGAATGTGACACTATGCAGAAGCATCTGGAGTAAAAAATGTGCTTGTAAGCAGTAATATCATAGCACACCACACAGAGTGTGAATTGGCTCTGAGCCTGAATTAGGATACATTTCTCAAGTGAGCTCCTAATTTCCCAACTGAGACAAGTTTTTCATTTTGTTGTGTTTTTTTTTTCCTGCTCTGTTAGAGTGCCAATAGTTTAATTTAAAATCACAGTGGTTTCAGCAGAGAAACAGCACCAATATTTGTCATTCCCAGCAGAATTTGTTCTGCAAACGTGTTTGTTCTGCAAACATATATTTGTTCTAGTGGTGGAAAATAACATAGATTGCAGCTGTAGAAGAGTGAGAAAGGAGACACCCAGCTATCAGGTCTCTCCTGAGAGTCAGGAGGACTCATCTCTATTGCCATTGTCAACTGAAGCAGGAACACTTTTTCTCCTTTGCTCTTCCTCAAGCTAAACAGATTAGTATAAACCAGCTATTTGACCCATAATGACATAGACCAGAAGTCCAGCCTTGACTCCAGCTGTATCCAGTTACAGTTTCAACACCCTGACTATGAAGGGACACCATTTTACAAGCTTAGGATGCTGTCTGTGCAAGGCCATGAGAAGTTGTATCATCCTCCTTGGACCCAGGGAAATGTACAGTGTAAGAGCCCCTGGGGACCACTGGCTGACAGCTAAGAGCTAGAAGGTTGTGCTGTGTGCTCAAAAATATAAATATAGTTTATGTATTCATCAATAGAAAGATAAATTTTCCTAAGGCCACAAAACTCTGTGTTGATTCTATCCCAAACACCACTGACTATTGTAAGGGCACTTATGAAATCCAATGAGAGTGATGACATGTTTGAATCCAGACCAGAGAGTTTAATGGATGAAGTTGTGGTTTGGAACTGAAGCTTCCTCTATGTGGAAGAGCTGAGCACACCTGAAAGCAAATAATTCTTCTGAACAACTTTAATTTAATGTCAGAATAAACATGTACCTTGATATTTACTATGCCAACAGGTCCCTGGTAGTGAGATAGCATTTCCAGGCATCATAAAATGAAGTTTAATGATTCTCAATGCTATCAAGAAGTTGACAGGAACAGCTAAATAAAATTAATCTATTTGCAATATATATAAGAATGAGATTGAAAAATCATCCTTGTATCTTTATGAGCCACATAAAATAAATAGAGGAGGGGGGAAGGAATTCAAGGTCTGTCCTTGCTGTCATGGCAAGCAAGAGTGTGACCAGCAGCTAATTCTCTCTCCTCACAGGTTCATTAGTCCTCACTTGTAACTTCCTGTAAGAGAAATTTGAAAATACATGCTTTGGTGATGGGAAAATACTATCTTTACCATGTTCTTGCGTATGAAGTGTTAAGCTCCAGCCCACAGAAAAACATAAATTCAAAGATAATCCCTGTTGGAGTCTGTCCCGGGAAGGCCATGGAGATGATCAGAAGGCTAGAACAACCCTCCCAGGAAAACAGGCTGAGAGAGTTGGGATGGTTCAGCATGAAGACATGGTTCCAGGGAGACTTTACTGCCTCCTTGCAATACAAAGGGGTCTTATAAGAAAGACAGAGAGAGACTTTTTACCAGCACTTGTACAGGGCCTAACATTTTTAAACTGAATGTTAGATTTAAATTGGAAATATGAAAGAATTTTTTTTTTTAATGATAGAGGTGTTGAAGCAGTGGAAGAGGTTGCCCAGAGAAGTTACAGATGCCCCTTCTCTGGAAGTGTTCAAGGTCGGGGTGGATGGGGCTTTGAGCAACCTGATCTAGTGAAAAATGCCCCACGGCATGCACATTGGACTAGACAATTTTTAAAGGTCCTCCTTAAGCCAGACCATTCTGTGACTCTATGAAAGATCACCAATGTTTATGCAAGCTATCCTTCTGGCTTCAGTACACTTGGAGTGAAGCCTGGATGTCCACTCTGTGTGGTCACCTGAAAAACTGCCCTTCCACAGGGTTAGGGATCTGCAACACTCCCTCACACACTCTCTCCTGTACCCTCTACAGGGAGGGCATCTTGGCTAACAGGGAGAAGATACATTTTAGGGGAGAGAGTTTGTTCTCTTCTCATGTTAAAGCCACACCTCATAGAGAGAAGATATTGAAGAAAGGCAAAAAAATACTTCCAGCAGATCCATGGGTTGAAACTTGGGGTTTCAACCAAAGGAATTTCTTCAAAGGCTATGAGCACCACCCATTGGAATGCTTTTGATGTTTGCAGAGGGGCAAAGACACTGTTAATTGACGGCTAATGTGACAGTGGTTTAGGGTCCTTTTGCCATATACTTCTTCCTTCTTCTGTTCAATTTCTGTCTCTAGAATTCCTACCTGTAACTCCTCAAACCTTTCTATGATGACTTACACCTGTTTGGAGTTTGACCTGTGCTAACAACTTCTTTTTTAATCAGGAAGTGAAATCTGTAGCTCCCTGGACAACTGAATAACAGACCCTGCATGTACTGCCTGGCAATAAGGGTGTAATGACCTCCTTGGAAGCAGCAGCTGCCGTTAAGAAAGCGGTGTACCTATGTCCCTCAGAGCACTTTCAGATTTACCAGGATAAATGTTCACAGTACAGGAGCAGCAGTCATTGTTTGTACAAATTTTTTTGCATTTATGAAGGTATTTTGATTACATTAACTAAATTAGAAAGTTTTGCTGCAGTCAGATGAGGAAAGTGAGGCACTTGTGCCCTGATTCAGTTTTCAGACCAGTTAAAAAAGAGGAATAATGTAATTCTTCTTATCTTTTTGGCACCAGGAGAGTGGTGGTACAAAGACTGAGCCCAATGAAGTCAGTAGCGATCCTAGCAGCCATTTGGTCTATTGATTGTAAATGGGCTTAAAATATCTTTTAAAAAGGCCTTCTGGATCACTTATTAAGTAGAGCCAAATTGGAGAGGCCTGCCTGTGCTATTACTTGCAGCAGTCCTGGAGTCTAGTGCCAGGCATTTCAAGTCTAACAGTTAAATAACATAATGTGTGCCTGAAATATGTCACTGAATTTATACGGGATGCCAAATAATTTGTGATCTTGAGCATGGCTATATTACTACTATTGCTTTGATACACGGTAGCACCTTCCTCCAAAAGCTCCAAAGCACTCAGCTGAAACAGAATATTAATTGCAAAATCAGTCTGAAATTTTGCAGGGTAGATTTACTGAATCTCTGAATTTGCAGAAACAATCACATAGCAAAATGGGAATAGTTACCTTTTTGACTTTCAATATCCAATTAACATATGGGCAGAGGGATTTCTGTACACTTGTAAATGCTCATCAAATAGTGAATTACCCCACATTTCAAAGAGGCATTTGCATTTGTTCTTGACTTGAAGTCAGAATCAAGCTCCACCTAAATACCTTAACTCTTGAAGTTTAAAAATATTCAGTCAAATATTCTGCACTAACCAGTTTTGCTACTGCATGTTGGTCTTTTATTACAATCTATAAGAATGATAACAGTTTAAGAGAATGAAGTCAGACTAATCCATGTCCAATCTTATAATCTACATAAATATGAGAGATTCCAACAAATGTGCAGTGAAACCATACAGTAACAAGGAATCTGTTGCTTAGATGAATCAAAGATGGGTTTTTTGCCTGGCCTGAAGAGTGAGGTTTCTGACTAGTTCTGAGGCAAAGAAAAAAAGTTACATACCTTAATCATACTAGAAATAAGGTTAGATATGTGAAGAATCATTCTAAATCTAAGTAATTCCTAGCTTAATCTGGACTTCTTTAGCCTATAAGTACTCAACTCTCCCAAAACCATATAAGAATATAAAAACTTTGCTCGGAAGAGCTGTCACTCACAGCTTCTAAGTTAGAAGCGGTATTGGTCAATAAGTCAGATCAAGGTATTGGCCTGATTTTTATTTACTTTTCCTTTCAAACTTGTCAGTAGTGAAATCATCTGAGTGACGGATGAATGATTAAGATTGTTTTATCTGATTTCTATCAGCCATAGGCAACCGTACCCCTCCAGTGCAGCCTACATCTCATTTCCTCATCTCATTTCCAGTTACCTGGAACTTTCCTTGGACCACAGCTCCACCTCTGTGACAGTCCCTGGGAATTTAATACTTATGCATTCCTGGACATGATGTGGATACTTAATAACAACATTAATAAGTGTTATATGAAAAGTGCCTTAGTTTAGCCTCTCTTCTTTCATGTCAGTAATAAAATGTTATAGTAAATCTGCAGATTAAAAAAAAGCATAACTTAATTTCCATACACCATAAAATTCATTTGTGTTCTCAAAATACGCTTGGGATGATTGAAATAGTAACCACCTTAAAATCTTAAAATACTCAGATGTTTCACTTTGAATTCTAAGATCAATAAAAATCAAAGATGTTTGGTGCCACTGTAGCTTAGAAGCTTTTGAGACATAATGGTCATTAAAAAAAGTCAGAAGTTTACTGAAGGAAGTTTATTAAAGCTGCCATATCTTATAAATGCAATTTGCTTATCAGCTTCTCACAAAGCTTTTAATTTTCTAGAACAAACAAATATATCAGCACCATTAATTTCATTTTGGCCATTTTAAATGGCAAGATTAAAAGCCAGGCTCAACCAGAAATCACTTGCAACTTTAACTACAGAGAGTGTATCATTAGAGTGTCCTCTAGGCAAAAGAGTCTGCCTTATATCAGTGTGATGTATGATGCTAAATTGTTGGATTTCAGTTTACAGGAGAAGGTATTCCTCACTGCAGTGATGGGCCCTGAGACAAATGGAAGTTTAGTATTTCATTTTTAATTCTCCCTAGTAAGAATGTGACACAGATAAAATAAAACCCTATTATGACTGGTAGAGTGGGATCTTCATTTTAAATTACCCCTTAATACTTCAACTGGAGTTGAAACAAGATAACTTGATGACTTCATGTAGAAGGACCTGTTACTGTTCAAAGCTTGTCTAACAGCTGCTAATTCTTATGTCACTACTATTTGCTACACATTGAAAATGCATGCTCTGAGGACAGCTTTGGCCTACATGGGATTTGTGCTTGGTTTTTCTTTTTCTTTTTAAATCTGTATTCAGGCATTAGTGTACAATGGGGTTTTTTTATCACCGCCTGTCTTTCAATGCCCTCCCCTGTATCCTCTGTATTGCAGAAAATTGCTGTAGATAATATTGATTTTAACTGATGCTGGTGGATTTGTTTCCCAGCATAAATTAGGGAAATGTCATCTCTTCCCTGCAAGATATTTGTCATCACATCTCTACACACATAACTACAGGAAGAACAACTTTTATGTCACCAGTAATATCAGAAAACACACTATTCCTCTTTATTGTATTTTTGTTGTTGCCTCAGGTTTTGTTATCATTCTTATCCAGTTTCACATGAAACAATTTCTTAATAAAATGATAAGCCATACCTAGTATGGAGAATTCTGCATTTTAATTAGTTTCCTGTTTAAAATATCAACATTTTCAGCCTTTTGGGGTGAACAACCTAGTTTTAGCCATTTTTTGGGGGGTCTGTTGTGACTGCTTATATCTTCTGTTAGGAAAGCCACTGGATGCAGCTGTAACTGTATCTTTTAAAAACTCAGTAAAAATAATTTACAAGGCCGAGGCGCTACATATACCTGTGCTGGACAACTTTTACCTTGAATTCTAATCAAAAGAACAGTTTCATTTATTCTCACTCTTTAATTTAGATGCTGTTTATGCTTGAAGAAATGAGCAACGTGAGAAGCCTGATGTCTCTCAGCATGTGAAACTGAATCAGACTGATCAGCCTAATTCTTTCCATAAGAGCAGACACATGCATTTTCATTTTCTTTTCCAGTAGACCATGCAGAATGCATTATTTTTCTTCAGATACATCTAACTCATAAGTGACCACAAGAATCTCTTCCGCACGCAATGTAAGTAGCACCTGACTCATGCCAGATATATGGGGCAGGACGCAGGTTTCGAAATCCACTTTAAGCAGCTGGCTAAACCAGCTGCTCTCTTCTTTTAATCGTGCTCTTTTTTTTTTTTTAACCTTAAAGTGCTAAAAAAGATATCTCCGTGCATGTCAAGCCACCCTACTGTGAGTAAGTGGATATCACCTCAGGCCCAAGGTCTCAGAAGGAACAAACACCTCCCTGAGCTGCTTTTGGGATTTGCTCTGCAAAGTTTCTCAGACCGTATCGGATGCTGACAGAAGCAAACACCCTGCAGGACACAGTTGTGACAGTACTATCTACCTTTTACACTGCCATTTCTGTTTGAAGCGGGATGAATCCTCTTTTCAGACTTAAAAGGTTAAATCTCCATCTCCTAACCACAACTGGTAGCTATTCCTGAAGGCAGAATGAGGATGGAGCATGATATTCTCACTCTTCCCCTCTGAAACAGTCTCATGAGAAACTTACTCAAATTTCTCTAGCACACAGCATCAATAAGTTTAAGTAAAATTATATTTAGGATATTCACTTGAGAGCAGAGACTTATGTCCTGGTTTAGTGCCAGGAACCTATTCATGCATTTTTTTAATTAAATATAAATAATTTCTAGGAACTGGAAGGAGGCACAAAACCATCAACGGGTCATTTTTATCTGAGTACCTACTAGCCAAACTATTTTAAAAATAGCCTTTATAAACCCTTCCTTCAGGCCCAAAGGACCTGTCTTCTGACATAAAAATGTGTCCCTCAAGGGTGGGAAACCCTCACTGTCACAGTAGTTTCAGCTGTGATTATAAAAGTTGGTTTAAATCTAAGGCAAAGGAACAAATGGAAATGCTCTCATTATCTCAGTTACCTATTTATGTAGGTGTGTGTATGCAAAGGTATATGGCACCACATTCCAACATGCATTTATTGAGCTGGGAGGAAGGCAAGAGTTTGTTTGTGGAATGTTGTCAATACACCATGTCAGCAGTCACGAGTTGTACCTTTCCTCTGTCAGGCTGACTGACTATTTTGTGTAGATAAAATATTTCCTGCACAGTTGCTTCCACAAAGAAATTGTGAGCATCTCTTCCCAGGCTGTGGAGCAAGAAGGACCAAGGTGCTCTACAAACCTATGTTGAGATGTCTGAGATGAAAAAAAGAAGACCAAAACCTAAGAGGTGCCTTTGTTGTCAGTTTTTTCTCTCCAGCTCTAAGTGGTTTTGCTCAGCATCATAACTTTTTTGGGTTTGTTCTGATGTAATATTTGACTGAAAAATTAGAATTTCTCTGAAAGAAAGGTTAAAAAGCTCTCTTTTTTGGGAGCAGCTTTAACATTTGACCAAGGCCTTTGAAAGCCCACAAAAAAAAAAGTTTTGGTGAAAGAATAAGATGGTTCTTTGTAACAGCTAACTTGTAAAAACTTCTACCTATCTGTGTTAAATTTCTTCCGCTAACATTAAAAGAGGTAGAATAGATTCAGCAGCACACGGTGTCCCTGTGGCACAGTGAGATTGCAGGAATTACTGCCAGTTCAGCTGGGCAGCTCCTGGCAGTTGATTAGTTTGTTAGCATTTCCACAGCACTTATAGAAAGAAGGTAAGCCTTAATAAGCTGATTCATAAGATTCAAGTCAGCCAGACTGACAGACACAATCACCTCATGTTTTCCTAGGCAAGGTCACCAAAGATATCAGGAATCTCTGAATCTCAGTTGCTGCTTAAACCAAATGAACACTATGACAAAATCACTCTCTAGGTGCAGGACACAATGCTGCTCAGTGAGATTGATTAAAATAAAAGCAAATTTTTCTGCTGTTCTTTTTGTCTTTCTTTTCCTTGTTTTCAGCGTATTTGGCATGAGAAAGCCCTGTGCAGTTTTAGGAAAGTCTCTTTGACAGCATCTTGAGGCCTGATCATGTGCCTGCTCCTCTAGGGAATCTCCCATTTCCTACTGTGGCAGAATTGCTTGCAGGGTTGTCTCTGTCTCTTCCTCCCTCAGCTCCAGGAGTTTCTCTCGTCCAAAAATGCTCAATATCTCCCCAGGAAAAAGAGATCTGACCTGTCTAAGGAGCTCCTCCTGATGCTAAGAGCCACACAAAGGTGAGCTGGGAACTCCCCTGCTGCCCAGACACTGCCATGATACCAGAGCAGAAACTATGCCTAGGATAAAACGCCACCAAAAAGCAAAACACTATCCATTGCTCCTGGGTTGAAATAGTCATGAGACAGCAGCTGGACTTAGCAATCCGTAATTGTCCCCTACGGTTAAGCTTGAACTTTTAAGACAAGCTTAAAAGCAGCTAGTTGTTTACAATAAATAACAATTTACTCTTATTTGGAGCCTAAGTTGATGCCATTCCTCATTGTATAATGCTGACATGCTGTTTATGTGCAGAGGCTTTACTTTTTGGCTGAAATGTGAAGTCAGCACACCTCTATTCCCTAATGCTCTTCAATTCCTTAGTTTGTTCATTAATTCCTTAATGCTCCCGTGCTACTCCTTTAAATGTAAGGGGTTTGCTGCAGTCTCCTGGCCAAGCACCAATTTGGGGCTTGGAAAATTTTGCCTGACTCAACTGGAGTTTCTTCATGACACAGAGTGATTACTTGCTGTCCCCAACTGCTGTGTGGGGCTCTCCCACTGTGGTTCACAGAGAGCTGCTCTCCAGGGATGCTGGTAATTCGCCATAGCAGTGTAAATTTACAACACTCTTGTGAGAATGTGTATGTGTGTCTGCAGCAGATACAACATCAAAAAAGGCTGTCTTGGAGCAAGACAGATCTGACAGAGTCAGTAAATCCTACTGCAAATTAGTTTTACAGAAGTAGAAGGGAAAAAAAAGGCTGTAAATTGTACAGAAAGTTCCAAGGAAAAATATTCAGTCCTCACACAATTGCCTTTTGGCTGACCTTTGCTAGATTTTGGTGAATGGATATTAATGAAACTCCAGCATAAAAGTAATCTAAAGAGAAAAAAATTACTTGACACAGTATTTGGGCCACTGGAAGGCTAATGCCTACTTATGTAATAAACTAACATTTGCTAAAAACACAAATGCACATTCAATGTTAATATATTATAGTGGGATTTTTGTTACAGATCATGCTAAATTGGGAGCTCCAAATTGAAACAGAATTTTTTTAAGAGATATTCAAAATATTTCAAACTCCAATTAGATTTCATTTGATTTATGAATATTGTACCATGTGATCCTTATAATTTCTAATATTTGATTCCTTTTATCACTCATAAAACCAAAATCATAGTACCCCCACATAATTTCCCCCCCAGATATTATTAGATGATTTTGTGCTACTGTTTTTTAAGTCGGGATTATCACTAATAATTTCTGTCATATTTTCATTATATATTCTTTATGTCTTTGATGCCTAAAATCCTGGAAAATAGGCACTCAGACAAACATCAATGGAGAAAGATAGACAATACCTTTATTGGGAGATCGGAGACTCCGTGCCTCCGCTGGGCCCACCAAACATGTGCGGGTCGACGAGGATCCCCATATCCAAAAATCCCCGAAGAACCCAGCCCTCAGTGGGGTTACAACTTTTATACCCTTCTAAACAATTAACATATGAGATATTCATAACCAATCATCATTTCTAATTCCCTCGGTGGTCCACCCATGAGGGTCCTGGGCCATGCCCCCTGGACCACCTCCAACGGTTCCTGGGCTCTTCTATTGTTTTGACTTCAAGTTATCTTGCAGGTGGCTCTGAAAAACATCATGACCTTCAGAAAGCCTGAGAATATGTGAGAAAATCCCTTTAGTAACTCCAAACACCCCTTAATATGTGAGCAAGAAACCTATAACTCTAAAACTCTAAAAATCTACAAAAATCCACCCCAAACCTTTAGGCATCATCTTAATTACAAGAAGGACTAAGAGTCTGCAGTTTAATCACGACTAATGCTGGTTTTGCTCTGTTACAAAACCAGTGGCAGTGAAGGGCAGTCAGGAAGGAAATATCAGTTATTCTGATTACATGTCAGGACTAATACAAAGTACACAGACTAAATTAATTGTGTCCTACTGACTTCAAGGAGCCTTGAGAAGCCAATCGATAGCATCAATCACAATTGGGAAGGAATAGCCACATCAGTTGCTGAATCAAGACATAGCATTTAAAACATGTTTAGATGATTACAGAAAACTCAAACAATGCCAAGGAATTTGTAAACTAGCATGTTGATAAGTTGTGTGCCTATGCTAGCAGAACCATTCTGGGTGTTTTATTTTGTCAATTTTAGAGGAAAAAAAATCTTTAAAATTGGAATAAATTTGCCTGTGTCACATGAAGAAGGTGTAGAATTTAAAATGCCATTTTAAAGGATATTGTTTTGGGTTTAAAAAGACTGGAAATATTATAGTGGCAGAATAGTACGCACTCCAGACAAAATAATGATATGTACTGACTGTTGATAAGATTGATTTTCAAGGCATTTGTTGGTGTATCCTCATATCTTCTCAAAACAATTTCAGGTTCTCAACCTTCATATTACTTTGAAGAATCAAAACTAAATTTGTTCGTAAAATGCAGATTTCATTAGAGTATTATAACCGAAAACAAACACAGGCTTTTTAATCTACTGTAAAATAACATATAAGCCAGTCATGAATCTATATGAAATTAGAAAACAAGAATGATACTTTGATCTTAAATTCAATAATATTCTATGACATCTCGGGTGAAAATTTTGAAAAAATAACCCGCTGGATGTTATCAGTTACCTTCATCTGCTAAACACTGTTATTTTCTTATTATAACCATGTAGGTTCATGTGGTTGACTTCTGTGGATTGCAATCTATGAACAGATGAATAATTGCAGAATATTCCTCTGTTTTTCAGGTTCTCAGTGTTACACAAAAAAAATATTCCAAACAGCTTAAGCAGCTTCACATCTGCTCTCAGTTGGGAGGCATAGCCTGATGGTCAGGCAGAGGCACTGCTCTTTTTAGCCAAATAGTACACTCACAGAAAGCATATATTTTTCAGAAGTTTGTGCAAATATGTTGAGTTTTACTCTTCAGGAAAGATTAATAAGTGCCATATTTTGAAACCATATTTGCCTGATATTTATTTTGCCCCCGTTCCTTTTTTTCAGATCGCTCATACAATTCCCAGATCTATATTGTATAACTTTATCTTCTTGTTACTCATAATTTTCATACAATGTCATTACTCATGGCAGCAATCCAGTACCTGATATGAAGAACAGGATAATAATATAGGGAATTCGGCAGCCTAAGAAAATACAAGTTAGAGTGGATCTTCTGAAAGTGCATCTTGGTGTGGGTTCCTGAGATAATGTTATGTAAAGGTACTGTTTCAAACAATTTTTTTTTATGTTTCTTTGCAAGAAAGGATGACCATCATTCAGAACCGGGCCTTGGAAGGTGCCCAATACCACCAGGGAAAAGTCCAAAATTATTCATCTTAGCCTGCTTCAACATGAGACTGAGGATATCAGAACAGATAACCACTGCCAATGATTTGGGGATTATTAAATGGGCATCATGAATTCCTTGTTTTTATAGAAGAGAACATTTTCTCCCAAAGTGTCTTAGATTCTTAGACTCACAGAATTAGCACAAATACATGTTCTACATGACAGAGAAGTGAGAAAATAAATTAAATGGTTCATGTCACTCACTTTCTGAGGAAGGATTCAGACTCTGAAAATGCTTATAAAGACATGTCAGTGTGGCTAGGAAGTGCTGCAGGAACTGCATTTGCTGTCCCTTTCACCTGGATGATAACCTGGCAGATCTCCTAGAAGTGGTTTACTGAATAATAAAATGACAGAGGTTACTAGTGGTTGAAAAGACTGACAGTAGGGAGCTTGACAATCAAATCAATTTAATTTGAGTCTTCATAATAAATAGAATTGTGTGAGACTTGACTTTTCATCTGATAATAAACAAATTATAATAGTTTCTGCAGTTTCCACAAGACCAGTTCAAATTCAGCCTAGAATTCAGCTCTGGATACAAAATCATTTGATATAGGCAAAGGAATAAAAAATGTTTAAAAATCTTGCAATAAAAGTAAAATTAAAAAATAACATCCTAGTGGATAAAAATGATAATATGGAGTAGGAAATACATGGAAAGGACAAGGGAAGCTGAAGCCAATTTTCTAAATTAATTATTAATTCATTTCTAAATATGGAGTGTGAGGGAGAAAGCTTCCAATTGATTCAGATAGTATGATTTTATATAGAGATATAATCCCAAATGCTGTGGTTAATCATCTGATATTTCTTGATTAAATATGTTCATAAAAAGGATCTTTACTTCTCTAGACAGCTCAGCTCATGAAAGGGGCACAAAAGTGTGTTGCACCTCTGCTTCAAGACACTCGTGACTAGAGGACTTACCTTTCAATTCTAAGGTCTTTTCTGCCACTGAAAGGAAAAACAATGCTTCATAATGGGATTTGTACAGCTGACCTTTGTCACTTTACTCACCCATTTGGATGGGTGGAATGGTGCTGGAATAGAGCTGTGGTTTGAGCAGTGAACAACTGTTGGCTGTGACAAAGGGCCAGACTCAGATTTGCCCCAGCACTTGGGTTGACAAGAGAAGCAGTTTGGGCAAATTACCTCAACAAATACAGTAACATCATGAGAGCGAGCAGAAATAGGATGGCTCAGAATAACTTCCCCAGTTTAAAAGCTTAAGAGCTTTTATTCATTTTTGTACTATCAGACTGAAACAAGGAGAAAGTTTTGGAAACTTGTTAGGTAAAAATCTATTGTGAGCTTTTCAAAAAGTTATGTATCATTATGACACCAAAAATAATAATTTTCTAAGTAGATATTCTTTGATTTGATTTCTCTATGGAGTAGATTTCAGTTAAACTGAGTTTGAGTACTTCGTTTCAGATACTTGAGCTCACAGTCAGGTAGTAACTGAAGTGATGAAACTGTCAGTAAGGAGTCACTTTGTTCTTCAAGAGTCACAACTCATTACTAATGTCATCATCTCAGAGACTGATCCTCCTTCGGGAACTAATACTAAGCTGAGTTGAGATGCAGAACAAATTCGCTTGGTGCATGCACAGCTCCTGTTCCAGGAGTCACTGTACTCTCTGCAGAGTTCACAGTTCTCTGACACAGGAATACAAAAACTTCTTTATTAAGAACAAAACCATTTGGAATTACATTCAACAAGGTCATCTTGAGATAATAACAGCAGTTTTGCAGTGTGCATTTAAGAATAAGCATCTCAGAAACAGTATCTCAGAACTGCTGCAGTGACTGTAATACTTTCTAGCATGAGTTGTTCCAATTTCTTCTTCCATCCTGTACAAATATTCATGAGGGAGAAGATAAGAATGATGGAAGAGGTTACACACACACTTATTGAGAAGGTAGAACAAGCAGCTATCAGTTCCTGTTAAAATAATTACACAAAGTAGAACGTCTAACTGGGTAAAGATACACCCACACAATATGACACGTAGAACATGCATCAGGAAGGCAGAAGGTGAAGAAGTGATGTTTCTTGAATATAAGCATTCCACATATTGTGTAAATGTACTGACTACTCACTGAGGGCAATATTCCTGGCCAGTTTTGCAACTTGTGCTTAAAATTTAATGCTGTACACCTATTATTTTTTAAGAGAGATATTTTTTCTTATAAGGAGCCAGCATGACATAAATTGTCAGTAACTTACAGGAGCACAGTAAGAACTGCAACAGTACGGAGGGGACAAGTGTGCCAACAACAGACCCAGTGTCTTGCCAGGGATCCAAAGTCAGTGCCACAGTAAACAGCCTGGCAATGTCAACAGGCTATGGCAGAGACAGCTTGACAAGCTGTCAGCAGCCCAACAGCAGCAAGAAGCACAGCAAAGGTAGATAAGTGAGCAGCAAACAAAAGAAAATAGCAGTTTAAACTTCTAAAACTACACAGTTTTCTCCAGAGTAAAGCCAGGAGGTAGAAAGTTGCTCTCTAATGCAGGACTCAAGAGGGATATTTGTAAGATCATCACCACTTGAATTTTAGATGTCTCAGTGCCAGTGAAATGATATCAATTGTTATCAAATTGTGAAGCCAAATAGCACCTTCTTGAAACCCAGTGAGCACCTTTGGGAGTCCAGAATAATTGATGACGATAGAAAATCTCTGATTCCATAACTTGGCCTATCCTGATCAAGTTAATAATACTCATGACAGATTTCTATACCAGTACTGTCCCAAACCATCCACTCACTGCTACAAAGATATTCCTGAGCTCTTTGGAAGAGAATGCTGAAGGCAAAGCTGCAAAACCTCGGTAGATTCTAGGTGCCAAGACTGACAGACCTCTACTCCTGTTTGTGGTTGCTCAGGAAGCACCACATATCTCCCTGTCATAGACAAGTATCTCCAGGAATCCTTAAGGACCATGCCTAGGAATCAGGATGAATTAGATTTTTTTCCCAATATTTTCTTTGCCAGAGAAAGACAGTTTGATGCAAAAAAATCCACTACAAGATCTACTGATAGCTGAACAATCTCACATTTGACATCACAATTTAAAAAAGGATATCAAAAAAAGGACTAATTTTGCTCTCTTTCCCCCTTCCTCTCTTTCCTTGGAAGCTTCAGAAAAAATAGGAGCTTTAATAGAATAAGTGGGACTGCATGAAATATTGCTGTACTTTGGATTACTTTGTGCACTTAATGACATAGTTCATGCAGGTAAAGATTCATTCCAGAGATAAAAGCAATTCCATGTTCAATATTATTAGTTCAGCATTTTAGTAAACATTAAGATTCCCATAATGAGTCCTAACATTGAACTATTTTTATTCCCTGCATAATCTAATTTCATTAACTTATCTGGAAAATGCAGGAAATACATCATGAGGTTATTATTGAATGCGAAAATACATTCAGCAGTGTGCAGATGGAAACTTGTTTGTACATATTTCTGGGGCAAAATAAAAAGTAGGTGGAGAATGAATATAATGAAGACCTGATACAAGCTTGGACTGCTGATTTTTTTAATGGAAATTTTTTTAATAGAAGAGCACAAACACGTATTTTTATAAGCTGGATGAGCAAATAAGAATAGCTGTGGGCAGATCTAATCTGCATGGCTTGCACTTACAGTGTGCATTAAAGAATTCAAGATGACATTGACCTTGGCAGCACTTACAAAGGAAGAATTTTCACAAGGATGAACATGTCGAATGCTGTGCCTCCAGTTTTGTGAGCAGTCTTGTAATTTTTTTTTTCAGGTGTTCATTTCTCATGGCTTCAATCTTTATACCCTATAATCATTTTCAAGCAATAACATACTAAACACATGGGATGAGTGGTGTAGTGTGGCATACAAGCATAATTCAAGCCTTCATCTTCTTTTAAACAAGATCCTCTTCTGAAAAATATCCATAGAAATCTTCTTCTGAGAATATGTCAAAGCATATTTTTCTACAGCTTTCTCCCATCCCAAAATGTTTTTAACAGGTATATTGATAATGACAGGGCTATTTAAATATAAATATATATATATATATATATATATACATGTGAAATAGTAACATACACACAGAGAAAAAATGAGCATAGAACTATTCACAAATACTTTTTTCATAGGGAGCAAAAGTAGAATCCTATTTTAACTCTCACAACACTCTCCTTATGACACTGGCTCCAAAATCAATACCATGTTCAAGCTTCCTTGGCCATCACACTCCATAGGTCTTTGGGAAATGAAGATTTCTACCATCACTGTTTTTCAGAACCATTCCTGTTCATAAGTCTCAAAGCTGGGCAATTCAGCACTGCCAGTGATAACACCAGCTTAGAGAAATGTGATGAGGGAGGGACACTGTGACACTTCAGCATCCACCCATGGCCAAGGAACCCCTTTCATGGTGAAAATATTGGACGGGACCAGTAGTTCATCACATCTGGTCAATTATGTTTGTCTGTGGCACAAGCAAGATAGGTTCACAAGGTGAAGTTTGGCAAGTACATGAAGATAAGTTTTTCTGTAGCTTAGACTGATTGTGGGAAAGTCCAGCTCTATTTGCTTTCCACAATGCTGGCTGAACCTCAGCAAAGTCCAGCGTAAAAGAAGCTACAGAAAGGGAAGAAAGTGAGGCAGAAAGAAGTGCAAGTTGATATGTAGAATAAGGTGCACAAAAAGCTGGCCCAAATGGCACATAGAACATTATTCATTTTCTCAGGGAAAAGTCTGCTTCGAAAAGGGTGCAAATGCTTGGAATGGATGAGAAGAATAATACTCAAGATCCATCAACCTACTCCTCCAAATAAACAGAAATATTTTAAAATTGGAAAAGATTCCTTTATCTACAGTGCAGAAGTAAATCAAAGATTACTCTCTTTAAAAAAAAAATTTTGGTCATTTTGCCTTCATTAAATATCAGAGCTAGCAATAACTAAAGGTACATTGAGAGACCAAAAAAATGAATTGCAAAATCTCTGGGACAGGAACCAAATCTTTGTTGCAAGATTTTGCAGTAAACAATGAGTTTGTGACCAGAGGTCCTGGATGCAGTTGGAATACAAACCTTAAAATAACAGAACTTCAATGCTGGAAAGCACATTAAACAGTTATCTGTTTCACCCTTAGCTACAAATAACAGATAAAAAAGATTTTTTTACTCTTACTGTCTGTTGAGAAAACTGACTGTGGCACAAGCTTTCCCTAAGTCTCCTCACTGACCAATGGAGAAGGACAGTTTTGTCCCAGGGGCAATTGAGGTTGCCTTAGGGCCTACTTTACTGTATTGACAGGGGTTTTCCAAGTCAGTTCAATCTGTTTCTCATCTCTCCACATGTAGCCATAACTTATACTACAATTTGTGAAATCTATCATTGTCATTATGTTGCACCAAAGGCTCCAAAACATCATTGGTAATCAGAATACATTGTAATTATATTTTGAACATGGTAGGTTATACTTGTACATATATATACCTATATTTATATCTATATAAATATATCTATCTCCATGCTGATGTAGTTTCAGCAATTTTTTTCATTCCTTTGGTAAGCCTTGCATATTTTTGCATATTTAAGCTTTGACAGAAAGTGTTTTAACAGAGGATTAGTCTAGGCATCTTTCTTAGTGCATATACTAAATATAATTCATACTGAATTTCCTTATGATTCCTGGCTAAAAATATTTTGATAATTCAAGGGATCTTCTGGGGAAAAATTTTAAATAATGGAGGACACACTTCTTTTAAGCTATCGACACTTCTATGAAAGCATTGACTCAGATCAAATAGCAAATGGTAGCATATATTCTATAAAATGACATCTTTTACTTTTATTACCTTATCAGATCATGATGAACTAATTTTGCTCATGAAACGAACTATAACTTGTTAATGTTAAATCGCTGCATTTCATAATGACAGTTGGCACCCAGACCATCAAAGGACAAATGTCAAAACCAGTGTCATTATTTACAGTTTTACCCGAATCAAACTTAACAGAAATAATTTTGAACAAAATTAACTTTTCATTTTCCTAGACACTTTTAAAATATACTTCAAGTTTACCTGATATTCTTTCTAGAAATGCTCCACTGATGGCTCAGCAGGAACACAGCAGGTAAAGTGAATTGCAGTGGCTTGGCTAGGGAATAACAGCAGGTACATTCTCCAGTGGTGTGAGGGAATAACTTGGTGGGATGTCCATTTGGGAGCAGAGCATTAAAATCAAAACTGGATGTGAACCATAAGAGCAAAAGTGGAGCTCACCCTTAACCAAATGGAGCTTCTTCGTAATGTATATTCACAAAAAGCTCTGGCACCATTTTCCCTGATGAAATACCTTTTATCACACACAGTCATTCCAGCCCTTTCTCCAAAGCCTTCCCTGAAATGCTGGTCATCTATTCTGGTTTGGAAACTGCCTTCCAACAGTAGAAGGAGTAACAGGGCTTCATTGCCTGTTTCGATTAAATTCCCCAAAAGAAACAATAGTATACTTCTGTATACAGGTGCTGGCATTAAACTGGATTTTAAAAATCTTGCATTTGTACACTCATTAGTCACCCACATTTATCCAAAATACACAAAGAAGAGCAGTTTTAGCTTTGCATCCAGTCATTTGAAAGGCAGAAAAAAAATACATTCAATTACTATTTATTAAAAAATCACATGTATTGGTAGATAAAATGGAATTCAAGGCTTTCAATTGGGTATAATTGAATTCTTTTGTATTAAACAAGCCATGGCTATATCTATTGTTCCAGCAGCTGATACAAAATGATTCAGAAATTATATTTAAGCTTTTCTGCATAATTATTAAAGTATAATGATGCTTAACATCTGCATTTCTGTTACAGTCAGCATTAACAAGCTTAGCTAATTCAAAAAACATCACCAGATACTGTATCTGCAATGAAAAAATTCAAAATCTATACACATTGCTTCGATCAGCTATGCAAAGACATATGGCAGGATCTTTGCTTGGCATATATCTGCACAGCTCCCAAAGTCCATGGAATGGTGCCAGCTGCTATCACTGCCTTACACAGCTGAGCATTCTTGTGCTGCTCCCCGGCATAAGGAAGTACCTGAGCTTTCCCAGCTGATGGGGGCTGGGGAAGCTGAAGTTGGCAGAAAGCCAGCCAGCGTTCCCAGTGCCAACCCTTCCTCTGTTATTTAAGATGAGGGCATGTTGTTAGCAGTTCTCTCCAGCTGAATGAGCAGTCAGATATACAGTTTACATAACACCTCAGCTGGACTATTCTATTTGTCTCCATGGTCTCCAATTTTTGTTCTTTTACTCAACTGATTGGGTTTTTTGTGTTTGGGTATTTTCTGGGATATTTGGGGCATTCTTGTACAAACTTTGCAGCATTAAACACAGGGATATTTGCCACTGAGTACAAATTCAGCAAATTAAAGCTTTATCTCTTGTCCTGAAAAAGTAGCTTGTGTACCTCTGTCTTCTGCACACAAGAGCATTGTAGTATTTTCATATGAAAGCATCAGATAAAGAGACATTTTAAAAACAGGTGAGTTCATGGATTTAAAAATAGGCATTTTTTCAAACCCTAAAAATTGTATAACATAGGCAGTTGCTACCTAACTCTTGAATATTTGAAAAACATTTCCTATCACGTGTCAGACCTTTTGTATCTTATCTTTTTACTAGACAGTAAAGTTGTTCACTGGAAGTAGGATTTATTCCTGGAGATTTTAGACTAATCTGAGCTTTTGGGCATCCCAAAATTTAGTAAAAGGCAGAGCTAAATTTTGAAGGTACTCCAAGGAACAGTTTATTCTTTTGTTTCAGAATTGTCTATGTGAACATTCATTACAAATACCCTTTGGTGGGGTCACATCATCTCCAGACATGACTTTTATTGATGGAACTGATTTCAGAATGACAAAGGCCATTTTCATGGCTTCTTATGAAGACAAATAACTAGGAACCAGTTATGAAGCCTCTGTACTAGACATTTAAGGCCTTGAGCCCTGGACGTAACAAACTTGGATCAGCCTGTGGTAGATGTGGAAGGTGGTGGTAGACACTGTTCGCTGTCCAAACGGCAAACTGTGCACTGGTTTCCGTCCTTGCCCTGATCTGTAAGGTTCTGTGGTCAGCGGTTTTTTAAGGTGGTTGAGAGACCAGGCATCACCATGCTCTGAACAGTGGGATCATTCAGCTGCGCTAGGACAGAAATGATATACCTATATCCAAGCCATGATCATCAGAGGTGACCCACAATTATTCTAAATGCACTGGTTTTATTGCATTCCCTTTGTCAGTAGTGATCACAAGCAGATGGAGAAAGAGGATACAGGAAAATGGCTGAGTGGAGTAAAGATTTTTTTTCCACCAGAGTTGTAGAATGGGGAATGACACAGAGAGAGGCTTTCCCAAAGGATTCAGAGAATGTGTCATAAATACAGAAGTATCACTCTCAAATTTTAAGAAATCCTCCTATTGTAAACATCAGCCTTTACGAATATGAGCTAGAGAAGCTATGGATGTCATTCATAACAGCGAGTTCATGCCAGGCAGCATTGAAGAAACCGATTGCCTCAATGTGAGGACAAAACTCCAGGGGTACATTCAGATCCCTATAGAGCAGCCCTCCTTGTTCTGTACTGGAACACAATTAAAAACACTTAGTTAAAGCATTGTGATCACTCGCTTCTTGCTAGGATCCAGAGAAATTTAAGCAGATACTTCTTACAGAGCACTGAGAAAGCAGCATCCCTTTACTGACCCTCAGTTGACATTTAGGGGTGGCTACCAACCACAGATCCTCAAGCTGCTCTACATTGTCACCCTGACCTGACCTGTAATGCCAAGTTACCCTCTCTGAGACAGAGATATCTGTTGCTGATGGTGAAGTGCAACATAGTCCATCCACCCCTGTTCAGTTGCCTGACTGGATACCTCTGTCCCATTTGCCTGTTCCCGAGGGAGTTGAGAAATGGCCCTGCCCTTCTAAGAGCTGCTCATGAACATGTTTTCTATTTGTCCATTTGCTTAGCCCTTTCAAACTTCTCCATAAATTAGATATACAGATAAATGAAGGATAATTTCTTGTCCTGTGACTTCTAGAAATATGCTTTCCATTAGCATGGACAGTTTTATATTTTCACCATCAAATTTTTAGTGGGAAAGTTAGCAAGTTTTATTGTTTAAATGGTGCACACCATTTACTACACCTTTTGGACAACCTATGGTTAGCAGATCAGTTTATTTTTGAACCAGAAATGAACAACAAAGAAATGTTCATCTGACATTTTTACTATTTCATATAACAGGAATTATGAACCAAATTATAACCTTTTTTTTTTTTGAGAGAGAGATTTTATCCTCTCATTGATTTCTTTCAATATTGTAGGCTGAATTTCCTTTTCTTATTTAGATTCTTATAGGATAAACATACTTATATGTTTGCTATTATATAACACATTCTGAAGATCACTGATAAAGAAATTAAACTGTGTAGTGACTTCATTTTTGCGTGTTGATATAGATTCTGCAGAATAATTTATCTACAGAGGTATTTCCCTGTCAACTCAGCTTTCTCAGTTTCCTTGTGTCAGCTGCAACCTCGTGCTATTACTTGTACCAGGGTTTATCACTATTCCACCACTGTTCCATAACACTTTTTATACTGGAATTCTCTCTCATCCACTGCAGTGTCAAATAGGCTCTCTTGAAGACACTTCATGGAATCAAAGAAGGTTTTTCCTTCTGAATACCTGTTAGTGGATTACCCTTGTTCTGACACTTCAGGGGTTTTGGAGGTTTTTTTGCAGACTTCGCCCATGTTTGTTTCTTCTTGTGCTTTTATTCAATTGAAACTGTCCCTCTTTTTTACAATGAAAATATCAGTATATTAACAATTATTAACAGATGTCCCTAACTAGGATTTGCATGCTTCAGAGCATGCCCAAGTGTCCCTGTTTTTCAAGATATATAATCTCCAGAATTTAGGTCCTGATATTTTGCCTCCATGTTGTACACAATGAAATCAGTGCCCTCACAACAACACAATCTCTCTATAGCATTTATACCTTTCTTCCTTTCCAACTCTTTGTCTAACAGGCTGAGTATATGGAACTGAAAGTACCTCAGAGGAAACAATCTCTGAAGCCTAAAACATAATTTTCCTCTTACTAATCTAAATTTAGCTTCCTGAAATTCTCTTCTACATCACTCTAAACATTTGTAACAAAGCTCTTTAAAAATATTAGTTGAGTTTTTAAAACTATATAAACACACAGAGGATTCAAAGAATGTGTGAGTGTGACAGAAAATTACAACAGTATATTTTAATAGATTAAAAATACATGACAGATTTTATTAATATTACATAAACTTTAAAAGGATTTCATCCTTCCATTAAAACTTCTACTAGTAAACATTCATTATAAATCCCTTTGCTATCAAGCATTCACAGGAGCATTGCTAAATAAATTACTAGCAAATTCTGCAATATTAATATCTAAAAATCCCTCAAACTGCAAAGATCAAAGTATCAGCAAAAAAACTTCACATTAAAACATTTCAACAGTTTTCAAGCAGAGTGATCCCAGATGTGAAGACTGGTAAAAGAATCCAGTAAGTCATTTTAGATAAGGATGAAGCTGCTTGGGCCGAGCTTTTCTTGACAGCCCAATCCTGATGGGGCCCTTGCATGTTTTAAGAGGCTGTACTCTTACAATGTCACGAGACAGAAAGTATCCTATATTTAAAAGAAACAATAAAAAGTGAAAGCAACACCAGAATTCCATATAATATACACAAGAATTACATACTGACAAGATAAGTAAATTAGACCAATATTAATCAATCAGTCCTATACTACATCCTACCCCACCTCCATTCTGTTCAACTCTAGAGCATCTAACAGAGATTCTTTAGGGCTGAAAAGGAAATGCAAACATCTGGGTGCCATGCAAGTTCCTTCTGATTAGAGGGACCCTCAACCCAAATTACATAACTTTCCTAAGAAACTGGAGAAGGTATATAATTTGGTACAAATTAACATCCCAGGAGAGAAGGGACATGCTGAAGGGAGTACGCTTTAGTACTTACCACTAGTCTGAGGGGTTTAGATGTAAAAATCATGATTACAGAGCCAAGCACTGCTTTACCAGTGATAATAATCATGATGTCCTGTCTTGTGCCACTCATTTTACAGAAAACAGAAGAGGAGAATACTTGTTCCATGGTTTATTGGTAAAGTAGCAATCTGGAGATAGGATCTAGAAATCTAGTAAGGTTCTGTTATTCTGGATCATAATTCACTCATCCTTTAAAAGCTGTTCTCTTTTGCATAAAATGATATACTCACTGGGGCAGAATAGAAGACCATGACCTTGTTAACTAGGTATTAGGACAATGAGTCATCTGCAAGAAGGTGTCAAATTTCTCAAGATCTTTTCCAGTTCTATTTTGCATTATTCTATAATACGATGAACCATTGAGCAATTAGTTAGGACATCAAATAGCGAGCTCACAAAAAAAAATTCTGTAAGCCTTTACAAGAATTTTAAATGATGGGATGAGGGAAAAAAAACAAAAAAGAAAAAAAGAAAAACCCGAAGCCCCACTCTTAAGTCAATGATGAGACAGTAGTGCTGCCATGTTTTAGAAAAGACCCATAAGGGCCAGACGGAAGAGGAACAGCATGCACTAAAAGTCAGTTGAGTGTTATGGGTTTATATGCAGCCAGTAAAGAATGGTTGTTAGTCATGCTAAATTGTAAAACTGCTGAAGTACAAATCTTCTCCTCCCACCTAGGCATCTCCTACCCAAAGCAGTCACAGTTCGTGACAACATGTGATGGCTTAGAATCCTACTAAAAAATAGAGGGAGACATACATCAGCAAAACCTCCAACATTAACTCCTGTTAGTACAGGATATGCAGTATTCCCACTGACAAAACTAAATGCAGCTCTTGTTTCAGAAAAACTTCTAAGGCAACGTTCAGTGCAAATGGAAGAGAACTGCCTCTGCCAATGTACCACCTCGAGAGAAGATGACATTGAATTTTTTCAGCTTCTTCTACTGAAAGTATATTAGGTTCCTGTTTACTCTGACGAAGTTTTGGAATAAGGTATAAAAATTCCTTAGAAACATGTCATTGCCCTAAAAACCTGCACAATTTCTCAGCATCATGGGGAAAAAAAGAAGCCACTCATTGCTAAGGCCTCTTCCCAAATGTTTCTGGACAAGCTCAGAAAGGAACTTAGAGAATGCTAGGAAGCAATGTAAAGGAAATATTCATAACAGCAATGGAGAAAACATATGATTTTCTTTGCCCATGGCCATGTAGCTCAAAACAACAAGGAAAGAAAGGGAAGATGGTCCAAGAGCAACAATGTTCCATCTAGAAAGCTTCAATGCCATCTGAACAAAACTTCCAAGAAGATGTTAATATCAACCAACTTGTGCTGTTATGCACAGTACAGCATTCTGGAATCTGAATTTTCCTTAAACAATAACAATACCTACTATGTAAGCCAGAAACTAAAACAGATCCATAAATAAATTAAAATCTTAGAGACAAATGACAAAAGCAAAGAAGTAGAGCAGAATTTGTTGCAACATTTTGCATTTGGTATATGAAATATCATCACAAGATGGCATAACTTCAATAAAATATAAGTGAAAATAACACCAGAGTTCACCTGTAACTGTTTAAGATTTTCAGTCTCACTAATTCACAGAATGGCCTGAATGAAGGAAACAACTTTCTGAATCCTGAACACAACAAAGTTTTAAGAGATACAATGGGCAATAAAAGTGAAAATACCAGTAAATAAGTTTAGTAAGCAAAACAGAAGTTTTTCTTTAGTTTTTTCCTAACAAAATTTTAGTATTTCATTTCAGAATAGACCAAATGCCTTGTTTTACTAAATGCTTCCATATGTTGAAAAAACTGCAAAAGCATGCATTTTGAAATCCTAATAGGTCACTTGACAATATCCTTCTGAGTTTCCTTCCACAATGTATACAAAACTGCAGATCTTCCAAAAAAGTATATGAAAACATGTTTTCCTTGTAGTATATCCTGGGTATATTGCAATGATTGGAGGCCCAAAGATGTTTGCTCCAAATGTCTCCAAAACAAGCAACAAAGGAAATCCCACACTGTTAGAATTCTCTTCTTCTGTCCAAAGAACAAAAATGCTCATTCTGTGATCCAAGCCAAAGACAAGACACTTTTCTAGTAAACTACAATTAAACCAAATGTGATTTTAGTAGAGATAAAAATAAAAAGGGACAAAAACAAATACAAATATTTGAGAAATAAGCCTATAAGTACTAGTATTTGTGGTATAAATTAGAGAATAATATTACTCTTACCTCCTTCTTTCTGTAAATTATAGCTTTGTTCCTTAAAAAGTATGAAGGGTAGAAAAGCAGGGTCCCAAGTGTATGGATTTCTATAAGCTGCACCTAAATATTCTTCAAACAGAAATATAATACATTTAAGATTTTAATTGATTTCTATTAACAGATAACTAAGTTTGTTTCATTTAGTTAATGATTTGTGGTTCTTGTTGATGTGATGAAAACATGTACGTACATACTACAGGAAGTACTAATGAAGCTACAAAGTCTCACTCTCAGAGGCTTGACTAAAGCTAATTCTACACCTCATGAAGTTCTCCTTTGCATAGATGCAATAATGCAATTTGGAATCCTCTGATGACCTATCATTTTCTCCACTTGGATCTTCTTATTCCAGGCTTACGCAGTAAAGCCATCTGAGGTGGTTTAGTTTTCTTAGTTTTGGTCTGGGTCTTCCTTGGTAGCAGGGTCATAACTAAGGAAGTATTCCACACCGTTCCTTCACGTAATCAGGTGTATATAAAGACAGGAGGAAGGTTTCCTCCTCCCTTTTGCCTTTTTGCTCTCTTTTCTCCTGTTCGCGTGGTGAAGGACATCAGCTCTCTGTGCCGGCTCAGCTCTTATCTCTGTGAGCTGAGGCCTCTTAGAGAAGCTGCTGTCCCAGCTGTATGGAGGGGAAGGACCTGAGTTCTCTTAAGGAGAGTGTTGGTGAGAATTGATTGTATTAGTTCTTATTGAGCTTTTCCCTGAGTTTACAAGTACGCGTATTTGTTTTGTTTGGTTTTATCCATTTTTGTCCCATTTCCCTTCCCCGTTTCCTCTTTTCCCTTTTGGGGGGTTGTTCTGGGATTTGTTCTGTAGATTCATAGTGCTTGATTGTATATAATTGTAATATATGTGAATATATATATATATGTACTCTTACTAAAATTGTCTTTTCGGGTACTTTTTTTTTCCCTTCTCTCTTGGGACGGGGGGAATCCGTGTGGCCGGCAGTTGGGCTTGGCAGGGAGCCAACCCAAACCTCCACACCATCACTTACTGAGCCATTTACCCAGTATCTGTTAGGTTTTCATCCTCTGGGGCAAAACATTCAGGTGTAACTTGCATCAGGTTGTACTGTTAAAACTCTACTGAAAAGAATTCCCTCTGGGGCTTTTCTGTAACCATTCTTCAGTTGCTTCCCAAACACTAATTACTTTCATAAAACCCCTGAATTTTTTACTCTAGAAATTTAGTGCCAAGTCCATGAGTAATTGATTTCAGATGCTAATTTTTGAGATGGCTGCATTTTCATCAGATGATTTACCGGATATGACCTAAGCATATCCCTTACTGATTTTATTTGCAGCTGTGAGAACTCATCACTTCTGCAAACTGAATTTCAGGTACAAAATCTGATCAATACACTATTTGAAAAGTGCCTGAATAATTTGCTTATCACATAGGAGCTATTTGTAAAAGAAGGAACAGCATTCAATGGGTTTTCTTCTTGGTGCCTTTCCTTTACGCATGAAATACCTCTTGATTCTGCAGCAACTGGGGCAAGAGTCTTGGAGTTTACAAAGCAGATTTTCCACTTACTGTTTGAATGGGGCATTGTGCTTCTTTAATGAAAAATAAAATAATCAAAAATAGCAGCACCTAAACTTTTACTAAACCTAACTGTAGTTACATATTCAAGTTATATTGTTAAATAGTTATTTTCAAGGTCAGGTTTTATGGGGCTCTGAGCAACCTGATCTAGTTGCAGATGTCCCTGGTCATTGCAAAGGGTTGAACTTGATGACCTGTAAAGGTCCCTTCAACCCCAAACTCTTTTTTGATTCTATGACATCAACTGCAAGAAAACAGTTGTCTCCCTCGTAAACATTGTATCATGTTTTAATTGAGACTTTTCTCTGTGTGAATATGTATCTCATTGAGGTTTTTATTCTTTTCGGGATTTTAGGGCTTATTATGATGAAATCAAAGACAATAATTGAACAGAATATGCCTTAACACAAGTTTGAGCAAGCCTAAAACTGACTGACTGAATTCTGAGCTACATCTGCTCCAGCACAATGTGCAGGTAGCTGTAGTAGTTGCTGTTTGCATTTGGCTACTCATAGGTAAGTACCTTTATCCAACAAACCCTGTAAAATTCCATGAAAACTCAGTTATTGTTATGGAATTGGCTGAGTTAAGAAACATGTCTTTAAAGCAAATCAAATATTGCCTAAAATGTAAATTTTCTAATTATCATAATAGACAATGTGCTTACCTTCTGAAACAGGTGAACGCAGCAATTCTTCATTTGACAGTCTTGAAATACAATATTCCTGAGATCCTTCCTGGTCTTTATTTTCATTTAATATCTTTTCATTTAATGAAATTTCATTACTATCTGTTGTGTTTTTCTTCTCTGTGGTACCACAGATTGAAGAAGAAATACATATTTTCTTTTGAGAAGCACTTGTCACATTTTCATCTATCTCCTCAGAATTATTTAATTTCCAATAACTGTCATGCGAGTTTGTTTCCAAACTAGATAAATTGTTTTCATTTCCTTTGCTAATTTCATGAAACATACGCAGCTCTTCTAGCACTAAATCAAATTTTCTCTTCAGTTCAAATTCATGTGTGATTTTATTTTCTAAAGGTAAATACTTATCTTTTACATCCTCAAGACATCCATTGTTCATTATGGATAAATGCATTTTTAATTTCTCTTCTGCAGCAATGAATGTTTGAGGTTCATCTTCTGAATATGACATAATCAAGTCATTCATTACAGTCTCACATTGACTTTCATTAGTTACATGCATTTGTTCATCATTTCTCTCTTGATGTTCTTTTACATATTCAAGATGCTGTTTCAAAGTTGCCGGCTCTAAACTGTCTGTCCTATCTCTCCGTTGGTGCCCTTGTAAAGAAAATTGCGCTGTCTCTTTGTCCTGTAATTGCAAGTATGTATCTGTCATTCCCCTGGATGGATACTGCACCATGGCATGAATGGTTTCACTTTCTTTTAGTTTGTCTGCACTTGAACTCCTGGGGTGTCCATTGCCACTTACTCCTCTGTTGACAAAAGACCTGCTATCCAATGGAAAAGTGACAGACTGACAAACATGTGAGGAACTAGGAAATAAATTTTCAGGATTTAAATAAGTATTTTGGTCTTCTACCTTTTTGTTTGCTAAATGTGGGCTATAAGTATCTAATTCTTTGCAATATTCATGTTTTCTTGTTTGTCTATCTAGTAACAGGAGAGAATTATTGTTTTCTATAGTTGCTTTTGAGTGTTCAGGTAGAATTAAAACACTGTTTGATTTAACAGGCAAACAATGAACCTCTTTTGAACCAATGACTGCACTTTCTTCACACAACTTTTTTTCTATGGAACTGTCTTGGTTTATAGCTGGGATCTGGTCGAAGTCCTCAGAATCAGTAGCAAGGGGAATTTTTTCATATGTGTCAAAAATAGAAACGGATTTTTTAGAAAGAAAAGTATGACAATTTATTTGCAACTCTTTTGAACTAACAGGTTCTTTTCCATCAGCATTTATATGACTAGAAGCACCCAAATATTCTTTCATGTTATATATGACTTCATTAGTGACTTCATTTGTAGAAGTTATGCAATTTCTATAGCCAGCTGTTCTGTGTTTCTTATTTTCACATAAAACAAAGGGGAAAGATTTAAATCTTTCTGCGTGAAAAGGACTATTAAGCATCGTGCCTGGTTTCTTCTTCTCCGGCTTTACAGTAGTTACTGATATTTCCTGATTTATACATTTACTATGTATCTTTTTAAATTTCAGCTGTGAATGTGCAGGAAAGGATCGCCGAAATCTAAGACTGGCTCCTATCAGATACTGTACCTTCGTGATATTGCAGCAATATGTCTTGTCTAGTAAAGAATAATTAGGAATGCCCTGCAGCAAGATCAGGCATTTAGCACCTAAAATTTGCTTTTTCATACTAGTTTTGTGACTGACTGACCTCAGATAAGTGCTAAACACTTCATTCCCCCTGGATAAAAGGTGGTGCTTCCTGACATGTCGTCCCTTACACAATCTGCTTTTTTGGTTATGAAAGAGGTCTCCTCTTTGTAGGCAACTGTACTCTTCTTCACCTAAAGATCTAGAAAAGCATCTTCCCTGGTATTCATTATGTAATTCCAACGCAATGCTTTCCACACATTTAGGACTTACAAAGCCTGGATAAGTATAATTTTCTGTAAGAAATTCTGCGTATTGCCTCAAAATATCATCTGTGCATGAGTTCAATTGATTTTGCTTTCTGTCACATAAAGGCTGTTTCTCCACTCGCATAGACTTTCTCTCATTTGGCAACAAAGTATTTGTGCTACTGAAAAAGGAAGCAAGAATTGTCTTAAGTAGCTCCACATTCAGATGATTTGAAATAACAGCCAGCAAACAAATGAATATTTTATCATTGTGGTTCTTATTGATAGCGCTCTTTACTAACTCTTGAGCATCACACTGCTTGTTTAATGTGTCACAACAATGAAACAAAGGTGTAATACTGTCATCCTGACACATGGGCATATCTTCATGGACAGACTCAGTCCATGTCCTGACTGACCCAAACAACATGTTTTGAAATGAAAACTTTGACTTGAACATCTCCTTCCCCCTAAGTATATTGCAACTCACTCTGTCTCCTGGAAAATTCTGCACAATACTGCGAGGACAACTTCTTACAGATATAATACTTTTTGTTGCACATCTTTGGAAATCAAATATTTCCTTTTTGGGGAGTTTTGATTGTGCGTCATACAGACTAATATTGCTGTTGGAATTATGCACACCACAGTGGAGGTCTAACTTATTTTCCTCTAATTCTTCTGTTATTACTGGAATACTCATCTGTACATGAAGTGTTCCTGCATTCTCATTACTGCTCTTCCTCCCCATTCCCTGCAAAAGATCATTACAGCTGACACATTTCCCATTCTGAATGTTTTTAGCACTAATGTAAATGAGCATCTTTGATTTCTGGTCATCATCACCCTCTGAATTCTCCAGTGTTTTATCTTCAAAGTCATTTTCAGCAAATATTTTATTACATTTTGTGTCAGTGCTGTCGCATCTGAAATAAGTTCCAGATACTTCTGCTGCCAAAGTACGGTGCTCTGCTTTGTTAATTGGTGGGTTATTCTTTTCTTTAAATTCAGAACCAACAGTGGAAGCTCTGACACCATTTTTATCATTTTGCGATTTTTGTTTCCCTATCTCAGATAATTTTTGCACACCATGTGTCTGTTTAGATTGCAACAAAGGTGGCTGGCCTTCAGACTTCTTCCAATTTGTCTCCCTCAAGTTAGTTGATGACATTTTACTATTTATTTTATTTGAAATGGTAGAAAGTTGAAAGTTAGGGATTTCCAGTGGTTGTATACTTTTAAAAGGTTTCAGTGTAGGAATTATATGCAATGAATTATTTTTTTCTTTATTTTGTCTTTCTGCACTATTTTCCTTATTGCTATTGGAATAATTTTTATCTTCTGCAGAACATAGATTTTTCAGAAAATTATTTTTCTTATTTTCTGTGTGTGAAAACACAGAACTAGCACCACACAAAAATGGAATTTGCAAAAGCTGGTATTGCTGCCACTTTTTATGAGAAAGTGACTTTTGCCTCAATAGTTCCATCTGAAATGAGTGTCTTTTTAAGGATGCAACTGAATAATTTAGTTTGAGCTCATTATCCCCGTTTCTTTTAGTATTTTGCTCTATACTGTTGTTCTGTTGCACTTGGTTTAGTAACCGTAGATTTTGACTTGTGTCAGCAGCACTTGACATGCGGAGCAACTCTGTTTCAAGAGGCTGTCCACATCCATTCAATGAAATATCATCTTCTGTAGTATTTTGGTCTCCATTTTCAGGACTCCATTTTTTGGTGGACAGTTCATTTTCTGATACTCTACATGATGATCCTTCATCGCTACAATTTTGAGAACAGAAAAATCCTCTCGTACAAGTTTTTCTGGCTGTACCACAACCTTGCTTTTCTAACATCAAGTGATTTTGTCTTTTGGATAAATACAGGGGTTCATGTGGTGATGTTTGGTATCTGTTCCCACACTGTATGCTTTGTTCTGGCATTTGCTGCTCCTCCTTCTCTCTGCTTTTCTGATCACTTTCTATTTTAATTTGCTTTGCATACAGGTACCACCCAGTTTCATCTGGTGATGCAGAGAAAAATCTTTTGGGACATGTACTTTCCATACTCACAAAAATAAGTTTTACTTTTGCTGAGACAGTCCTGGAAGTTTAAGAAATATTAAAGTTTTAGGCATAAATGATCTCTTAAAGATTTCCAAACTATATAGGAAATTAATCAGTAATTCTATCATCTACACATTACCACATTGATATTTGCTCTGTGTACATTATAGACCTGACATAAAGGCAGACTCACTAAACAGCATTTAAAGCCAATATCTAGGATTTAAGATGGGAGTTGTTTACTAAAGCTTGTAGGTGTTTTCAAAAATAGAATGGGTGACAATTTTGATGTGTTGACAAGTTAAAGAGATTAAATGCATTTTTCATACATTGGTAACTTTTTTTTTTTTAAAAAAACTCCTGAACTCTGAGAAAAAATATCAAGAAAATAATGCCTGCTGATGAACTCCTCTGAATCTGGAAGTGGATTCTTTAAAACTTAAAATTTTAACTGTAAAAAGACATTGACAGTCTTCACTGTGCAGTAATTTGTGATGTGGAACTGTAGGGAAGTTTATCAAAAGGCCTCAGGTATGCCAAAACAGTGTACCAGGTTTTATCTCATGTACAAAGAGACAGTGGTGTTGCAGGTACAAATCTAGGTTGTTAAGTGCACTGGTGCTGGTGATGTTCGAGTGCATGTTTCTTCAAGCTAAATGCACTCGGCAGCTTAATTTAAGTGATCTACCTAGTGTGAAGAGCATAATTTGAATAGAATTCAAATCTATATACTATATAACGAGAATGTATTATCCTTGTAGCAGCCTCTTGTCTCTGAACAACCCAGCCACTGCCTCAGAGCCAACAGGAATGCGTTCAAACCCTCTCATGAAGTATGCAATTAAGAGAATTAATTTTTCTAACCAGGACTGCATGATTCAACAGTCAAGTACTACCCCTAATCTGACAGGTTCCCTTCTTTAATGGCACGGGGGAGTCCGCTTTGGCGAGGAACACCCGAATGATACGGGATGTGCCTGTGAAGTGCAGGGAAGGGACGGGCCCCCCACGCCCTCAGGGCTGCCGGAGGGTCCCCCGGACCCCTGTCCTGTCCCTGGGGGATTCCCGCCGGGATTTCGTGAGGGAAGCCGCTTCTCACCCTCCTGAGAGGTTATACTCCTCGTATAACCTTCCGTAAGCTTTTCCTTTAGAGTCTTCCACAGCGGCTCTTTCCCTGCTCAGCCGCTCCAACCGCCGCGATCCCGCCCCGTGGCGCTTCCCTCAGAGCAGAGGGGATGCCCCGCAGCCAACCTTCCCCCGCTCCCTCTCTGCCTCCTCCTCCTCCGCCCTCTCCAGGGGTTGTGCCCTCCCGGGCTGGCCCTTCCCAGGCTGTGGGGCTGTTCCCAGGCTGTGGGGCTGTTCCTGGGCTGTGGGGTTATTCCCAGGCTGTGGGGTTATTCCCAGGCTGTGGGGTTGTTCCCAGGCTGTGGGGCCGTGCCTGGGCTGTGGGGTTATTCCCAGACTGTGGGGTTGTTCCCAGGCTGTGGGGCCGTTCCCGCCGGATCCGCAGAGCCACGCCCTTACTCGGGGCGCCCTCACGGCCCCGTGGCGGGAAAATCCCTCCGCGTGCCGCTGCGGCTACGCCTGCGGTGAACTCGTGTCCCTGCGCCACGACAACAAAGGAAAAAGAGTCCCGGTGGCTTCTCCGCACCCCCCACCCCGAGCGAGAGCGACCGGAGGCTGCAATCTGGCTGGAAAATCCTATATTTGTTGGATCAAGGGGAGAGAGCCAAGCAACCTGCCGCCGCTTCTTTCCACAAGCGGGATGTGGGGTTTCCCCCCCCAAGCTCTCTAATTCCAAAAGTATGAGTTCCTGTATGAGCAAAAGACCATGTCCGTGTTCCTTTTCCCTGCCCCTTCTCTAACAGGCACCAGAGTAGGCATTGTTTCCCTGATCTTTGTTTTCACACTAGCAGGTGCTGACCCAGCCAAGAACTTTATTTCCAAAATAATCAGAATCCATTTCTACAGCTCCACGCTGTAGACGTTTCCTCTCCCACCGCTGAAATGGCCAAAAAGTTTCAGTTTGTTCAGCAGGTTGCTGTAATACTGTTATGGATGGACAATAAAAATAGAAGTATCCCGACCACCTGTTGCTGCAAATATGTATTTTTTAAGGTTTGATGCCCATACTACAGGGAACAAATCCACTGGAGCCCAACAGATCCATTGTCCCTGGCAGTGAACATTACACACAGGAACTGTGTAGAACTGAGCCCTAAAATAGCTTTCTCTTCAATACTTCTGCTTTTCAAAGCAAAGCTGGCTATATAACTGCTTCTAATGCTTGAAAATATTATTAATTGTATCCATCTTTAGTTAACAAGATACAGTTCCTATTTATTTTTAAGCAACAAATAAAAACCGAAATCAATGAGATGACATTTAAATCTTAAAATAATTTAAATACCAAATGGAATGAAGGTCATGATATAAACTAGAAATAGGATTTTAAGGCTTGTAAGAGAGATTCACCATGGCACTTAGGTTTGCTACCCCACTGTGCTGGAATAGCATCTAGGAGGTATTTCTGAAGAAAAGTATTTTCCTGAAGTGGAAATGCTGTAAGCAATCTAACATATTCTGAACAGAATATTCCCCCCTTGCCTGCCCTCACAGTCCCTTAGTATGCTTGGTCGGTTGCAAGTAAACAGGAGTCAGTTTAAAATTATTCAAGTGTTTGACCAGTTAAACCAACTAGAATTACATGAAAAATAAAGAAAACTGCCTTTTCTTGCAACTACAGAGCTATAAATCAAGATTGTTTATTAAACCCCATCCAGCTGTTGCACATCCATGCTGTACATAAGGTAGGTATCCAGCATAAACTAACAGATCTCCACTGGAGCATATCCTGCATGGTCTGCACTTTCCAATCTGCAACTCATGAAAAAGATTTATTCATACCATTTGTTTACTGATAGTACAAATTGAATATAGCATAGTCTTGGTAATGGAGTAGAAAAAAAAGACATATTTGCTTTCCCCACTACTAAGTTCAATATTGTTTTAATAGGATGTAAACACCACACTTTCATTGTAGGATTTTGCTAATTTCAAACTGTTACTTTCTGTCAATTGGTTACATCTCCATCACAGCTATCAGGTATTACTATACACCTATTATTATAATATGTTTGGAAGTTGATGAAGGGTATTGCAGAGCAGTTTCTTGACTAAGTCATCAAAGTTTTGTGTACAGATGCAACAACAAATTCTCATTCTCTTTCTTATTTCTTTTTCCTTTTTGTTGAAAACTAAAAAAGAAAATCATTGGAAAATATTTAAAAAGAAAGGTCAGGAATAAATTTTATTAAATTAAGTTAAATATCAGCAAAGACAGCACCAAAACCAATTATGCTACTCAATGCGATCCATAAGACACTAAATCTGACAATCCTGATTTGTCAAGTGAAACAGTGCAATTTGGCTCAGGTCCTTTGTCTCAATTTAGCTGTGCCAGCTTAATGACTGCAGCCTTGTCCTTAGAATTCATTGTAAGCAAACTGCCTTTTCAGAACGTGAAATTTCAAGGCTGAAGGACTGACTGCTGTAATCCATCATGTTTGTATCATGCGCTGTAATGCTAAAATTCCCACTCTAAAGGTAGCTCACCTTGTAACACTGATTCATCAAAGGTCATAATTAAGATTCTAAAGGGAATTTACAGCTTTACTAGGAAAAGGTTCATTTCGATACTAGTCTTATGACAGGATATTGGTCATTAACCTTATGAACCTGTATTTTTCAAATTACCTTTTTGGTCATCTTACTGACACATGTTACAAAATGACATCATCATTAAAAGTATTCCTAAAAAAAGTTGGGGTGTGAAAATAGTTTCAATACTTCCTGTCACAACTACTCTAGCTGCAGCCCTAATACACATAATTCCTATGCAACCATGTAATTTTGAAATAGGTTAAATAAAAGCTTCAATCCTTCCCTTTGTTCTAGAGCATTCCATATTGTCCTCAATAACCAACTGATAAGCTTATTTATTGGTAATAAAATTTTTATTTGGTTTAATAAAGATAGAACATCAACTTTACCCAATTTACTTTAAATCATTAGGAAGCTAACATTTCTCTGTATGCATTGCATGTATTAATTCCATATTCCCAGCAAAGTATCCATACTGATTAACAAAGAAAAAACATCATGCAGAACGTACTCTGTGTTATGATCAGCTTCCACCTGTATGCCGGAAACAGTCCTGGAGTGATTCAGTGATATGTTAGTCCTTCAAAGCTGGGCCTGGAGTAAAACTGTCCTTAAAAGCACAGACTCTCTGAAAAGCTATTTAGTACAAGTTTACCAACTGCTCAGTAGCATTTCTTGACATGCTATTATTTAAATATTTCCTCCCATTTTCCTTTTTGTTTCTGCCTTTATAAAGTCTTTTATGACTAACACAAAGTAGGTCTCATAAAAGAAGGAAGCTGTTCCATAAATAATTTTTTTCTCTTGCAGCCCCATACTGAACTAAATTGAAAGCAAAATACTGTTGTAAAACAAAAGGGGTTTAAAATTATGTAAAACATTATTTTAAATGTGATGCTAGGACTATAGTTTCCCCTCTGCAGCATTTTACATTATTCCAATTGCATTTCAACTGCCAGTTTATTGCCCCGTCTCGCAAGATCTTTCCACAGTTCTTCACATATGATTATAATTTTTACTACTCCAAATAAGTCCATGTCATCAGCAAACTTTGTCACCTTGCTATGCATTCCCCTTTCCTGATAAGTTTTGGATTTGTTGAATTCCTTTCAGGACCAGAATTTGTGCCATATAACTAAAATTACTATTCCAGAAGCTCAATACAACCAAAATATAGTAGTTTTGCTAGAACGCATTGTGTCTAAGGCTGAGAGTAAAAGACAAAGCCCCCTCTTTAGCTTTTGGGAAAGGGACCCACACCGTCTTCTCCCTTCACTGGTCTGTCGCTGCTGCCTGACTACCATGATGACCAGCTCTAATTTCCACTGGTAAGAGACTCTTCTGTTGCTTTCAAAGGGAGTTCTTTTACATCTTGAGGGATATGAAATAATAGGCTCCAGAGGTAATTAAGAACTTAAGCCAGTCCTTTTTAACTGTGGAGTGAATCATACTGCTCCATGGCCCCTTTATTTTGTCCACTGCAATGAAGTCACTGCTTGACTGTCTCATCCTATGCATTTGACAGCTGTCACTTTGAATGAAAACTGCTATTTATTGGACTTGATATTTTGGACACATTCTCTTCCTATCACCTGGTACACTGCTTGATCATACTGCTCCATTGCTGTAACCATATCATCCTCTCTATTTTAAACCCCTGTATAACCTCAAAGATGTTCTCATTTTCCAGCTGAAATACCTTGTTTGCAGCTTAATTCCAAAACAGAAGCAGCTAAAAAGGCCATTTGTATACAGAGCACTAAACACAGAGATACAAAGGATCTGCATCAAATTTTATCTGTTACTATCCATCTTCTTCCAAAAGGGCAGTGAAAATAGTTCTGCCTGCCAGACAGTTCAAAACCTCTTTGTTGAAAGCCTGCAGTGCTGCTGAATTCAGGTCACATGCATCCGAAGGCACTCAGATGCAGTGTTTTTTCATGCTAGCAGGGCAATTAACTTAGTCTATATGATCCCTAATCCTGATTTACTTTTACTCTAGACACTGCGTAGAACATACAGGTTTCTTCATAGAGCCACAGAAAAAAAATTTAGTTTGGAAGGGACCTCTGGAGATCATCTGGACCTCTCTGCTCAGAGCAGAGCCAGCTTTCAAGTTGCATCTAACTTCAGTCCTTGATCAGGCTGCTTCAGGCTTTTCTAGTCAAGCTCTGAATATCTCTAAGGTTAGAGATTCCCCAGTGCCTCTGGAGTGCTTGCTACAAAAAGCTAGTTATAGCACTAAATTCTAAGCAATCCATCCTCCCTTTTCTGCTGTTGCTGTCTTGTTTTAGTCTCCATGCTGGTCACATAAGGACTGACTAAAGCATGTGTAATTAATTGCTAACACACATAGCACTTCACTTAGTCTTATAGAGCTATATATTTCAGATTTAAAGTTATTTAAGAATAACTGATTACATTTTAAAAACTACTCTTCTTTAAGCATAAAATATCTGTACTTCCTATTTTCCTCTTGAGTACTGTTTACAGCTAAGAAGTTGTTTCAGAGTCAAATAGTAAAGCTAAGTATTAGCCATATCTGCTTATCAGTAGTTTTTTATATCCTTTGAAATAAGCCAAGTTAACAACACACACAGCACCACTTCTGCCATTACTAACTGGGTGTATTGTAGAAGTTGCAGGGCTTGCCTGCCCAAGCAGCTTCTCAAACAAGTGAAGCCATTTAAGAGGTGATGAAGTATTGCAGAAACTCATAGTTTATGCTGGGAGGTCTGCAGTGTAAAAGTTAAGTGTGAGCTGCACCCACAGAACATTCCTCCAAAGCATATAATCACAGTGCAAAATATCCATAGGACATCTGACAACTCTAAAAAGGTAGTTTTCCCTAGATCCACTGCACCTCAATCCCCACATAAGAAAAGGACAACTAGCACAGATACTCTACTGCCTTAAGGCAATAAAACAGGTGCAGGTTTAATGATTTGGGTGCCTGAACTTTCACACGGAGCTATTTGGCACAAGTGCGTGACACATCATTTCATGATACTTTGGGGATGCATCAGAAGCAGGAAAATAATAAGCTTTTCTCGTTCTCTTATCAGGGGAATTCTGAAGTCTTGCTCTGCTAGCTTTTTAAAATTATCCAGATTATAATGCCTGTTTCATTGGCAAGAACAGATGAAAATTAAGTGTGCAGGATGAAAGTACCTTTTGAAGCTGAATATAAAAAACTGAAGTGCACTTTTCAATAGTGTGTATTTATTTTACCTTTGAGCATCAAAATTCATATGAAAACAAACTGATGAGCTTGACAAAGCCTTTATTTGTTCTGTTTTTATTTCTGAAAAACCTGTGCTGAGAACTATGCTATTTGACATACTCATAAATTACTTAAAATGTAAGAAAGATCACAGTTACTGGAGGAACTCAAAGTAATAGTTGGTTGCAAAGAATCCCAGAATCATCCTGCAATACTAAATGACTGCAGAATAATACTATAGATCAATTTCATTTTTGATAAATGATAGTTAATATGTAAAAGTAATATAACCCTATCTGTACAGGTACATTCAATATATATTTACTAGCTACTCTTACTCTGTAAAAAAAAAATGGGGGCATCTACAAAAAATCTCTGAAAACAGTAATTCAACATTCACAAGCAGTAAAAAAATGATAAAAAGAAATTATTGAGAAAATTATATTTCTGTAATTCACAGTATCTCCAAACATTTAACAGTGAGTTGCACTTAGTCATCCCACCTGAAAAACCTAAATGAATAGGACTGGAAAATGTTGAAAAAGCACCAATGATGATCAATGTAAAAGAGTTTTCAGATGGAAAAAACTATACATATACTGGGACTTTTAACTGAAGAAAAGAGATCATTAATGGTGAACAAGATATTAGTCTATAAAGTCTTTGATATATAAAACTGGAAGCAAGAAAAAGAGTGCTCATAGCAAGTGAAGAGTGGTCATATTGGGTCACACTCAGGTCAGTCCAGCCCAGCATCCTGAGAGCAACAAAAAACTCAGGCTCATGTAGAGGGGGTAAGTCTGGGACAAAGCACATGCCTCTCCTAAGAAGTCTAAGTCTGCAACCATTTCTAGTTTGGTCACTGTCTACATAGTTAGGATTTCCATGGATTTCTTTTCTATACTCAATAGAGAGATATAGAGATCGAAATAGAGGGTTGGGGTTATTCAACCTGGAGAAGAGAAGGCTCTGGGGTGACCTTGTTGTGGCATTTCAGCACCTGAAGGGAGTCTACAAGAGGGCTGAAGAGGGACTTTTCACAAGGGCAGGTAGTGATAGGACATGGGGGAACGACTTTAAACTCAAAGAGGACATGTTCACACACTCATTACATTAGTTATGAACAAGAAATTCCTCACTTTGATGGGATGAGGCACTGGAGCAGGTTGCTCAGAGAAGCTGTGGATGCCCCATTTCTACAAATGTTGAAGGCCAGGTTGGATGGGTCTTTGAGCAACCTGGTCTAGTGGAAGGTGTCCTTGGCCATGGCAGGGGATGTGGATCTAGATGATCTTTGATCCCATCTGAAACAAACCATTCTAGGATTCTATGTTTTCCTTCCAGTCTCCCTGTAATTCCACATAAACTTTTAGCACCCACAAAGTTTAGGAACAAAAAGTTGCACACTTACCTCAATAATTTTAAGAACAATCCCTTTTTATTTATTTAAAACCAGTGCTCTGCTTCAATGCTTCACTGTCCTGTATTGAAATATACAGTGAACGATCAATCCCTTCATACCTTTGACATGTGATTCATGTTTCTCAGACCACTCTCACATCCAGTCAGGCATCTATTTACACATTGAAGAAAAGCCAAATTTGGTTGTTTCTACTACAGAAGAAATTCTAGAGTTTTGATCATCCTTGGTGCCCTTCTCTGAGCTTTTTTAAATTCTACCATATCCTCTATAAAATGAGAGATCAGAAGTGCATATAATGGTCAAGTCGCAGGTGCTTCACATATTTAAGCAGCAGCATATTAACGGTATTTGATTTTGATTTTATTCCTTTCTCAATAATTTTTAAATTTTAGCCTAGTTTCTTGACTGCTGGTGATCACTGACATTTTCACTGAACTGCCTATCATAACTTGATGAGATGTCTCCTCTGCAGTAAGGGTCTCTTCAGAGCCCAGCATTTTAAATATTAAGTGGGGACTATTTTTTCCCCACTGCAGCATTTCACATTACTCCGAATGAAATTTCAACTGCCAGTTTATTGTCCCATCTTGCCAGGTCTCTCTACAGCTCTTTGCATGTGTTTCCCATTTCTACTACTCTAAATAAGTCAACATCATCAGCAAACTTTGTCACTTCACTATGCATTCCCCTTTCCAGATTGTTTTTGGATGTGTCAAATAGGGTATTCCTTGCAGGACAAGAATTGGGACATATCAGTAAAACCACTGTTACAGAAACTTAGTACAAACAAAACATAGCACTTTTCATATATAATTAAATTCTCGAGCTCATGGTAGCATGTAGTGATGAGACTCAAAGGCATAAAAACTTTAAAAATGAATTAAAATAAATTTAGGAAAGATACTTCCATAAAGTATGACTGCAAAATGAGATTCAACAAATTGTGAAATATTGATTGTCAGAAGCTAGAAGGTACTAAGTGAAGGATTATTTTATACTTGCATAATTTCTTTTACACCTTGTCTAAACATTAGACACTGGTCAGTGCTGGAAACCATACATTGTGCCATCTCTATACAGAGCAAACATAAATGTGCTGTATTTTTACATATTCAGAAGATAATGTATGCTGAAGCGTACTACTAATGAAAGGTAATAAGGCCTAAATATTAATGAAATAATAAATCACTGGTCTTACAAACTCAATGCCTATTATACAGGTTGTATATCCATCCTTCTTTAAATCTGTTAAAGATTTTTGTATGAGTTCTTCCTTGCTTTTTTGGTTTATTCCTGTTTGAAATGTTTTCAAAAATGTATCTCTCCAGTGATAAAAAAAAAAGGTAAATGTTGATTTTTCAGCAGGCAGAACAGTATAATTTTACATTTTCTTCTAATGAGAGAAAGTTTTGACTTTGAGAGCAATTGACTCGAATTTGAAGAGAACGTTACTCTTCAAATTACATGGCAAATGTTTCGGAGGGCGCTTTCATTACATATTAACATCCCATAAGTTCATCAAAATTAAAATGTCTTATTTGGACTTCTGAAACTGTTTCCTGTAATGGGATTACAACGGAAGAAATCTCTACTCCCAATTATTCACATATACAGTCCATGACTAAGGCTTTCTTCCAGACACAAGTTCCTCTGTTTCTATATATTAGCAATGGTAAATATTTTCTGAATTCTTTAGTGTGATTGTAGCACATTTGCCAACCACAAAACAAGACTTAAATACCAAGAAATCAAATGTATGTTTACACTGTAGGGGAATAGGCACAGACACATTGTTTTTCTTTTTTATTCTCCCTCACTACCCCGATCTAATATAGAGTACTAGTTGTGGGCTTAAAATGTGGGCGTAAAGCACATTTGTTCAATAAAGTGCATCTTTTCATGCATTTAATAGGGAACCATTAGGAGTAGATTATGGTTTGCTGTGGATAAATTATCTTTTATATTAAAAATGATGACTAAAACATGAATGATACAAACAAGACTGATAAAACTGAAACTCAATAGAGAATCACAAAAGCGCAAATAATGCTGATTGTCTTTGAGGAAACCGTAGGTAATAATGATGAAATACTCTAAATGGCTGATAATCAAAATTCAAGTATTTTTTTCTGTTACGGTACAATTCAAAATAATCTGTAGTTATCTGTCAATAATAACAATTTGACCTTTTGTGCAGTATTTGTATGGTGAAACCAAATTAATTTAAAATGTTTTATCAATTCTAAACATGGTGAATGGCACTTTTAGCACCTTTTCAAGTTATCTTACTATGAATGAGATTCTCTAATTATAATAACATATATAAAGTACTGTAGATCAAAATGCATACTTTAATTTGTTTGCATGTAAGACTTCAAAGTTTAGGAAAAATTAGTAATGGCATACCTTAAGGAATGGGAGTGATGACAAAGAGTGTTATATGATCATTAATAGGAGCAATCCTCTACCTGTTAAAAACAAATACAAAATAAATAAAAATACGTAAAATCCATTTTCATTTTTAGGAAGAGAACACTGTGCAATACTGGTTGTACAACATAAAATCAATCTACAATTCTTCAGTTTTATTTCTTTAAAGCAGCAAGACAGAAGGTTATTATTTAAAAAGAAAAAAAAGGAAAAATAATTTAAAAAACACCACCTTTCTCTTATTCACTTGAAAAAGTAGCAGCCCTTTCTTCATGCATTTTTATATAGAAAACACTTTCTGATATATACCATGAAGTCACAGTTAATTTATGCTCATCTATTTATTTACAAAAACCTTCTCCACAGACACAGAAAAACATTGGAAGAAAGAGAAAGTAGTAAAGTAGACAAACACAGGGGTAAAATGTCTATTCATTGCCACTCATTTCTGCTCATCCTGTTGAGTGGGCTGAGTAGGAGTTTATTTTCCAATGGGAGCATGTTTTCCTGCGATCCCGGGGTTTCCTGGCACTACTGGATATTGGAAGAGCATTGTGTGTGTCTGCAGCGAGCCCCAGGAACCAGGCAGAGCACACAGGTAGGTAGGCTATTCCTCTCCACTCCTTCACAGCATGTAGTGATTTGATACAGCTGAAGGTCAACAGGATAAATGAGACATCCTAGCAACTGGTAAATGGTTTCCACACTGACTGCCTGCTAAAACAACTGCTGCACTATGTTGATTTAATAAGCAGTTTGCTTTTAAATTCAGCAATTATTCTTTCTAATCTATTCAGGTGTTGCTAGTTTGAAAGAGATGTGGAATTTCAGTAATACTCATGGCATGAATGAAGATCAGTTAATTATTTTAAACAGAATCTCATTTTTAAATGTTTTTCTCCATCTTAGGGAAAAAAAAATATGGCTGGAAAAAGAAATTAAACAAATGTTGGGTTCATAAATACAGGAAGAATTTAATGGTCTTTTTTTAAGAATATGAACCAAAAATTTATGTTCAAAAAAAGCCTTAGAAGAGGATACTTTTTTACGAACATTGAACTTCTTGAAGTTCATGCTGAACAATTCCAAAATTAGGTAACTTCTGGCTTCTGCTTGGCTCAGTCTTAAACATGGTATAATATCAATATGAGAAGGAGTGCAGGCATTTATTCTAAAGAATCTTGTAAGCTGATCAACATCATTCTCACATAAAAGATTGACCAATGATATATATATATATTTTATACCTGTATGAAATTATCATATGTATCATTGTGTACCATAGTTATGTACTTTTATACAATTTTATACAAAAGGCATTTTTATGTGTAAACACAGGTATACATTAAAAATTACATTTTAGTAGGTCTTTAAAAACTCCTACATTCAACACCCATTTCAGCTATAGATACAGATTCAGAATAGACTCAACATAAGGAAAGAAAGTTGATTAAATATTGATGAAACAGTTCAGATGCCCCAATATGAACATATGAAATAGCTCATGTCTTAAACATCAACAAATTGGCAAAAGAGACCAATCCATAGGAAGGCTAAAAAATCCTCAAATTACCCAGCTACCTAGAGAACAACTAAGAGTCAGGTAAGTAATCACATGAAAAATTTATAAACTGATTATGTGAAGAAGACAATAAATCATTTAACACATGAAATTTGGCAGCAAATAATGTAAATTTAACGTTGTGTGTGTGAGTGTAGTTACACCTACACACACAAACTGCATATATGCACTAACCCACATTTAAACAACTCATGTAGACCATAACATAAATTTCTCAAGAGAAACAGCAGAATCTCAGTTATGCTATTGCTCATTATAAATTAAATGGGACTAAACACTTACTAGTCTATCACTAATTTGAAATGGCATCAGAGTTAAGGATCACAAATTACTATCTGTTATGCAAAGACAAAAAAATCTAGAACCCATTTGACTTATTAACTGTTTCTTACTGAACTTATCTAAAAGTTAATATTAAAACCAGAGTACTGATTAAGAGATTATTAGACTCAAGTGATGGCACATGGACTGGATCTCCCTATGTGTTCTAAAATACATTAAATCTGCGAAGATGAAATATAATCTAAATTAGTGCAAATTCAACAGTGAAACAATTGTTCCAGGAGGTGTAGATCTCACAGATTTGAGCACTGGGACTGCCATTTTTACAATTAGGGATTTTCTTGTCAGTCTGGAAACTACAGGGTGCTTCTCATGTAACCTAATTTAGGACATCTGCATCTGAACTAACCTCTCAAGGTTCCCTTTATAGACAGTGGGAAAAAAATAGGCACTTCTGGGCTGACATTAAATATCAAGTGTTTTAGATGTTCAGGCTGAGATGAAAGATTAAAAATGCCTGTTTATTTAAACTGTCTATACTGGGAACACAGTGTGGTTATCTGAAATGTAGAGGGCTACTCCAGTGTCTATATTCAGTTAAGTGAATCTTAGCCAGTGTATTTGCAATTAGAGGCTAATCATTTTAGAAATTAGTAAAGTCTTGCTTCAGAAAAGGCTCGAGAGAAAATAGTGAGAGAAAAGATTGTTCAATGAACTGCATGGCAGAATGCAATGTCATGAACTCTTAAATGTTTTGCATATAGGAAGCTGCTGGACCACAAAGCAAATAAATCCGGACTCATGAATGCATTAGTATGACTATCCTTTTGCTGGAACCCAAATAAGGTCATTCAGGATTATGCATCTCTAGCTGGAATAGCATTTTTAAGTACAGATATGTCTTCACAGAATAATAGAATGGTTTGTGCTGGAAGAGACCTAAAAAAACATTTAGTTTCAACTCCCCTGCCATGGGCAGAGACACCTTTCACTACACCAGGTTGCTCAGGGCTGCATCCAACCTGGCCTTGAACACTTTCAGGGATGGGGCATTCACAGCTTCTCTGGGCAACCTGTTCGAGCCGCTCACCTCTCTCAGAATAAAAAATTTCTTCCTAATGTCTAATCCAAATCTTTCCTCTTTTAATTGAAGACTCTTCTCCCTTGTCCTATCACTATTCATGCATGTAAAAAGTCTTTCTCCCTCTTTTTCTTAAGCCCCTTTTAAGTACTACACACCCACAATGAGGTCTCCCTGGAATCTCCTCTCCTCTCCTCGCCTCCTCTTTTTTCTTCTCTTCTCACCAACACTATTTTTTTACTGACTGCTAACCAATAGTTAAGCTGTCACTTTTCCACTAGGCAAGCTCAGCAGGATCACAAGGGGATTCACTGAGACACTTGCAACAGACACTTAGGCTGAGCCACCCAGGCTTCCTCTTGAGTTTCCAGATTGTGTATGCTTGCAGAGTCGCTCTGCTCAGAAATGAAAAAGCATAATATGCTCCGCATTTATTAGTGGACAGCTCTTCAGAGCCAAAGGAAGAAGGAACTGCATAGCTCCTCTGTCTTCATAAGACTAGTTAAGAGCACAGGAATTGTATGCTGCAATCAGCTTCTGGAAAGCTCATGGCTAAGATACTGAAGAAATGTGATAAAAAGGATCTATCTTACACATATGTGCCACATAAGCACATACACATTCTAGCATGTGTGTACAGAATATGATGAACCAAACAATTTATGCCAAAGCACAGTAAAATAAAAAGAACATATTTAAATTGCTTTGCTGTGTTCATAGATCTACTCACTTCTTGTCTAGTTATTTGAAAATTATTTATGCTATTGAACTATTAACTGAGAAGATACTAGCTCTTCTGACTTAGAACTGCCTTCCAAGTAAACCCTTTTCTTTATTAATTTTTTTTTTTTAATTTTCCAAGGTGATGGATGATGAGCCTATTATAGAGATAGTTTTAAGCTACTCATCCAACACTTCTGATCTGGACAGACCAATTACTGCTCAAAAATTCAGGACCATTGAGTCTAAGGAACCTGAAGGTACATCAAGTCCATGAGACCTGATGAGATTCATCTACAAATCCTGAGGGAACTGGTGGCTAAAGTGGCTAAGCATCACATCTGAGAAGTGGTAGCAGTTCAGTGAAGTTCCCACTGAAGGGGAAAGGGTAATCATAAACCCCATTTTTAAAAGGGAGGGAAAAAAGGAAGGCACCAGCAACTATGGCTCAGTCAACTTCACCTTGGTGTCTGACAAGATCAAAGTATTTGATACTGTTCTGCATGACATTGTCGTCTCTGAATGTGACAGACATGAATTTGAGGGACAGACCATTTGGTGGATAAGGAACTGGCTGGATGGTCACACTACAAGGGTTGTTGTCAGTTGCTTGATGTCAAAGTGGAGACCAGTGACAAGTGCTGTTCCTCATGCATTGGTATTGGGGCTGGCACTGTTTAACATCTCTGTCAGTGACACAGACAATGGGATCTTGCATCCTCAGCCAGTGTGCCGACACCAAGCTGTGTGGTACAGTTGACACACTCTAGGGAAGGGATGACATTGAGGGACCTTCACAGGCTTGAGGGGTGGACCTGTACAAACCACACGAAGTTCAACTAGGCCAGGTGTAAGGTCTCACTCTCTTGGGCTGGGGCAATCCCAAGCACAAATAGGCTGGGAGGAGAATGGTTTGAGAGCAGCCCATTGAGGAGGACTTGAGGGTGTTGGTGCTTGAGAAGTTTGACATGATGCAACAATATGAGCTTGCAGCCCAGAAAGCCAATCGTGTCCTGAGCTGCATCAACAGCAGGTTGACCAGTAGGTTGAGGGAGGTCATTCTGTTCCTCAACACTACTCTTGTGAGTGCACCTGGAGTATTGTGTCCAGTTCTGCAGCACCCAACACAAGAAGGACATGGACCTGTTGGAGTGAGTCCAGAAGAGGCCACAAAGGTGACTAGAGGGCTGGAACACCTTCTATGAAGACAGGCTATGAGAGCTGGAGCAGTTCAGCCTGGAGAAGAGAAGGCTCCAGGGAGACCTTACAGCACCTTCCAGTACCCAAGGTGGGGCTTTCAAGGGAGTTGAACAGGGACTTTTTACAAGGGCATGTAGTGATAGGATAAGTAGGCATGGCTTTAAACTGAAAGAGGGCACATTTACCTTAGTTATAAGCAAGAAATTCCTCACTTTTATGGTGGTGAGGCACTGGAATGGGTTGCCCAGAGATGCTGTGGACTCCCTATTCCTGGAAGTGTTCAACGCCAGGTTGGATGGGTCTTTGAGTAATATGGTCAGGTAGAAGGTGTCCCTGTCCATGATAGGGGAGTTGGAACTGGGTGACCTGTAAGGTCCACTCAGATCTGAACATTCTGTGATTCTATTCAACATTTCCCTAAATATTATTAAAACTGATTGAAAGATATTATAAATAATGTAAATTAAAATATCTAGGCTAAGGCTTTTATTAGTTTCTGGATTTATTAATTCATCCAATTCAATATTGCTTTCAATTCTTTGTTGTTCACGCTGTGGTACAGTGTTGTGTTACAATATACTACCCAGTTGGCAGCAGCCTGCAGTCACATAATAAAGAGCCAGCGGCAATCTTTTTTTTTTCACAGTGAGTTGATCTTAAACCAGCGTAACTAACTCCATGATTTTTGGTTCATCTCCCAAATTACAGACACTGATGGCCTCATCATTGAACTAAATAGCACCTGGGAATGACTTAAGTATGCTGACCAATACTTTAGACATCATGTAAAAAATAATTATAGGTACAAGAATCATGACTATAAGGAATCTGAAAATTAGAGGAAGATTATTTGTACAGTGTACAGTGCTGTAAAACATTAAATAAACTATCAAATTGTTAAAAATAAATGAAAATCTATGTTAAAAAATAAAAAAGATTTTATATACTCAGCAAACATTTATTATTGCTATATTATACAGAATTCGGATAAGCTAGCAAGTGTATGAATATTATTCATTAATCTCCAGACAGAGATATCTCAGGCAACCAGAGACTAATAAATATAGCTAGAGAAGTTTAGAATGCTTATTTGAGACAACAGTTTTGCAAAGTATCTGCTGCATTTATTTAAACTGTTCTGGCTTGCTACATATTCATATTCATTTGTTTATGACAGCCACACTTTAGCTGTTCTCCTTTTAGCTTTGTTAACTTTCCTATCAATGCTAAACAAATCACAAGATAAAAATATTAAAATTCTCTTTCTCTTACATAAGATAATAAGACATGTTTAAAATTTAAAATATAATATGTACACAGCCTACCCTTTCTTATTTTTCAGTAGAACCTTCCTCTGGGAGCAATCAGCCTTTCTGGAAGGGGATTTGTGCCCCCCGGTAATGGCCTGCTCAGTGCAGCAGGGAGCACAGCAGGTTCCAGGGATGAAGGAGTGAACAGTGATGCAGGATGGTCAGACAGGGACAGGATGAAGGAGTGAACAGTGATGCAAGATGGTCAGACAGGGACCTGAGACAGAAGTCTGAATGGTTGGAAATTTAAAAAGGGCAAGCCACAGGGCTTCAAAAGGGAATGGAAGTTATTCAGGGAAGGAGGTTCAGGGAAGAAGAAACACTTCAGAATAGTGTTTGGTGTGTGCCTAAATCGCCTAGGATGGTTATCACAGATAAATGATTTTCAAGCTCATAGTGTTTTAGGAGATAGATTTCAAGAACATCTACCCTCCTCATCTTACCCTCCTCATCCTCACATATCAAATAAAATAATCCCAGGCACTCCCTGAGGTTTCACTTTGAGGAAAGGTCCATGAATTCTGTAGCAATCATACATGGTGACAGGATATGCTACAGAATGCTTGTTTAGAAATTTAATTCCTTTTTTCTTTTTCATCAGATGGAAAAAAAAAGTCAGTATCATTAGCTCAGTATGAATATCTTTTTATATTATGCATTTTAACAAACATTTATGAATTAGCGTCTTCAAAGTTACATAAAATTAAAGTGCTTATATTGCACAGCTGGTTTTCAGTGTGACACTACATTTTTCACCACTGAATGTGAAAAATGGATACTCTATTAATGGTATGGGTAAATATTTTTTCACATATCTAAAAGTTGTTTAACTGTAGAACTCACTGCAATAGGAAATTACAGACACCATAGATATAAATTCCTTAATAATGACAAACTCGTTGCAAAATATTCATTAGTGCCTGTTAAGTATCCTCATCCAAATTTTGTACTTCTGCTCTGTGTGTTCCTAAACTTGAAGCTACTAGAAAGAGAGGTGCTGTTGTAAAAGAATCATTGTGTAACTGCAGTGTGATGTATTTTGGGGACAGAAGCAGCAGCATGATTTTGACAAATAGAGATGTTGGCAGTTAGAAAGGTATGTGCAGAGGATTGGCACTTATGTTAGGGGTTAACAGATGCAGAACAAGATGACCTAATATTGCAGGTGGAAAGATTTCATTGCAAATGGAATTATAAAATAGTTTTTCAATATCTGTGTGGCCAGATTTTGCTAGCAGGGGAGGCTACAGGGGTGGCTTCTGTGAGAAGCTGCCAGAAGCTTCCTCCCTGTCCTGCAGAGCCAATGTCAGCTGGCTCCAGGATGGACCTGCTGCTGGGTAAGGCCGAGTCCATCAGGAATGATGGTAATGTCTCTGTGATAACACATTTAAGAAGAAAAAAGTTATTATGCAGATGAAAATTGCAGCCAGAGCTGTGTGAGAACTTGTGAGCAACTCTGAAGACACCAAGGTCAGTGCCGAAGGGGAAGGAGGTGGTCCAGGCACCAGAGCTGAGGTTCCCGAGGTGCAGAGCATGGTGAGGCAGCTGCGCCCCTGCCGCTCATGGAAGACCATCAGGGTGCAGAGATCCACCTGCAGCCCAGGCAGGAGCCCACACCAGAGCAGGTGGATGCCCAATGGAGGCTGTGACACTGTGGGAGCCTGGAACAGGGTCCTGGCAGGAACCTGCTGACCCACAGCGAGAGGAGCCCACACTGGAGCAGATTTTCCTGACAGGACTTGTAGCCCTGTGAGATGCCTATGCTGGAGCAGCCTGTTCCTGAAGGACTGCACCCTATGGAAAAATGACCCATGTGGCAGCAGTTTGCAAAGAACTTGCCTATGTGATGGACTCGTGAAGGACTGCCTCCCATTGGAGAGACCCCACAGAGAGCAGGGAAAGGACTCTTCTGTCTGAGCAGCAGCAGAAACAACAGCTGACCATGACCCTCACTCCCCCTATCCCTGTGCCACTGGGAGGAAGGAGGTAGAACTTGAAAGGAGGGAGGGGTGGGGGGGAAGGTGTTTTTAAGATTTATTTTACCTCTCATTCTCCAGCTCTGATTCTGCTAGCAATAGATTTCATTAATATCCCCACTCTGAGTCTGTTTGGCCCATGTTGGTTTTCAGTGAGTGAAAACCAAACCTGGCCCTTATCTCAACTCACAAACCCTTTGTTATTTTTTTCTCTCCTCTGCCCACTTGCACAGGGAAGTGAGAGAGTGGCTTTAGTGAGTACCTGGCATCCAGCCAGGATCAACACACTACATTTATTTAATATTTCTTTATACTGATGGTTCTTTTCTGTCTGAACTGATTTTATGTCCCGTAGCCTACTTTCTGCGATGTATCTCCACTCTTAGCAGTACATCCTGCTTTTGCGATTATGGTCCAAGAGTGCTGATTCACTGCTGTTTTTTCAAACCAAATTGTATCAAAAAGTATTACCTTTGAAATAAAGGCTATTATAAGAAGTCATCGTGTCTCACAGTGCAGTTTAATTATACAAAGATAACTACATACATATCCACCAAGTTTGAGTACATTTTGTCTGTAAGCAAGTAAACAGTCTGCTGCAACCTTTATTCTCCATCTACTTTTCTCATAACTTTTTAGGAGAAAGTACACTCATATCACATAATTGAAGTGTATTATTAATCATACAGATCTGTATGATGAACATTAATAATAAAAATAATTAAAAAATGATAAATTGTGTAAGATAATCTGGTGTAAAAAGAAAGTGTTAGGTAGAATCTTGTCTGTTTTGATGTGTGTTGGTAAAACCAGGCATTTCATTATTAATAAATCTGCAATTTGAGGCCTTTTCCTCTATTTTCATTTCATTATTTGTTATTATATCTACAGTTGCATTCCAATTTTTACATGTCACCATTATAATATTTAAGCTAAGAATAATCAATCACAGATCAAATAAGCAAAAAAAAGCCCCGTTGGAACATCTCAAGAGCACATGACGATCATGACTTCACAAGAATTATTTTGTATATGTAAGAGTTCTGCCTTGAGCTAAATGGCAGAGGAAAGCACGATGCTATGTTTAGGACATTTGTAGAAAATTAAATGCTTCTAAGTTTTGTCATTCCTATGCCTCTAAACACCCAGAAAAGTTATATTTCTCAGGTCCAGAATGTCAACCTTTTATTTCCGCTTGAGCAAATGCCTCACTTAAAAGGAACAACTGGAACAGCTTCTGTGGGAAGCAGCCTGCTGGAGTGAAACCTGGGCTCATGCCATTTAGCTTTAGACATTTCATTTAGGTGCCTAAACTTAAATATATTTTCTCTTGACTCTTGCTAGCCAGGTTCCCAGCCTGAATCACCTTATCACAACGTCTTTGTATTTTCATTGACATGAGAGGCAAAGCAAGGTGAATAGGCAAGTATTTAGCTATCAAATGTAGGGATCTAAAGTTAAGCATTGTACACACTCCCAGTTGTGAGTGTATTATACAACATCAGAGATGATGTTACATAAATGGTATTTTCTTTGCATTTCATTCCATAAGCATGAGAAATTGAAGACTAATGAATGTTCTCATTAATAAAAAGACTGAATTGCAAGTTATTTGATTTGACACATACAAAGGTGATCTGCAAACATAAAATCATTACATTTCATAAAGAAGAAAAATTGGATTTATTAGTAAAGCAAGTGTTTTGTTTTATCTATATTTTAGGGACATTATTAAAAAATTAATGAGAGATGAAAGTGAAAGATAATACATATATATAAAAATGTCATTTTCATATAATTATATATAGCACGTGAAAGAAGCAAGACAATCCATAGACATTTTGTCTAATCTCAGACATTTGTCTCATAGACATTTTGATAATCTCAGTCACTCTCACTGTTTGTTGCTGAGTATCAAGAATCTCACCCTTTTCCAACTGCAGTGTGTTGCAGCAGCTTCCTTTAATCACAGAGCCTTGAAGCAGCTCCCTTCTGCCAATCCTTGCAGCCGCATTGCTGCTTTCAGCTCCCCATCTAACAGACAAGTACATCTCAGCGTGCAGAAACAGCATCAAGGGAACACAGAAGGGAGAAAGGAAATTATTCCTTCAAAAGGCCTGGCAGAATATAAAGCATACATCTAGAGATGTAGATATAGGCTCAAATTCCTTCTCTTTTTTTTTTTTTCTGTTGACTCTCATAAAGTATATACACAAATATATTCTTAGCAAGTATTGAGCATAAAAGGCAGAGGGGGAAATGCAAACCCTGAAATGGTGTTCTGCATTTAAATTGGTGTCTGCAAAACAGCAGATCATGCTAAATTAAAAAAAAAATCTCATTACCAGTAACCCACCTGCTGAGATAGTGAGTCCTCTCAGAGACTCCTGTGTCTTTTAATATTGAATTGTCTACTTTGGAGCAAAGAAGGGAGAGAAAAAAGGAGAGTAGGATCCCCTGTTTCATTAGATTTTGAATTTCCCTCTGGAGATGCCTATCTATCTTCCTTGACAAGATCAGAGGCTTAGGGCATCACTTGGCTTCTTTCAAAGGCATAAAGCCGAAAGGAGACCTAAGTAAGCCATGGAGCAGATACTCACATTTTTATGCTATTCATTTATAAGCTAAGAATTCCTATATTTACACTGTTCATACGGATGTCAAAATTAAAAAAAAAAAATGTAATCTAAATAGAAATCTTTGGGTCAGATCATGACTTTGCTTGAATTGCTGTAGTTCCGTTATGAGCACCATGTTATTTAGGTTCAAAAGCCATCTGAAGTTGCTAAATGACAACGAGGTTTGCTAAATCCAAAGAACTGTATAGCAAGAAAATGAAAAATTTTACCATTATCTATCTTGAGAAGCAAGTGCAGTGGATGTAATTCTCCACAGTCTAAAATACAGTATCATTTACATAGATTAAAAATGAATGCTAAGTGGCTGAAAATGCCAATGATCTGAACTGGTAAACTTTTACACCCAACTTACAAAAGCCTTCAGTGATTGCGCACTGTGTAGGACAGGACAGTGTAAGAAGTGTCATAATCACACACTCAATGATAATGAGTGTTATCCTTCTAATGATAACCTCATACATAGAGTAACAGGTAACACTTATTAAATTGTTGATTTACAGAAAAAAAGAAGTTTCTTCATGGGCAATTTGGACTTTGAAGTAATAATATGTATAAAGAGGTTTATACATATATTACTTTTTAAATAGTATTTTGTATTGCATTGTTTCTGTGATGTAGCACATGAAAAAATAAGCCAGTTTTCTAGAATAATACCATAGAGTACCTCTTTTTCTGAAAGAGCATAATGTTTTCAAGTGCATTTGAAAACACAGTGTAAGTAACCTGACTTTATAACCTAAATGTAGATGGGGAAGGTCTTACCAGAAAACACACTATGTAGTATCTTCTGCTTAATCTACACCTTTTTTTTTGCAGCAGATAGGAATTCTGCCAGTGAATTAGATGAAAAAATATTTTGACATTTGAAAATTTCTGTTTAAATACACTTTAGCCACAAAGTTTTCTTAAATTCAACGTATAACTTTTGCTTTTTGAGGGTAAGCAAATGTTCAGCACCTTTTTGCAAATGATGACCACCAATTATGTAGGAAGGTACATAAGGTCTAAGTGCCCGTCACCCAGCAGACAACTAACCTTAGGCTAGTTTTCACCCAGCTGCCTGAGATATTTCTACCTCAGTAGCTCTGGAAGAAAAAAATGGCAGCAAAACCCAACTAAGACACCAAGTCATTACCTGGGTTTAGAACTGAAACAGCCTCTGCACTCCCATAGTTATGCTGCTGCCACTAGAAGAGTTATAAAGATGAGATGAAGTCATGCAGTAACTGCAATATGGACACAGTTAAAATAGGTCACACAGAATTAATGTTGCTCTGTGATGGTAAAAGACAAACTTATAAAGAACAGAATAAGAGACAGAAAATACGGGGGGAAGGGGGGAAATGTGGTTAAAACTTAGAAGCAGATGCTACAGCACTCTAACTTTCATTATGCTAGAGAGGATTATTAATGATCTGGCAGGCCAAGCAAGCAATGAAGTAGCAAAATATGAATATGATAGGAAATAATTTAAATTAATCGGAACAAATAAAATATGAGTTTTGGAGATACCCAGAGAAGTTCATCATCTCCTAATTGTTTTTGCTAGACCTGAAATCAGCCTAAATTTTTACCATTTTCAGGCTGCACATCTAGAAACATGAACTGAGTAAGAGGAGTGCACTGGGAAATTAACAAAAGAGCATAAAATAATAAAATTATTGTGTTACACACAAAAACTAGTTCTGGCTGCTAGATTGGTGACTTCTGCTTATCAGAGGAAGATAACTTATGAATTCAGTTGTCTACATCAGTAAACTGAAAATACTGTCCCTTCTTGTACATTTGTACACATCAGCTTGTGTTATAATTGAATTTTAGCCATTTAAACAATAAACTAAGAATTATTTTCATGTATCACATATTACACAATCTTCATGCTTTTATCCTTTTTGCTGAAATAATGACTAGCTAGTTAAAAACGGGAATGTCATAATTTACTCTTTTTTATATTTGTCATTATTTTGCCTTCCTTTCACCTCCTTGCTGCATCCATCTGCTGTCTCTAGTGTTGTGCTTAAGACATGCTAAATATGCTCAATTTATGTAAACAGTGAGCGACAGAACTTGCCATGCGTGAAAGTAAACATTGATGTATGTCTTTGCTTTAGAAGAGGCCTACAATTGCTTATATGCTGTGCAGTGTCTAGTGAAGGAGCCCCGATCTTTTCCTCCTATCACAACAGCAATTACAGGGATGGGGAGAACCATGAGGGCAGGAAAGTATTGGCTGGGTTTTGTACCAGAGGGCAAGAACCGCTGAAATTTATTTAAAAGGGTTGGACAATGTTATAAAGGTAAACTAACATTAACTTGTATAAGAAGCTTGTGGACAAGAGCCACAGTGGAAGTGTGGCTTGCAGTGGAAGGTGTTGCCTACACACAGGTACATAAGGTACAGCTAGAGGTGGCTCCATGCATGGGACACCAGTGCCATCACCTCGCACCTGAAAGGAGGATGTGGCCAGATGCAGGGCGGCCCCTTCTCCCAGGCAACCAGCGACAGGAGGACCCAGTCTTAAGCTGTGCCAGGCGAGGTGTAGGTTGGACATTAGGAAAAACTTCTTCACAGAAGGGGTGATTAGACATTGGAATGGGNCTTCCTTTCACCTCCTTGCTGCATCCATCTGCTGTCTCTAGTGTTGTGCTTAAGACATGCTAAATATGCTCAATTTATGTAAACAGTGAGCGACAGAACTTGCCATGCGTGAAAGTAAACATTGATGTATGTCTTTGCTTTAGAAGAGGCCTACAATTGCTTATATGCTGTGCAGTGTCTAGTGAAGGAGCCCCGATCTTTTCCTCCTATCACAACAGCAATTACAGGGATGGGGAGAACCATGAGGGCAGGAAAGTATTGGCTGGGTTTTGTACTAGAGGGCAAGAACCGCTGAAATTTATTTAAAAGGGTTGGACAATGTTATAAAGGTAAACTAACATTAACTTGTATAAGAAGCTTGTGGACAAGAGCCACAGTGGAAGTGTGGCTTGCAGTGGAAGGTGTTGCCTACACACAGGTACATAAGGTACAGCTAGAGGTGGCTCCATGCATGGGACACCAGTGCCATCACCTCGCACCTGAAAGGAGGATGTGGCCAGATGCAGGGCGGCCCCTTCTCCCAGGCAACCAGCGACAGGAGGACCCAGTCTTAAGCTGTGCCAGGCGAGGTGTAGGTTGGACATTAGGAAAAACTTCTTCACAGAAGGGGTGATTAGACATTGGAATGGGCTGCCCAGGCAGGTGGTGGGATCACCGTGCCTGGAGACGTTCGAGGAAAGCCTGGACGTGGCTCTCGGTGCCATGGTCTTCTTGACACGGAGGTGTTGGGTCACGGATTGGCCTCGGTGGTCTCAGAGATCTTTTCCAACTTGATTGATTCCGTGACTCCCACCACCCCACGCTGGGCGAACAGCGGCTCCAGTGCCGAGCGAAGGAGCGTCCGCGCCAAGCGTTGCCCGCCGGGCAGGGCAGGGACAGCTCCGAGCAGGGCAGGGACAAGGCAGGGCAGGGCAGGGACAGCTCCGGGCAGGGCAGGGATAGAGCCGGACAAGGTAAGGCAGGAATAGAGCCGGACAAGGCAGGGATAGAGCCGAACAAGCCAGGGAGAGCTTCGGGCAGGGCAGGAGCAGCTCCGGGCAGCGGGAGCTCCGCTGCGAGCGGCAGCCCCGACCCCCGTCGGGGCTCTTGCCCCCTCTCCCCGCACATCCCGTGGGTTCCCGCTCCCCCCGCCCCGGGNGAGGCGGGGGATGCGCGGCCTCGGCGCTCCCGGAGCGCTCAGGGACCGTCCTCGCCGGGAAAGTTGAGCGGTGCTCGCCCGCTCCGCGTGCGGGAGTTGTTGTTCCGGCGGCGAGATGGAGGGAAATCGCACCCGCCGCGATTTTGCCGTGAAGTGCTGAGAGATAAGGGACAGAATCCCGCACCGATCCGGATATAAACACCGACAGCATCAAAAGGAAGGGCTGAGCTGTCACGTAACAATTTGCGCTTGGAAACGCTTTGGTGCAAGTGGGAGTCTTTGGCGTTCGTGTTCTTTTGAAAAGCGATAGCGAGAACGGCGTGATTTTTTTCCAGTAAAGAAAAATATAAAAAAAAAAAGAGAAGGGAAAAAAAGACCGTGCGAAACCAAGCACAGCAGTCTTCGCAAGGTCATCATACCACGGGGGAAGCAGAAGTGCCCCCGATCCATGCGATCGCTCTGTCGCTTTTCTTACTGCCTGTAAGGGATGTTTGTATTTTATCATGCAATTTATTTAACACGCGAGGTGTTTTCAGGTGGGCGCGGGGTAGGTGCGGGGCGGAGGTGCCGCACTCCTGCTATTTACTAGGGCATCAGTCGGAGTGAAGATGGAGGTGGGAGGAGATAACAAAAGCTGGTGTGCGATCCCGGGCATCTCCCACACGAAGGCGTGAGAAGGAGGAGGGAAAGGAGACGGCAGGAGGGAGAATTTCATTTCCAAAGATCAAAACAAAAGGAGGAGCAGGTTGAGGCAGATCGTGAGCAGCCGGGGCGGAAAGCGAGGGAGGCATTTTCCCCGCTGACCTGAGCGGAGCGGAGTGCGGGGGCCGGGAAATGCGCGGCCGCGGAGGGGGGGACCGCGGGCGGGGGCTGCTCGGCCGGCGCAACTTTGCGCGCCGGGCATCGCTTGGAAATGAGCTGCTCGCCTTCGGGAGACGTGCTGTGTGTGTGGGGCGAGGGGAGGAATGCCTGCCCGTGGGGCTTCTTCTCCTCTTTAGCCCCCGCCGGGAAGGGCCGAATCCCGGGCGCGCGGTGCGGATGGAGG